>BSBM01000361.1:35775000-36375000 GCA_027924585.1 Larix kaempferi | reverse complement strand
CGTATTTTTGTGTGCTCTGTATCCCATGTCCTCATGTCATGTGACTTAGTTGAAATGATGGTGTTTTGAAGTGAAACTGGCTGTATACAGAAACAGGGCTGGAGCATTGGAAGAGACTAGATATACATAGAATAAGGCCTCAGATTGAACCCAAATCAGGAAATCACAGTTTCAGTAGTAGCAGAACAAACTATTAACAACATCCAAGATCAAGGATCTGAAGTGTGAACTCAGATCTGAAGTATTTGCACAGAGTAATTTTTGCTAGAGGCCATGACCCCTGTTTTGATTGGACCAAATCAGATAAACAAGAGTTCTGGAAGGATGTTGATATAAGAAGGTGAATAAAAGGGATCTCCATGCTAGTATGCCCACATGTCTGCCACATATGGAGATAATATAAGGCTATTCAGCATTAATTCTGCTGGTAATAATAGTAAATGGGGACCTGGAAGGCGAATCAATTTTTTATGGATCGAGTGTTTTGCTTGTTTAATGTTGGTGTCCAATGATAAGCATCAAATTTGACCACGTCTATGGTTTAGGGTGTTTTGCTTAAATCAGGGAATCTTTTATGGTTTGTTAAAACCATATTAGTCACTTTGACAACTTCAAAGAAGATATATCATTGGATCATTCATGAGAAGTAGATCCTTGAGCGGCATTTCTCTCAAGATCAAGGCACTTGAGTAATGGAGGGAATCCTTTCTGTATCTATGAGCTGGCCTCACGGAGTTTAAAGATCATCAAATTTGATCTTGTCATTTTATTTGGAGGATCGTAAATCTATTAACAGAAGATTAATAAAATAATTCTCAGGGGCAGAAGAGAGGGGAGAAAATCCCATGGTTAGTGATAAAATGTATTGTGCTTCAAAGCTTGGAGGGTTATGCAACAATAGTAGTGCCTTCCATTTTCTTCTTCATTCTGTAGATCAGGTTGTTGTATTGCTGCTGTAATCAGAGCTGTAAATGAGCCAGTGTATCTTTGCTTTTCTTATGGATCGTCATTGATCAATCTGCCTTTGAGGAATTTTGAGTTGAGCAAGAAGCAGGATTGTGACCTTATTCTGGTCCTCTATTGTTCTATGTATTGCATGTGTTTTTTGTCTATGTTTGTCGAGTTTGTAAGTTTTATTTCTGGGTGGCTAGTTTTAACTCATAAAAGCCAAGTTATCCTGAAAGTGTTTTTCATGTTCAATAGAGATTATGGACTTTGGCTACCCCCAAAATCTCTCTCCAGAGATTTTGAAGCTGTACATCACTCAACAGGGAGTTCGGTCTACCTTTTCATCTAAGGTTAGGACCATTGCTGTTGCACAAGGATAAAATCTTTCCCCTATGTGATATGTAATGCTGGTTTACATTTTTTACTATGGATTATATGGTAAATGTATTTTACTGATTCTTTCTTTTTTTGAATATAAATATTCTTGTAGCCATCAGATAAACCAGTCCCCAATGCAACATTACAAGTCACTGGTGCTGTTGGCTGGCGGCGAGAGGGCCTGGTTTACAAAAAGAACGAGGTTTTGTATTTTATTTTTTTCTGCTTTGTGATTGAACACAGTAGTCAATTATGTCAGTGATTATCTCTCTGACTTATTTCTAATGCAGGTTTTCCTGGATATTGTTGAAAGTGTCAATCTCCTTATGTCCTCAAAAGGTGTGCATGCATCCTGTTGTTTCTTAATAGATGTACCTTCCGAGGACAACAATAAAAGTTTTCATGTCATTTCATTTCATATCTTTCCTGAGTATGCCATCTACTCTGAAATTTGTCTTTCACTGATGCTCAGTGTGTTTTTAATCATGTCTCCAGGAAGTGTTCTCCGCTGTGATGTGACAGGGAAAGTTCTCATGAAATGCTTTTTGTCAGGAATGCCTGACTTAAAGTTGGGCTTGAATGACAAAATAGGGCTTGAAAAGGAATCACAGATGAAAGCTCGCCCTACAAGAAGGTAATAATCAGAAAACTATTTTGCCAAGTTAAAGTGGTATTATGGGAAAAATTAAACTGTGTAGGAATTGTGAATTTATTTGCTAATTAATATTTACATGTAGGCATCAATTTATTTGATATTTATTATTTATATGGTCCTTGAGGTTCAGGAATAGGTGTCTCTGGTAACTCTGTCAAAGCTCACAAACTGTGACCGATATGGCATCCTTTTGAACGCTACTATATCTGTCAAGCACATTTCTTTGGCCTTTTCTTAGATATTGATTCCGTGGGCGTTATTCAATTCATCTAGGATTAAAATTTCCAAGCATACAAAATTTGCTTTAACCCTGTTTGGTTGGTTGATTTGCATTTGCTATGTCTGTTTTGGGGCAAATAAATTTGTCCTGAAAGTGATACGTTGCTTGTGTAGCAATCATATGCAAAAAAACAATTCTGAAATTTTTGTGTAAATAGAGTAATGAGAAAAGAGCTTCATGATTGTAATTTTTTTTTTTAGTTTTTGATTTTTCCCATTTCTTAGCATTTTGAATGATCTCCTCCTGTGTTGGCTTCTTTTTCCATTGTTGAAAATATCGGCAATGGCAAAAAATCGGTGAGGGGTCGGGAACATTGGGGAAAAATTCGGTGAGGGGTCCGGAATACGATTTCTTGGGAAATGATCTCCTCATGTGTTGATGCATTCATATGACCTAAAGGGGGGGAGATATGGGGTTGAATGTATATGATATGGCTCCAAGGAGGGCATATATGGGGCTAAATGTATATGTAAAGAGGTAAATGTATGTGTCATAGTGGCCAGCTTAATGAAGGGGCCTCATGTGCAATGAGTGAATACATATATATCAGTGTTACAAACATCGGCGATATATCGCCAACATCGCGATGTTTCCAGCTCGGCGATAATATCAGCAAAAATATCCCCATTTGAAAATATCGCGATTTTTTGAAAATATCGGGAAACATCGGCAAAAAAATCGGCAAATATCGGCAAAAAATCGGGAAATATCGGCAAAAATCGGGAAATATCAGAAAAATATTGGTTAAGTCAAAAAATTAATATTTTTGTATTTTTTAATTTTGCCGATATATTGCCGATGTTTGCCGACATTTTCCCCGATAAATCCGATATTTTGTTTTTGGACCCTCGGCGATATATTCGCCGACACGATATTTGTAACACTGGTATATATAGAGGTAATAAACATGTTACTCCTAGAATTATGTACCAAGAAATTTAGAAGGGTCCTATCCTTTCGATTTGTCCAACCATTGAACATCACTGTGCATCTAATGGACTCCCATGACTTCTTTAGCTCTTCCAATCTAGTGTTGATGTCATTCTTTTCTTCTTGCAAAATTTCCCCCCGTAACTCCTCATAGATAGGGACTTTATACCTTGGGCCAACAACAGCAATAACATCACACATTGGGTTGGAAAAATGGATTCGTCTCCTTATACCTTGGGCCAACAACAACAATAGCATCACACATTGGCCGGAAAAATGGATTGGTCTCCTTATACCTTGGGCCAATGACAACAATAGCATCACACATTGGCTGGAAAAATGGATTGGTCTTTGTGATGATCAAAGGTAAATTGCTCCAAAAAATCATCCTCCCCATACCTTTGTCTGGTTCTTGTTTCTCCTTTCTTTCCACCATTGACCAAATGGAATATTGAGCCCCATCTCTGGTTCTTGGAACAAAGAAAGGTGATGCCCTCATGGAAGGTGAATCCTTGGAGTCCCTCTCATTGCCCTGTGTCCTAGATTTGTCAGTGGTTCTTGCGGATCTAGCCACTCCACCGACGGTAGCTTCAACTTTTTTAGTGGCTGCCTCTTCCTTCTTTCTGTCCTCATAAATAGCATCATGGGCCATTCACATAATCTCGGGGGTTGATTCAGTGCAAATCAAAACATCATGCCCTGGTATTTTGGCCAAGTGGTATTTCAACTGGCTAATCCCTTCTGTCATAGGTTGGCCAAAGTCCAAACAGTGTACAAGACAATCTTTGTTAGTTTGTCCCATCCTCGAGCTCACCATACTGCCACATTGGATCCAAAACCTTTGTCATTTTGACAAGGCAATATTAAACCTCCAACTTGAACCTTTGGGCCAAAAAATGGAAAAAACCTAACATCAAATATTGCTGAAAAACAGCCTGCTATTAAAGGAAAAACAGTCCTCTAAATTGTTTTTTAGCCATGGAAAATGATGATAAGAGGCAAGAAAACATCGACTTTGAAAACCCTAAAAAAATCTAAGAAAAAACAAGGTAACAGGGTGGAATTTGAATAAATACCTGGGATTTGAGATGACCAACACCGTAGGCAACTAGCAATTGATTTGTGTTCTGATTAAAAAATCTTGATAGTAATGAAAGCAAGGATTTGGTCTCCTAAACCTTTTGGTTGATGGTTGCTAATACTCTCCCTTTCATTCCCAAACACTTGCAAAGCAAAATGACCTCTTAAAACCCAAAAAACCCCCTTTAAAACGTTCAACCTACGACCTGGGTGATTTTTAGGGTCGTCGCACAATTTTTAATAAAAATTGCTTGGTCCGATTTTTGGGTAAAAGTCATGATTTTTATGGGTTGAAAAATCGAGGATGCCCAGAAAAAGTTGCAATTTTTTGCAGTGTGACAGATATTTTGGCGAAATTTTCAACAATGGTGTTTTCCCATGACGTTCTTTTGGAGACAAGTCTATTAGGTGTTTGAAATCTTAATATGCGCTTATTGTGAATTCCGTTGAGGCTTAAAAGTTAATTACTCAAAGTCAGATGAGATGAATGTTTTACAAAGCATTGATAATTTGATATATGATTGTTAACATGTTTCTTCATTCTTCATACAAATCATTAATATCTTATTATTCTCACATTTTTTATGGTTCAATTTAAAGATTTTATTTCAAAATCTGTCTCACACAGTTTGCAAACAAAAAAGAATGTGTATTTCAAGTGTCTCATGCAATATTGATTGTTTATCTGATCAAGATTATGTTTATGTTTCTGATGGAAATGAACATGCTATTTTCAGGATGATATGCTGTATTTTTCTTTTCCTTTCAATGCTTTTTAGTTAGGTTGTGTATGAAATGAGTGCAGCTTTATTGCATAATAGCCAGCAATTCTTAAAAGTGAGACAAAACATTATTGCCCAGATTTAGTTGATATCATAGTAGCAATTAATGGTGGTAAACGGAGAGGACAAAAAGGGCTGTCAACTGACTCTTTCTCTATTTTACTCATCGGAAATCCTCACCATCAAGCAATTGCAATTTCTGCAAAGATTGTGGGCCGTGGTCAAGAGTGTGATCACAGAGATCAAATATTAAAACATAGAATCTGAGTAAGAAACCTAAGTTTACTAAAAACCCGCTCTGTGCACATATTTTTTTAAATTCTAACTTTGCATAAATCTGTTTTTACAATTGTTGATCTCTATGAAATTCTTACTAGAAAATTGTTCTATCTATTATTCTTTAAATCTGTTTTTAAATGATGAATCATAATTTACCCTTCATCACCATTTTCTCTTTTTTCTTTTCTTTTCCAAAGATGGCCACAGTGGTAAATATCCTCATTCCTTTTAATCGAGTCTTTTAACCTTATTCTATTTTCATTTCTGAATATTGAGTTTTAATTCAAAATGTTGGTAATCTGACATTGCCTGTCTCAACAGTGGGAAGACAATTGAACTTGATGATGTCACTTTCCATCAATGTGTGAACTTGACTAGGTTCAATGCCGAGAAGACAGTTAGTTTTGTCCCTCCTGATGGAGAATTTGAGTTGATGAAGTAAGTTCATATATTGTGTTTTCCTTTACCTGCTTCAGATGTTTTGCAGTTGATTGGGTCTTCTGGAATATCTTTTGGTAGTTTTTTGTGTAGTCTAACAGATTCACTATTTGTCATAATAGAAATCCTGCACAAGTGGTACTAGTTGCATAAATGTTGTGATCTTTGGTCCCTGCATATATATATTTTTAATATCCTTAATTCAATTTCTTTTTTATAGGTATCGCATTACTGAAGGAGTTAGCCTTCCATTCCGGGTTCTTCCAACTATCAAGGAGTTGGGGCGGACAAGAATGGAAGTGAATGTAAAGGTATCTTGTAGGTGCTTTCTAATCTCATCAATTTGAGTTTGTTTAATTTTTGAATGACAAATTAAAAGCTTTATTCTTACAGGTAAAGAGTGCGTTTGGCATAAAGATGTTTGCACTGGGAGTGGTGGTAAAAATACCTGTGCCAAAACAAACAGCTAAAGTGAATTTTCAGGTGACAACAGGTCGAGCGAAATACAATGCATCCATTGATTGCTTGGTTTGGAAGTGAGTAATGTTCAACCCTATACAAGCTATTTTTATATTCCTATTATTACCCTTCGTTCCTGTTCAGAAAAGGCAGCTTATCATTCAAATATCGAGATTTGAGATTCAATTGATTTGTATTCTGGCTCCTTGTAACGCTTCTCTCCCTTTTCAGAATTAGAAAATTTCCGGGCCAGACAGAGGCAACTATGAGTGCAGAAGTTGAGCTGATTTCCACTATAGCAGAGAAGAAGGCTTGGACAAGACCACCGATTCAGATGGAGTTCCAGGTAAATATTTCATATGGTTTCTGCCATATGAAATACAGAATCACAGAAACCATTTCTGAAGTAACACCCTCCAATTTAGATTGAAATGTCTTAAGTAACACTCCAATTTAGATCAAAACTGATCAGTGTTACATTTTCAAACTGGTTGCGTCTTGTCTGTATTTTGGTATTAAGTTTTCCTCTAAAACATTGGCACCCTGATTCTCCCCACCTGAAATACAAGCATTAAAAATGGGGGTTATAGTGGTTGGTGCTCAATGCATGCCTACTCAGTGAACTATAGGAATGTGATATTGTTAGGGACCTAGGGTCCTACCCTTACCCCTTTACATTGAGGATATTTTGGAGTACTTTATTGATGTACGAGGTTAGCTTCTTAGAATAAGGTCTATTAGATAGTTAGTTGATAGTTACTCAATGTAAAAGGGTCCTTTTTTTAATTAAGAGCCACTAGGTGGTCGACCCTTTTTAATAGTGGGACCATAGGTAATTAGGGTTTTTGATTTGGCAAAGAGAAGCTGAATGAAATTGTCTTCACATAATTGGAAGATGTCTGAATACCATTCATCACAAACCTCTTCTAAATCCAACTATGTATCTATTTCTTTTATATATTCTCCTTTTATATATATTGAATTTAAAAATCTATTACATAAATCCATCATTTTTTCCATTACGTCTGTTGCCTGACGATGTGCACACTAGCAGCAGAAATCTTTCGAAAAGTGTTTCCCAAGTGGGAAAAATGTGGCCTTGGGGGCAAGCAAAGAGTCGAGTGCTGTCACCAGATCTCGACTCCTCTGTTTAGGCAAACTCTTAACGAAGCCAAGGGGGGTAGACCCTACAAAGAGTTTCTAAGGCTCTTGATTTTAAGTGTTTTTTGTGATGTGTGATGCAGATGGGTGTTTTTTAGGAGTTTTTTGTGAGATTTACAATAATAGTTTAAATAATCCAAGCATGTACTTGCAAAATAAGTAAAGATACAAAATTGATAACAATTTATCAATAAGGAATCCACAACATGATTATAAATTAAAACATATAAAACAATACTACAGATAGATAGAAAGCAAATGAATAATGAATTGAAGAACCAGTGCCAAATGGGGTCAGTGTAGTGCTTTGGATGCTTGATACATGTCTTGGGTGTGCTTGAGATCTGTTTTGCAAATGATCTTGGTAAGTTTTATTGTAAATTTTAGGGGTGAAGTTGATTATTAATGGGAAGGGGATCTCCAAGATATACCTTGCGGTACTGGAGATATGTCCGAAAAATAGTCTAAGTGGTTCCGTACAAGGACATGTTGGTTGGCCGGAGTCTCCAGAGTGTGTTCAACACCACACCAACTAGGGATGTAGTCTAACGGTGCCCTTAAGATCTCAGTCCAGGGGTTCCAGCGTCCCCAGGCAGAATTTGCCCACTTTCGACTATTTGACGATCAACGCTGGATTTTTGTTGGTTTATATGGGAGAGTGTTTTATTATGGTTGAAGTGAATTAAATGTGGAAAACTAATTAGTCTACATTGTTTCCGAGCATCCCACAAGTGGGAAGAGCATACGCAGTGTAGCAAACGTTCGTTCCAATTTTATTAAATGTTATGAACAAGAACCATGGAAAACTCTCCGACATAGAGCACTCTTGATCCGCCTTATGGCGAGATTCAAGAGATTTATGAAATAAAAATGCTGAAATGAAATGAACAACTAAACTACCCAAGAATCTCTTTCATGTCTAGGACCGTACTCGGGAGAGCAAGGGGGTTAGTAAAATCAAAACAAAAAAAAGAACTCTCTGACAGAGAGCATTCTTGATCTGCCTTATGGCGAGATTCAAGAGATTTTATGTTCTTTTTAGGCAGTTTATAAAAAGATGAAATACTTAAACAATAAAGCAAAACTAGACTAGCAAGCTGAGATCTAGCAAATTATTTCAAGCAATGAAACTAATCTAGGAAATTTGAAGATACAAATCAAACTAAACAATTGCTTCTAAGATCTAACAATTAATTTGAAATTGAAACTACTTTAACGAATCAGATCTAAACAACTTGCAGGTATGAAACAAAGACAATGCGGAAAAGGACAAGAGACGATACAAGCCTCCCCCAAATGGGGAAGTGGGGTGTGGGAGCCTTTATCCCACTTGCTTTTTTATTAATTTTTTACAATGCTTGTTTGTTTTTCTTCACTTGAAAGCACAAGAAATGATGAGGGAATGAAGAAGAGGGAAATAGAAGGGG
This sequence comes from Larix kaempferi, assembly GCA_027924585.1. Classification (NCBI taxonomy): domain Eukaryota; kingdom Viridiplantae; phylum Streptophyta; class Pinopsida; order Pinales; family Pinaceae; genus Larix; species Larix kaempferi. Next base: position 36,366,183 of record BSBM01000361.1, on the reverse strand, counting down.
AGTGCTTTTCAAGGAGTCTTTGGTTTTGCTCCTTTTGGTTTAGCTCAAGCCTTTAGGCCTTCTTGATTGGATCTTCTTTGTTCACCTGAAAGTAAGAGCTTTGAACAAAAGCTTATTAAGAGTTAGTCAAATCAAATAAAAAAATGAAACTAAGATTAAACTAAATTAACATGCAAGCTAAGTAATGAAAGCTAGAGAATCAAACTAAGTGTAAGTTTGGAAACTAAGATCTAGGAAAGAAACTAATCAAACAAGTATTGCTAACTCGAATTGAAATTAGACTAAGTATAAAAATTAATGAACTAAGTGCAAACTAAGACTAAGCTACAAACAAAATGTGTAAAGGACAAAGATCAAAAGAGAGGAGAATAAAGAGCAAAGAGAGAAAGCAAACAGAAATGGAAGAGAAGAGGAAATGAAAGGGAGCAATAAAGGGGCAGCCAATGAGGAAGAAGAGGGCTGCAAAAAACAGAGATGAAAGGGGCTGCAAATAGAGAGAGAGGACAGCCAAAAAGGAGAGTAAAGAAGGCAGCAAACAGAGGTAAAGAAGATGGAAGCCAAAGGAGAGAAGGAAACCAACTAAGAAGAAGAAGTGGCCAACACAAAAGAGAGGACAACCAACAAAAAAGGGGTAGCCAACAAAGGAGAAGAGGCTGTCTAAAAGAGGTAGGGACAGCAACAAAGAAGGTAAGGAAAAGAGCAGCGAAAGAGAAGGTAAGGAGAAGGGCGAGAGGAGCAAGAAACAAGGAAAAAAGAGATAGAAGGAAAGGAGAAAAAAGAGACAAGTGAAAGCAAGGAAGAGAAGGAGGAAAACGACAAGAAGAGGAAGAAAAATAAAAAAGGAAAGGGGCAGCCAACAAAGGAGGGAAGGCAGCCACAAGGAGGATCTAAAGCTAGGGAAAGATATAACCTTAGAGATCAAACTTTAGCTTAGTAACCAAAATTTTAAAGAGTTTAAAAATTGAATTTAATGGGTGAAGATGAGATATAACCAGCCTTCTTGGATCTTTGAATCTACTTGAAGGCACCTTGAGTTTCACTTGGTAAGTGATTGAAGAAACCTATACTTGGCTCCAAGAAAAGGAGATGCAAACTAGCTCAACCTTTTACTCAGAAGGGTGATCTGCAAACAAAGAACTCACACTTGCCAAAATGGACATTAGATCTTGTACTATCTACTAATTGAAATCAAAAGGGCATGAAATACAACTGAATAAGACAATGCTGTTTTAAATCTCTAGAAGTAAATAAATAAATAGATAACTTGAGACTACAAATATCTATTCTTATGTGCTTATGTAAGCCCTCTAAAGCATAGATCAATAATCACAGATTAACAAAGCATGAAAAAACTTGAAATTGTATCACCTCATTCACCAAAGCATATGCATCCAAGAATCACACCTCATGAGCCTCCAAATCCTTTCTTTATTCAAAAAGTTGCATAAAAGCAACAAACATTACAATACAATTCACTAGAGGTTCTCTACAAATTTCATCCACCCTGATATGGAAGCAGAGAGCCTTATTTATACAAAAAGAGAGAGAGCAAGTCGAATTGCATGGACCTAGGTAAGGAAGGCGCATTCCACCAATAAAGAGGGAGTGCCAAGCTTTGATTGAGAGTTAAACTGAGTCTTCTGGTAGGTAGGAGTGGTGAGGTGGCCTCCACCTAGGCAAGGCGCCCTCCACTCTACCTTGTAATCATCAATCAACCAATAATTGGATGCCATCTCACAAAGTCACCTAAGCCAGTGAAGGAGGGCGCAATTCCCAAGGAGAAGTCAACTGGAGTGCTCCAATAGTGATATGAAATCAGTTGGTGGTGATTGGAATATTCCTCTTTGATCCATGCCATGTCATCCAGATCTTTACTTTATTCAATTTGGATTATTCTAAAGAGTTTTGGATTATCTCCAATTTATTATTTTCTGATTATTTTTAATTAAATATTCCTCATTTATTAATTTTGAGGATATATTCAATTAAGTGAATAATAACTCTCAGAAACTTAGGATAAGTGGGTTTAGGGGTTAAACGGGTACTCTTGCTTAGAAAATGAGCCCCCATTTACCAAAATCCACCCCCAAACCACTTAATTATTACAATTTGAAAATTTTCAATTAAACCATAGGAAAAATGGCTTAATTAATTGAAAATTTTAATAATTAAAAAATAAAAAATAAAAATTTGTGCACGTCTGCTAATTTTTTTTTCGGACAATGTTTTAGCACCCCTATGGACCTAGGAAATGACCACAAACACATCAATAGTGTCTAGTATGTTCATATTTTAATATTTTATAGTTGGACTCTAATAACCCCCTAAGGCTTAATCGCCAAATTCGGGCATTCCAGCTTTGGAGGTGTAGGAGAAAAACTGGTGTTGGAAAATGTAGAATGGCTAGAGCCTGACAACTGGTGTTGGAAGTTATAAATGTCTGAGGTGCAATTTGCATATTATCCCTTGATACTTGCTTATATGGATATATATCAAAAGAGCAAATGGTTGGGGTCCTTTCTATTACTAATTTACTTTGCCAATGTTTTCCTCTGAATTCTGTTAAAACTTAAGATACCAAAGACTCCATATTATTTTTACGTTATTAATAGTATAGTCATTTCAGATTTCTTTTTGGAGTTACTGTTAAGTAACCTATAAAATATGGATATAAAGTACCTATAGGATCAAAATAACTAGGAAGATACTATACTGAAATGGGTAGTTTCATATTTTTCAATATCTAAGCATATATTTTTCTGAATGTATGTTTTGTTTCAGGTTCCCATGTTCACAGCATCAGGTTTACGTGTGCGGTTTTTGAAGGTACTTTGTGAAGAATCAGCGTTAATTATTATTTCTTAATGTTTGCTTCACGGGAAATGTTAATTTTATTTAATGTTCCTCTTCTAGGTCTTTGATAGGTATTTTCATCCCCCTTCCTTCCAAACACCTTTCTAGATTGTGATGCTTTTAAGCTTCTCGAATGGCAGAATCAAAATGGCTTTTCTTGTGGCACTGAGGGTGATTTTAATTAAGTTCAGTTCATTCCCATGTCCAGCTCTTCTGCTATTTAATCTGTGCATTTGATTATCCTATCCCACATAGTAGGGCTCATTTATGGCATTGCTAGATTGACCATTGCATACAATTTATTGTGCTAAATTGATTGAAGTTCATAGATGTTGGAAATCTCAATCATGCTTAGGTCTTCATGAGCCTCCTTCACTTCAAATTCATTGTACAAACTTCAAAGTATGATGCCTTTGATTGGGGGACTATGCATTGTCGGGATTTTGTCCTTTAAATTTTGGTTCTAGTGTCTTTCTTTTTACAGCTGGTATACAGGTCAATTTCACTGTGGCAATGGTTCATTTCTTGGACAGTCAGAATATATATATGTTGTACTAACTCTGCCCCTTGTCCTGCTTACAGGTCTGGGAAAAAAGTGGTATATGTTGTACTAACTCTTCCCCTTGTCCTGCTTACAGGTCTGGGAAAAAAGTGGTTACAATACAGTTGAGTGGGTTCGCTATATTACAAGAGGTGGTACATATGAGATCCGATGCTAAGATGCATGCATTTATGAATCATCAATCCAACTTGTCAGGGTATTTACTATAACTTGTCTATGACACATTTTGCTAAAGCCTGGCTTGCATCGGATATTCATAGCCATTAGTGTTGTGCAGTTGTAAGTTATTAATCTATGCTTAAAATATTAAACTTTGGGATAAATTACATTTTTGTTCTATTAGTTACCAAATAAACATGCAAGTGTATTTATATATAGAAGAGAGACAGGATAAGCATTATAACTGGAATAGGTACCTGAAAGTATTTATTGAACTATATCTAAAATATCCAGAAGAGCAACATGGACTCTCAGATGTAGAATTACTTACATTTGCAGTTGCCGAGGGATTGTTTGGAATGTCAAACATGAAAGTAGACATTTTGTTATTTCACTTACAAAGGGTTTGGTTTTGGTTCATATGAGATGAATTGAGTGTTTAAATATTACATGATTTGGAAGAAGCATCCAGTCTGACATTGCCAATTGAATAGAAAAGCAAGGGGGCACACTTTGCGGTGCTCTTATCCTCGTATATCACGCCTTTTGTTGAACCAGTGATCCTCAAGTGCTGAAGACATGCTTCCATCGAACATCCTGGATACATATGAGTTATAAATATTGTTCTAGATATGGTTCTTTAGGGATTGTCCTAAATATGATTCTTTTTCAACAAACACAATATGTTTATATCCTAAAGCTCGCTCAAATGGTATTTCTTATTTGTGGGGTACATTATTTAGAATGTTTGGGATGACACTCTGTAAAATCTGATCTCTTATGTATATTATTGTGATGATGTACATTACTGGCATGCTGTGAACTAGAAGAGGGTGTATCAATAGTTGGACATCATGAAATGGTTGAAACATAGAATATATATGACCCCATTTTTGAAGAGGTGCATAGGTCAGGCCATAGTTATGTGATAATCGACAATGGAGTATGAATGGATTAGCACACTTTGGTATCTAATTCAAAATGTATTATTTTTTTTCCTTTGTTCATGCCTCTTCTAGTTTTGCATCTTTGATTGCATGGCTTCTCATATTAGGATGGAATCAAAAGTTAGATTCTCGTTGTGGGTGAGTTTAGATCAATTGTGTAATACCCCCAGTTCGACCCTTGGAAAATATATTAAATCCATTATGTACATGTTTTCTTATTTGAGTTGTCTGATTGGCTTATCAAGATAATCGGAATGCAATGTAAATATTATGCTGATAAATAATATGAATGGACCAAGATGGCTGTGGAAGGTGCACCAAAGGGGCTATGATTCCACTAGAGGGAAAGAGGAAAGGGGGCCTATGGGAGATTGAATCCTTGATTTCCAAGTGTCAGCCATAGAGCCAGTCCTACAGTTTCCATGAGCCTTGAATGAGCCAATTTTTGCCTTTTATTGCCTTTTCCCAATCATTTATTTCTTGTGTGAGGTTGGTGGGAGAAGTCCCCTCACATAGTTATGGAAGCATGGGGATTGAGGGATTTCTAGGACAATTTCAGTGGTCCTTTTTCTCCAAGATTGGAAGCCATGTCAATCCCGTCCTCCCTTACCTTTTTTCTTTGGGAAATCGACCTTACCATCTTTGGAGACTCACGCATCCTCTTGGCAGACACTGAATTCATTTGTCCAGTCTCTCCTGAGACTTACACACCCTTCACACCTAGACTTCACGCTCATAGACAGACTTACCCATCACTGAGACTCGCCCACGCGCAGACCATCGAGACTTGATTTATGTGGATATATTCACCTGGTTCACTTCGCAAAGACCCTCATGGACTTACCTTGTGTAGACACCTTTGATTTACCCTCGGACATCAGACCCTCATTCTACCTGCATTGTCACAGACTTGTCCCAACGCTAGCCATTCGCTACCCTAATATCCCAATCTATAGATTGGAGAGAGAGAGAGAGAGAGAGAGAGAGAGAGAGCGAGTTGCTTGTAAGTGAGCCCTAAGTCTTGAGATTGACCTTGTGAGTTCTGCTATTCGTGCATGTCTGAGAAGTCGTGACTGAACGCTACGGGTAGATTCCAGCGTGAGGCAACCTGCTGGACTCTTTCTATGCACACACTAGAAGCACTTGGCAAGATGGATGGCTTGAGGGACCCGAATTGGTGAAGGGGATGCTTGAGCCTGAAAGGTGTTGTGTGGGGTAGGTATCGTGGAGCTAAGGGTATGCTAGCTGTTGAGGCTACTCTAGAGCTCTGTGTGGGAATTTGGCTTGGCATGGAGAGCATAATGGGTTGTGGGCCGAGATATAGAAACCTGTAGGTGTTTCCTTTGCCCTGGTGGACTCATAGCCTGGCTTGGGGGTGGACTCTCAACATAAATAGTATATGCTGGACAAAGTAACTATGGTTGGGTGAAAAGTTGCACTTACATAGCTAGTTGCTTGGATCCTTGTTCCAGATAAGTAATCTCTTGTATATGATCTTGTATTGATTTGTTATGCTGCTATATTGATGTGCAATGAATTATGTTTAAGCTTGCTATGTTTATGCTGGCAAATACATGTTTCAGGTGTGTAGAATGAGCTTTATTTCCATTGTGTTTATTATTGTTGCACCGAGTGAAACAAGGTGCTCTACAGCCCAGTATGGGGGAGATGTTGTAACGTGATGTAACGTTTGTAACAAAATAATTAAAATTTTTTATGTCAGCTCATAAAATAAAAAATTATGGAAAGTATTTGAAACAAAGTATTGGGGAGATGTTGTAGCGAAATAAAAAATTATGGAAAGTATTTAAAACGAAGTATTGGGGAGATGTTGTAGCATGATGTAACGTTTGTAACAAAATAATTAAAAAAATTCACGTCGGCTCATAAAATAAAAAATTATGGAAAGTATTTAAAAAAAAATTCCATGTTGGTTCATAAAATAAAATATTATGAAAAGTAATTAAAAAATAGATATTTGTTTATAAAATAAAAACTTAAAACTTAAACCCGGATCTATCAATCAAGAGAGATCAAATTTCTTGAGTTTAAATTTAAAAAAAGAATTACACCTCAAGAAACTGGATCCCTCTCGGTGCTTGATAGATACGGATTTAAGATGGATCTTGTTTCTACACACTTATTCTCAATATAAATTCATATATATCCCTGTTGTGGATCGTATGTGGCCTTTGGGCTTAGTTTATAACCCGTACTTGGTTCCTATCCCCCTCTATGTCGTTCAGATGCTGGACGGGGGTGTTACAAAATGGTATCAAAGCTCTAGGTTGCAACACCGAAGCTGTATGGGTCAGAGACCCACATTCACAAACATAAATTGGAACTGCAGACGAAGTGCTTAACAAAAGTTCCTCAAGGAAACAATTTTATTGAACAATTGAAGTCGTAGGGTAAAGTTCGCATTAGAGCCCCACAGTGATGACAAGTGGCAGGATCCGATTGGATATCGGAGCTCCCATGCTGGAGTTACCACCGAGGATATTTGGGAGGAGCCTTGAAAGGTAAGGTTTGATGAGACACATGCCGATGTAGTGGAGTTTCGACATCAGAGTCTCCTCGTGGCATTCCATAAGGAAAGTCGACGAGAAGGTCCGATGAAAAATCCTGATAGTGAAAGCACTATAGCGAATTCGAGGGTGACACATGGTGAGAGCCGAGGGGTTTTCAGAACTTGATATTGGAGGTGTAGTGGTACTTGGGAAAGCCTCGATGAATTTCGTCTGATAGTCAATTGGAAATTGACATGTGGCAGCAGTGGAGTGGACAACAGAGTGTTCACCGCGGAGTTTCCAACAAAGGTGTAAAGGAGGAACCTCGACATAGGAAGTTGATAGAGCATCGAAAGACAACACGTGGCAGAACGAGATTGGTGGTTGATGTTTGATATCAGAGGTGTCAACAAGTGAATCCAGGAGAAGCCCCGAGGAATTAGGCTCGATAGCCAGTCAGAAGTTGACATGTGGTAGCAGAAAATGGGGACGTCGGAGGTCAGTTCACGGAGTTGGAAAATTCTATAGTTATTTGGAAGTCTGCGGGTGCAACAGAGGAGAGGTTTGTGGGCACTATGGAGAGAGGAATATGCGGGTGTATTGGAGAAGAGGTTTGCGAGTGCCATGGAGAGAAGTCCGCTTGTGCCGTAGAGAGAGAAGTATGCGGGTGTGTCAGAGTAAGTCGTAGGAAAACATTTGTCGAGGGTGTGAAATGGTATCCCAAGGAATAAGTCCGAAAACGAACCCCGAGAGGACACATGTTGACGCTTTAGAGCTTTGGCATCAGAGTTGTTCCATGGTGTCACAGAACGAAGGCCCGGAGGAGATCCTCGAAGGGAGGACCTATGTTAGCATTGCGACGTTTCATAGTAGAGTATTCATTCGGAGGCTGCAAAAAAACACCGAAGAAAAGAGTTGATGAGCGAAGTCTGTTAGCCAATCAGAATAGATTGGAGTCTTGGAACAAAGCCGTTCGTCAGAGATGGAAATTAATGATGTGGACATAGAGGTATAATTACAGAGTGGTATGGCATGGACCAGCCATGTGTGTCGGAGGTAGGATGTGGACCTTCCACATCAGACTTGTGCAATGGTACAAGGTTCTTGCCGCAATCGACTGAGATCTAGCTGGAGCCGTAGAGAGGGAAGATCTGGACCATTTGCTCGGGGTGTAATCGCACATGAGTAAAGGTTCCGGTAAACCATTTACCATGAGGGAAATCGCTTATTGTTGAATCCCAAATGCGCTTGTCGTTTACTCATTAACTGTTAACCTGATACTATTGCCTTCAACTAGAAGCAATCAATGGTAGAGGAAAGGAATTTGCTGCGAACGACTATGATCTAACCACGCTCTTTCGATGGGTTGATCTGGAGAGTTGGTGCGAATTGAGGGGGATGGCATAGACCCATTGTCGAAAAGAAGTCGTCAGTAATTAATCATAGGTTCTCGTTCGATTATCCGAAAGGGTGCAAGATCTAGAAAATTGGACGATTTTGAAGGGCCATAACTTCTTACTCAGAAGTCAAAATCATGCATGTTTATAGTTGATGGAAAGATTATCCATCAGATACTGAATGCGCGCAACTAGATTTCGAAGGGGTGGTTTAGATGTTTTCGAAATTGGATCAAGAAATGCCTGTAGCCATAGCTCGGCAGAAACTGTCGATATGAATAAGTTCCCAGAACCCATGAAATTTATTTTATGATTTTATTAGAACGCAATGAAGCTAGTAAATCTGTTTATATGAACACATTTGTATATTTGACATTCCATCAAGGATCACATTTAGTATTGTTCAAGTTGGAATTCCTTATTCCGTTAAGCCTAGAAGCTCGTTATCATGGAAGATGTCCAAGATCCTTGGGAAATTGAGGCAAATGTTGTGGGGAAAATTATTCAGATTGAGCATGCAAAGACATTCAAATGACAAGAGAAATCAAGTAACTCTCCCGAGTCTTGCAGAAACTATGAGAAGCCTAAGAGTGGAGCTGCAAAGTTGCAGAGTAGACAACGAGAAGTTGATTAAATCCCAAGAGGAGAAGAATCCGTTGAACACAACTATGCTTCAAAGCCTAACTGATATTCAGAAGAAATTTAACTTAGGACGACACTTAGGAAATGTGTCAAGGGGTAAGAAGTTCATAGTTCAAGGAGGGCATCTAGAGGAATTTTATGTATTCCAGACATCTCTTCTAGTGTGAGGAAGAAACCATCAAGAGACAACTCTCAAGGAGTGTCCCACATTTGATGGTGAATCAAAGTCTGGCTAGGAAGCCAAGGATTGGATTGTTGGGATGAGGAAGTATTTTCAAATCCAAGATTACTTAGGTAACATGAAGGCAAGGTTGGCCATATTCAATTTGAATGGAAGAGCTTCCATATGGTGGGATCACCTTTTAGTCAAGTGAAGAAGACCAGTGAAAGGAAAATCGTGTGGAAGCAATTCAAGAAATACTTCAAGCAAAAGTACCTCTCTGATAGGTACTATGATGGCAAAATCAAGGAATTCCATGAGTTGAAGTTGGGACATCTGACTACAGAAGAATATAACAATAAGTTCATACAGTTGTTGAGATATGTCAGATATATCAGAGATGAGAAGGTTAAAATTCAACGTTTTCCCAGTGGGATACCCCAATCTTACAAGGACAAGATTGAGTTTGATGAATCAAAAACTTTAGAGGAAGCCACAAGGAAGGCCAAGTATTGTTCTGTGCAAAATCAAAGTAGGCCAAAATTCTAGAAGGCATGGAAGGATAAGAAGAGGGAGAGGTTTGATCAAAGGAAGAAAGGGTTCAAGCCTCCTCAGTTCAAAAATCAGTGGAGGCAGCCATCACAGGGTATGCTAGACCAACTAGGATATTGGGAGACAGTCCAAGAGAGTAGAGAGAACCACTTAAATGCTGGGGATGTGGAGAAGACCATAGGCTTAGAGACTGCCCACATTGGGATGGGAGTGAGAAGCAAGTTTACTTCGTTCAAGACACTGAAACTGTGGGCTAGGTAGCAAAGACTTTTCCCATAATTTATGCAGTGCTAGAGGATCGCCATGCATACCATCAATCAACGGTGGTTGAAGTTGCAGGTAAGATTGCCAAGCAATCTATTTCTATTTTGATTGGCCCTGGTTCTACTCACACTTACATCACTCCTAGAATGGCTGAGCTTTTTGATTTTAAAAACAAAGCATGAAAGATCATGCATGGTTCAACTAGCCACTGGAACCAAGAGGAAAGTCAGTGAACTAGTGAAGAGTTGTCCATTGGAAATGAATGGGTTATGTATAAAGGCAGATTTGAACATTCTGCCACTTGATTCTTATGATGTTCTCATTGGGATGGGTTGGTTGGAAGCACATAGAGTGATTCTTGACTGCTACAACAAGACCTTTGAATGCATTGATGAACAAGGAAGTCCCAGAACAACAAGAGGCATACCAAAGGATGTTTCTGTTAGATAGATTTCATCCATGCAACTGAAAAAGTTCTCCATAAAATTTTGTTAGTTGTATGTAGTCCATACATGGAATAACATAAAATGGAGACATGAGATTGGAAGACTATAGAATCCTGTAAGAATTCAGGGATGTATTCTCCGATGAGGCATGCCATGACTCCCTCCAAAGAGGGACATTGATTTCACAATTGATCTTGTGCCAGGAACTGCACCAGTGTCTAAGATACCTTACATGATGAGTGCCCCAAAGCTGCTGGAGCTGAAAATGCAGTTGCATGAAATGTTGGAAAATAAATACATTAGGTCGAGTGTCTCTCCATGGAGAGCACTTGTCATATTTGTGAAGAAGAAAGATGGAACACTCAAGTTGTGTATTGACTATAAACAATTGAACAAATCCACAATGAAGAACAAGTATCATATGTTTCAAATTGATGATCTCTTTGATCAGATGAGAGGGGTGAGAGTATTTTTGAAGATCGACCTCAGGTTGGGTTACCATCATGTTCGAATTAAAGAAAAAGACATCCATAAGACAACTTTTAGAACACAATATGAACATTCTGAATTTACCGTCGTGCCATTTGGTCTCACCAACGCACCATCTACTTTCATGTGCCTCATGATCAACATGTTCAATCAATATTTGGATAAATTCGTATTGGTGTTCTTAGATGACATTCTCATTTACTTTAAGAACGAGAAAGAGCACGAGAAGCATATGTGAACGGTTTTGCAATTGCTCAGGAAGCATCAACTGTATGCAAAGCTCAACAAATGTGATTTTTACAAGAAGCATATTCATTATTTGGGTCACATCGTATCAATAGAAGGTATATATGTGGACCCAAAAAAGATTGAAGCGATTATGAATTGGCTGACCCTGAAGAATGTGACAGGTGTGAGGTCTTTCATGGGTCTTGTGGGTTATTACAGGAGATTCATTGAGGGATTCCCTAGGGTTGCACAACTGATCACTTCTTTGCAGAACAAGGGGATTAAGTTTGAATGGATGTAGAAGCGTGAAGGAGGCTTCTAGCTACTGAAGAAGCTCCTCACCAAAGCGTCAATTCTGAGAATTGTAGACCCAAAAAAAGATTTCATGGTATGCACAAATGCATACAAGCAGGGCATCAAAGGTGTTCTCATGCAGGATATAGTCATGTGCCGAGCTATGAACCACAGACGTTGAAGGAACATGAGATGAATTATGCTACCCACGATTTGGAACTCACCGTCATAGTACATGCGTTGAAGATGTGGAGGCACTATTTGATGGGCAATAAATTTGAGCTCAAAATAGACCATTGCGGTCTGAAATATTTGTTTGATCAACCAACACTTAATGTTAGGCAAGCTAGATGGATGGGGTTCCCGTGTAAATTCAATTTTGAGATCAAACATATAAAAGGAAAGGAGAACAAAGTGGTTGATGCACTTGAGAGGAAGATGTACACAGTGCACGTGGAATCCATTAGTATTTGTAGTTCAGACCTAATGCAAATAATCGTCGATTCTTTTGCTGAAGATGAGCATTATCAATAGGTCAGGGATGGATTGCAGTAGCTGAATGGTAAGAAGGATGAGGGTTACCGACTGGAAGAGGGACTTCTTACCTTTAATGGAAGACTATATATTCCCAATGCTGGAAATTTGAGAAACATTGTTATGGAGGAAATTCATGGAATGCCATATTCTGGTCACCCAGGGTATCATAAAACTATTTTTATAGCTAGAAAGCAATTATTTTGGCAAGGGATGAAAAATGACATTGCTGAGTATATTTCTAGGTGCATGGAATGTCAATAGGTGAAGGTTAAGCATCCACACCCAGTAGGTTTGTTGTAGCCATTACCCCTACGTGAATGGAAATGAGAAATAATTTCCATGGATTTTATTACAGGGTTTCCAATGACGGTGAGACAACATGATTCCATCATGGTTGTGGTGGACAAATTATCTCAAGCTGCACATTTCATACCTGTTAAGTCCACTTGTAAAGCAACTGACATTGCAGGGATTTTCATGATGATCTTTAGGTCACAAGGATTGCCTAAGGCCATAATTTCAGCCAAGGATACTATGTTCACTTCCAATATTTGGAAGAACTTGTTCTAGGATCGAGGAACTTAGTTGAACTTTAACACAACTTACCATCCACAGATAGATGAGTAGACAGAAAGAGTGAATCAAGTGCTTGAAGGCATGCTTCACATGTATGTGATGGATAGACCATCCAAGTGGGAATATTTCCTACATTTGGTCGAATTCACTTATAACAATGGGCAACAAGCATCACTAGGAATGAGTCCATTCGAGGCTCTGTATGGTAGAAGGTGCAAGACACTAGTTACTTGGGATAGTCTAGTGAATAGAGCTATTCTTGGGCTAGAATTGCTTAAGGAAATGGAGCAAGGGGTTGCAAGAATTGGGCAGAATTTAAAGGAAACCCAAGATAGGAAAAAAAGCTACGGAGATAAAAATATAGTGCATATGGAATTCCGTGTTGGGGATCATGTTTACCTCAGAGTGAGGCCGAGGAAGAGTTCATTGAAGCTTGGGAGTAGAGCCAAGCTATCCCCAAGATATTGTGGGCCATTTGAAGTGTCAGAGAGGGATTAGTTGCATATAGAGTTGTGTTTCCCGCTAACACTAAAGCTCATAATGTTTTTCATGTTTATTTTCTTAAGAAGTATGTACATGATCCTAACCATGTAATTGATTGGGATGTGATTTAGGTGGAACTCGAGACAGAATTCCAAACATAGCCACTATGCATCCTAGATAGGAAGGTATCATTGCTCCGGGATTAAACCATCGGGCAGGTAAAGGTGCAATGGCAACACTTTGGCCCCAACGAGGCTACATGGGAGTTGGAGGATGCCATGAGAGAGGCATACCCATCTTTGTTCCAGTTTTGAGTAAGCACCGATGACGGTGTTGTTCCAGTGGGGAGGGGATTGTAATACCCCCAGTTTGACCCTTGAAATATATATTAACTCCATTATGTACATGTTTTCTTATTTGAATGGTGCGATTGGCTTATCAAGCTAATCAGAATGCAATGTAAATATTATGTTGATAAATAATATGAATGGACCAAGATGTGAAAATCCTCACAGCAGATCTAAGAGATGATGTATACCTCACAAGAAAGTAATTGATTAAGCAAGAAAATAGAAGAAGAGTGGTCAATGCATTATAATGAGCAACAAAATAATAATACAGTAGAACTCGGATAGAAGCAAAAATACTTCACATACACTAATTCATTAATCACAAATGGACAAATAAATAATACAATGCATGAGGAATTTGAATGCCAAGGTGGCAATTCGAATTAGCCTTCATGGAGTGATCAAAAGATCACTGGAGTGTCATTGGAGCACAACTAGTAGTCTATCTCATCATCAGTGGAGTCATCAATGCTCAAGTAATTGTCAACCATCAGTCAAACTGAGTCTAACTGAGTGTGGTAGGTGTAACTGGAAATAACTGAATCAAGGAGGCTCAGTGGAGGGCGCATGAGGAGCTAACTGAAGTCAGAATGGGCAGTTCAGTCTCACTGGAGGTCTATTGGAGTGATACAGTTAGTTGAGAGTCAGTCAAGCCTAAAATCAAGGAGAGAACTGAAGATAACTGAATGGTAAGTAAGGAAGGGCACCTTTCTCAACTGGTAGATGAAAGGAGGGCGCACTAAGCTCTAGGAGGGCTGAAACTGACTGGAAGGAAGCTCCGGGGGCTAGCTAACTAAGGGCTAGGTGTTGGGATTGATGACTGGGATGTATGCAAATTCATGCAAACCCTAAATAATGCATGCAAACCCTAAAAGTGCATGCATGATTGAAAATGCAAAGGATGAAAATGCTAGTAGGACTAGGATGGAGTATAGGAGTATCCTAACACCCCCCCTTAATCTGTCCTGGGCCCTGGTAACTGAGACCAAAGGTCACCCAATACAATGAATAATAATAACAGTCAATAAACCAAGGAAATGGGGAAAATTTCATGGCAAAAATACCCCCCCCTCAAAATAGACTGTAAGGCACACACAAAAATAAATGCTCCAAACTCAAGCAGGTGTGATGCTTGGTCATATGTCTGGAGGTATTTTCTTCTTGGGAAGAAGTGGATCATGCTCAGAAAGCATGTGCTTGTACTTGCTCTTCAGATCGAATGTGATGAGAACAAATCCAAAGGTATGAGGATGATCCTTGAACCTGTGATTCGAATCAACTGAGGTAGGATCAAATCTATGAATGTGCAGATAGTCTTTTGTCTTCTCCTTCGAACCATCATGGGTCAGATTATGCCAAAAAGAACCATCAAATAATAATGATTGCTTGGAATCCAAATCAGCTCCAAGACTTGATAAAATGGTTTCTTGAGATCTCCTTTGAACCAGCAGGGGTGAGATCAAAACCATGATGTGCATGAGAAATTATCCCAAGCGAATGGCAATGACCATATTCTTCAATAACCTTCTGAAAACATGGAATAATAATCATATAGTAGTAAATAAGAGGTGATTGCTTGAGGAGAGCTAATGCATTACCTTTAATAGCTGATTTGACCTCTGAAACATTCAATAGATCATGATGCAGACCAACAGACTCTGGTGCAAGAGAGGATTTAGGACCTTCTACAATATCTAGAGTGTGAGCTGGCACAGAAAGAGAAGAAATTTGGAGCATGAGTGTAGAATCTGCAAGTTCTTCTTCTTTGTGGACAACTTCAATATGAGATGTGTTTGATACTGGTTCATGATCAATGAGATCATTGAGGAGGGCGAATGCATCACTTTGCTTGCTCTTGAAAGTGTTTGGACCAAATCCTTCACTTTGTTTGCCAAATCTTTCATCCAGATGGGCCCATAGCTCTTTTGGAGTTTCAACAACATCAAGGTATTGGTATATCATGTATTTAGGAAAAGCAATCATCATTGATCCAAAGGCTCCGTCACCTTTATTTAACCAATCAATCTCCTCTTCAGAGGATTCAAACTCTCTTTCAAAACAACAGTTAAAGAGATCATGGCTCTTCAAATATGCTATCATTTTTGGTTTCCATTCATCATAGTTTAATGGAGAAAGATGATAGATTTCTTCTGAATACATTGAAGCTATAGAAGACCTGCAAAAACAATAGAGAATATCTGCAACTGCTACTGCTGCAAAAATGCAAAAACTGCTGCACTCGAAATCTTGATAATAACCTGCAAAAAACTTTCATGAATGGAGATAAACAATACTCTCAACATGCTCTGATACCATGTGAAAATCCTCACAGCAGATCTAAGAGATGATGTATACCTCACAAGAAAGTAATTGATTAAGCAAGAAAATAGAAGAAGAGTGGTCAATGTAGTATAATGAGCAACATAATAATAATACAGTAGAACTTGGATAGAAGCAAAAATACTTCACACACACTAATTCATTAATCACAAATGGACAAATAAATAATACAATGCATGAGGAATTCGAATGCCAAGGTGGAAATTCGAATTAGCCTTCATGGAGTGATCAAAAGATCACTGGAGTGTCATCGGAGCACAACTAGTAGTCTATCTCATCATCAATGGAGTCATCAATGCTCAAGTAACTGCCAACCATCAGTCAAACTGAGTCTAATTGAGTGTGGTAGGTGTAACTGGAACTGACTGAATGAAGGAGGCTCAGTGGAGGGCGCATGAGGAGCTAACTAAAGTCAGAATGGGCAGTTCAGTCTCACTGGAGGTCTATTGGAGTGATACAGTTAGTTGAGAGTCAGTCAAGCCTAAAATCAAGGAGATAACTGAAGATAACTGAATGGTAAGTAAGGAAGGATGCCTTTCTCAACTGGTAGATGAAAGGAGGGCGCACTAAGCTCCAGGAGGGCTAAAACTATGTGGAAGGAAGCTCCAGGGGCTAGCTAACTGAGGACTAGGTGCTGTGACTGATGACTAAGATGCATGCAAACCCTAAATAATGCATGCAAACCCTAAAAGTGCATGCATGACTGAAAATGCAAAGGATGAAAATGCTAGTAGGACTAGGATGGAGTATAGGAATATCCTAACACAAGATGGTTGTGTAAGGTGCACCAAAGGGGCTATGATTCCACTAGAGGGGGAGCAGAAAGGGTGCCTATGGGGGACTGAATCAAGGCCTATGAGCCTTGAATGAGCCAATTTCTTCCTTTTATTTTCTTCACCTAATCATTTATTTTTTGTGTGAGGTTGGTGGGAGACCTCAAGAAGTTATGGAAGCATGGGGATTGAGGGAGTTCTAGGACAATTTCAGAGGTCCTTTTCTCCAAGACTAGAATCCACGTTAGTTTTGTCCTCCCTTACCTTTTGCCTTTGGGAAATCGACCTCATCATATATGGAGACTTATGCATCCTCTCGACAGAGACACACTTCATTCTCCTAGACTCTCCTCAGACTTACGCACCCTTCACACCTAGACTTCACGCTCATAGAAAAGAATTACCCATCACTGAGACTTGCCATGTGTAGACAATCGAGACTCGATTTACTTGGAGATATTTTCCTGGTTCACTTCACGATTAGGTCATTACATCACGTAGACTTGTGGAATTACCCTGTGTAGACATTGTCGATTTACCCTCACATTAGACCCTCATACCACCTACATTTTCATAGACTTGTCCCAACACTAGATTGTTCACTACCTTGATATCCCGATCTGTAGACTGAAGAGAGAGAGCGAGAGAGCGAGCGAGAGAGAGAGAGAGATGCTTGTAAGTGAGCCCAGAGTCTTGAGACTGACCCCATGAGTTTTACTACTCATGCATGCTCTAGAAGTCGTGAATGAATGCTATGTTGATGTATTTGTAACTTCGGAAGATATTCTTCCATGTATTACACTTGTACTTTATTATATTCATGATGGAGATGTTTTATTCCTCCAATTAGAAGTGTCATCATTTGTATTTGTAAGTGTCGCAAGTGTTGCAACTTATATTTGATGGGTTATTAGACCACTAGTGTGGGGGTCGACCCTGATTATACTATGTGAGTGGGTTATTAGACTTCCTTAGGAAGTCGGCCTAGTTAGTTTATTGGCAGGTCAAGTCAGTGAATAAATAGAGACGCTGTGTCTCTCATTCTAATCATTCACTCACTTCTCCAACTCGCATAGTTGAGAGAGAGAGTTGCGCACAAGTGGAGGAGGAGGAGTATCTGCTAGAGACATCTCTTTGGTTTAATCATTGTGATCTTGTATTGTGGCTTATTCTATCTCTGAGGAAGTTGCGGGGTTTTTTCACCTTCTTGGTTTTCCTTGAGGAAACTTTGTGTCTATTGTCTCTTGTGTTTATGATTGATATGCTATACATGTTATTCTCTTAGTGATCCTAGATAATATTGAATGAAATTATTGAAAAATTAACATGGTATCAGAGCTGACCTAAGAAGAAGGCACTATGTAGCTGCAGAAGCTAGGGCTTCTTAATTTTTGGGTTTCTCTCCACAAATCATCAAAGGAAGGAGGCTAGATTGACTCTCCTAGCAATGTCACATCTTTCTGTCGAGACATAATTCAATTATGAGCATTTTTAGTTTTTGGCCCGTCACTGCTGTGGGAAATTAGGATTTCGGAAAAAGTTGGAATTTTTGGAATTTGCATCCACGGCAGGATGCTCCTCAAGAAAATCGAATTTTAGAGCACTGGATCGAAATTTTTGGTTGGGAAGAAGACCGGGTTTGATCAAACCCTAATTCGGGATCCTGTCTAGTAGATCCGGAAGTTTCAAAGGCAATTTTGAGGGGTCAAATTTTGCAGATCTCAAAATCAAAGTATACCAGCTTGACCAGCTCAGCAAGGCACATCTTTCTATCCTTTTAGAAGTTTGAAATTCAAAGTTTGAATTTTTAGGGTTTCTTTGACAAACCCTAATCCAACTCCAGATCCAGTTTCAGCAAATCAAGTGGTAAGACCTAAAACTTTCTATTTCCATTTGAAATACTCTTTAAGATGTCTCACCACACCAAGCTTGAGGATAAGCTTGAAGGAGATGATAAATTCCGAGCCTGGAAGTATTGGATTGGGTTAATCCTAGAAGAGAATGAGTTGGACACTTACATAAGTGAAGAGGTTCCAGTTCCAGAGCGAGAAGAGACTAAGGCCTTACACAAGAAGAACTTGGTCAAAGCCAAGCGAATCATTGTTGATTCTATGAAGGACCATCTCATACCCCATGTGTCTTCCCTAAAGACAAATAAGGAGATGTTTGACTCTTTGACTAAGTTGTTTGAAGAAAAGAACATAAATCAGAAGATGACTCTGCGAAACCAATTGAAAGGGGTAAAGATCCAGAATGGAGAGACCATCCAATCCTACTTTTTTAAGGTCTCTCAAATCAAGGAACAACTTGAAGCTGTGGATGAAGTGGTGGAGAATGGAGAAATTGTCATGACCACACTGAATGGCCTACCTAGGTCATGGGACTCCTTCATCCAAGGAATTTGTGCAAGAAAGAAATTGATCTCTTTCAGTAGACTATGGGAGGAATGTTTACAAGAAGAAGCTAGGCTTGTGGCCCGAGAAGAAATTATGGGAAGTGAGGATCAAGCTCTCACAGCACACACCAAGGAAAGCAAGTTCAAGAGAGAACCACCTCATCACAAGAAATCTTCTCACTACCATCCAAAAGATAAGAAAGATATAAGATGCTTCTCATGCAATGAGAAATGACACTTTGCTTCTGAATGTCCCAAGAGAAGGAAAGACTCCAAGAAGAAGAAGAAGAAGAAGAACATCAAGAAGAGGTATCATGCTCATGTTGTTGAGGATGATGAACCTCCCAAGAAGAAGAATAGGGCAGAAAGTGAAGACTCTTCAAGTGAGGAAGAATATGTGTTGATCTTTGCTCTCACAGGTACTATCTCACATGGATGTGATGATTGGATTATTGATAGTGGGGCTTCCAAACACATGACGGGATTTAAAGAATCCTTTGTAGACCTATCTGAACATGAGTCACCTCACAAGGTGAAACTTGGGAATGACTATCAATATCCTATAAAAGGAAGTGGTGAAGCCTCCTACAAGTTAGACTCTGGGAAGTCTTTGAAGATGAAAGATGTTCTATATGTACCCGGACTCAAGAAGAATCTTCTCTCCATATCGTCTTTGGATGCAAAGGGAATGAGAGTTGCATTTATAGATGGACAAGTACTCATGTGGCCAAAGGGTAAGACAATAGATGATGCAGTGGTGATTGGAGAACAAGAGGGAGGCTTGCACAAATTGAATGGGCAACCTGAACATGCCATGGTACAGGAATCCATGGAGCCAAGTGAACTTTGGCATAGAAGGCTTGCTCATGTGCACTATAGGGTACTACCAATTGCAAGCAAAGCAGTAGAAGGTCTTCCTGAAATCCAGTCAAAGCATGAAGGTGTTTGCAAAGGGTGTGCAAAAGGAAAGAACACAAAGAAGGCATTTCCAAGCAGTGAAAGCAAAACATAAGGAATCTTGGAAATTATCCACTCCGATGTATGCAGTCTGATGTCATCCAGTTCTCTGAGTGGGTATGTATATTATGTTCTCTAGGAAGACTTGGATTTATTTCTTGAAGAACAAAGATGAAATATTCAACAAATTCAAGGAATTCAAAGCCTTGATAAGAAGATCAAGACCTTTAGATCCGACAATGGTGGAGAATTCACTTCAGCATACTTCAAAGATACTATGCAGTGATTCAGGGATTAAGAGGGAGTTGACCACTCCTTACAATCCACAACAGAAAGGAGTAGAAGAAGCTACTTCAGAGTCGGACTCCAGGAACTCCTGTAAGGAAGCAAAGATTGAGAGGGAGTCCACCCAACAAACAAACAAAGATAAGTATTTGAATTGTCATTTCTTGTATATCTGATTGTTTTCTTGTATATCTGATTGTTTAAATAATATTGTTCAATGATGTATTTACTTATGTTCCTAGACTTAGGTTGTGTATTATGCATATTAGAATAATTGCATTAATGAACAGTATACTACTAATATGCATGTAATGGGTAAGTGGCCTATGGCACTGTACAGCATTACATTGCTACTTATCTAGAATGAAACCTCTTTGCTGACATGTTGGGAGTAGTGCAAAGTCTTAACAATGTTCTGTTAGAGATGGAAGGCATCTAGAAAGTTACGGGATATGGATAAATGTTGTATTGAAGCATTGGCTAAGTTAATTGCATGACTGTATGACATATATTCTTATGTGTAATATTTTGTTCTGAAAACTATGAGAATTTTCTAATCATGCAATTGAATTTGACTTGTAGGAAAGATCGTGTACAATCACCTACAAAAGAAGGACAACAACATTTGTTCTAGCAAAGAAAAAAGATCTATTGAAGATATTGAAGAATCTGAAGTTCCCAGGATCCGGGATGCAGTAATGGAAGGATTCCATAGTCGAGGAATACCAGTCGATCATGAAGAATGATGTTTGGGATGTGGTCCCAAGACTAGAAGGGAAGTCTGTTGTGACTTCCAAGTGGATCTATAAGATCAAGCAAGCTGTAGATGGTAGCATAGAGAAATACAAAGCAATATTTGTAGCTCGTGGCTTCTCCCAGAAAGAGGGGTTAGATTATGAAGAGACATTTGCTCCTGTAGCCAGATACACTTCCATCAGAAAAGTACTTGCCCTGGCTGCAGTGATGAAGTGGAAGATACACTAGATGGATGTCAAGACAGCTTTCTTGAATGGTGTAGTCGAAGAAGAAGTGTATGTGGAGCAGCCACTTGGTTTTGAGACACATGATAGGGAGTCATATGCGTGCAGATTGAAGAAAGCCTTGTATGGCTTGAAGCAAGCTCGTATGACATGGTACGGCAGGATAGACAACTTCCTGTCCAGTTTAGGCTTTACCAAGAGTAAAGCGGATTCCAACCTTTACTACAAGGTTGAGGAAGGTGTTCGGGTACACAGGGTACTACCAAAGGACCAAACACCAAGAGCAACCACTTCACACAAACAGATCACAGATCAACACACCGATGTTTTGACGTAGTTTAAACCCTCTTGAGGGAAACACTCGACGGCCCCGGCCAAATAGCTTCTACGGGACAATTTATTATGCAAAGAAAGAAAGTTACAAATGAGCTTCTCATAATCGATCAACTAAACAATAGCCCTCCATGCTCTTTAAATAGAAATCATGGACCAATCGGGTGTTAAGCCACGGATCAAGGTTATGTTTGATCTAAGAGAAGTTGAGCCGTCGGATCACTCTATGTCGGGAACATATCGTGACCATCGGATTAAGTATTTACAAATGCATACTAATACATACTAAAGAAACACACTATCCCTAACGGATATATTACACAAGTTGATCTTAACTAACTCCTAAGTGTCTAAATATCATAACATCTCCCCTTAAGAACAACTTGGGATAGGATTGAAGGATTTACAAAAGTGACACTATTAGGAGAAGGAAGGAGGCATTAGAGCCTATCCCCCCTTAATGACAAGTTCCTGAACTCCTAACATAGATCGAAGTTTAGAAAACTTCGCTTCTGTAAGAGACTTGGTGAAGATGTCTGCAACTTGATCATCTGTAGGGCAAAAGAGCACTTCAAGAACACGATCATGAACAAGATATCTGATGAAGTGCATATGTAGCTCAATGTGTTTGCTCCGTTGATGTAGAACTGGATCTTTGGCAAGCTTGATGGCACTTTGATTGTCGCACCAAAGTGGAGTAGGCTACTGCTGCTCGAATCCAAACTCTGAAAGGATCTGTCGAAGCCATAAAGCTTCCTGACTGGCATTAACTGCTGCTCGATATTCTGCCTCTGCTGAAGAAAGAGAAAGAGCTTGTTGTTTCTTACAAGCCCAAGTAATAGGTCCAGATCCCAGACTGAAAAGATAACCTGTAGTAGACTTTCGATCATCAGGATCGCCGACCCAATCTGAATCAGTGAAACCAACCAACAAAGGTTTCCCCCCTGTACTGTAATGAATCCCAAACTGAACTGTACCTCGAATATATCGAAGTATTCTTTTAGCTGCTTTCCAGTGACTTTCATGAGGTGTCTGCATATAACGGGCAACACGACCAACGGCAAAGGAAAGGCCAGGACGGGAATGAGTCAAGTATAAGAGACTACCAACAAGCTGACGATACAAGGTGGCATCGACTTCAGGTGAAGTACAAGTGGCAGAAAGTTTGACTCCAGACTGGAAGGGAGAAGGGGCTGGTGTACAATCTTCCATGTGAAAGTGACAAAGAAGGTCACAAGCATACTTAGACTGAGAAAGAAAGATTCCTTCTTTGGTTTGCAGGACTTGGAGACCAAGAAAATAATGCAAATGTCCTAAGTTTGACATTTCAAAATTTTGTTTAAGACTGGATTTCACATGGGTTATAAGCTTAGGGTCACTAGCAGTAAGAATAAGGTCATCAACATATAGAACAAGTATGATGAGATGGTTTCCTACTTTCTTGGTATAGACATTGGGGTCAGAATGGCATCTAGAAAAACCAATGTCAAGGAGAAAGTTATCCATTTTGGCATACCAAGCTCTAGGAGCTTGCTTAAGGCCATATAAGGATTTCTTAAGGCGGCAGACAAGGCTAGAGTTATTCTGAACATATCCAGGAGGTTGTTCCATGTAAATTTTCTCCTGTAAATCACCATGTAAGAAGGCAGACTTGACATCCATTTGATGGACTTCCCAGTTGTGTAAGGATGCAAGGGAAAGAACAAGGCGGATGGAGTTCATTTTTGCGATGGGTGCAAAGGTTTCATTGTAGTCAATCCCTTCAACTTGGGAAAAACTTTTGGCAACTAACCTTGCCTTAAGTCTTTCAACACTTCCATCTGATGCATACTTAGTTCTGTAGACCCATTTACATTTGACAAGTTTTTTTCCTTTTGGAAGAGGTACAAGATCCCAAGTATTGTTCGCCATTAAGGAACAATATTCTTCATCCATGGCTGCATCCCAATCTAGATTCCCTGAAGCTTCTGCAAAAGTTTCTGGATCATGATTCTCGGAAACTTGAGCCAAAAGAGAAGAGGCTCGCTGAAACTGAGAACGTGTTCGATGTTGATCTCTAGGATCACCGGCAAGATCACCAGCTGCTTCACATGTTGAACGGACCCATCGAGGAAGCACTTGTGCTGGTGCAACTGGAGGAACATGAGCAGGCGGAGGTGGATTTTCATCCTCACTGTCATTATCAGAAACTGGAGTTGGAAACCTGTCAAGGAAGTTGGAAGAAGAAGAAGAAGTCACAAACGCCGAATCAGGCTCGCAGGCCAAAGATGGCACAATCGCCGAGTTAGGCTCGCAGGCCAAGAGATTTTCATCAAATTTAACATCTCTTCTAATGATTATATCATGAGAATGTGGTTGAACAAGTCTATAACCTTTTACATCTTCAGAATATCCAACAAATATGCACTTTTCACTTTTAGACTGCAATGCTTTCCGTTTTTCATCCGGAATGTGAGCCCATGCTTCACTACCAAACACACGGAAGTGACTTACATCAGGTTTAGTTTTACTCCATGATTCTTGTTGATTAGGTTGTCATTGATGCCAACAATGTCTGGTCATTGATGCCAACTGTTAAGTCTTGGTGCCCCTTGTGGAGCCCCCGAGGGTTAGTGTTTGGTTTGTGGTTTGTGGTTATCTGTGTTAACAGGAGACCTTTTGACTTTGTCCAAGCCCAAGCTTGAAGCCCTTGGAGGCCTTGAGACAATGGCAAAAGCCCTGGCTACCCTTGACTTGGTTAAGTGCCCCTAAGCTGTAATCTTGGTCCCATTGAGTCCATTGTTGTATCCTTCTCTTGGTTGTCTTTTCGTTAATGGTGGTTTGTTGTTTGGTTGCCTAATGAATGAATGAAAGCCCACAAGTTGGTCTTAAGCACAAAAAGGTGTAGATGCTCTTGAACAATGTTAAAGCCACTACTTTAGATGATGTCCTAGGTCAAGTCCTTATCCTTGACAAGTAGAAATGACCCATTCTATGGTCATTTAAAACGATACTTAATGACCCTATAATGTATGGTGGTTTGACAATATGGCATGCATGCCCTTAAAGCACTAATGATGCCTTTGATATCAAATGATGATACCTTTATTAGTTCTTGAAACCCTCATCTTTTGACTTGTGCCCCTACATGATGGTGAAGATCTTGTTTCTTGACCCACGAGTCTTGGTGAATTTGTTGCCCTTACTCTTGTCATGAATGTACTTGCTTGATAACCTTAAGCCCATAAAACCCTATGCATGCTACTTGAAACCCTTGAAGAAGCTCCTTTGTAAAAAGTAATGAAGCCCCTTAATCAATGATGAAGATGCCTTGGTTGATGGCTTTAAATCCACATAATATGGTCATATGACCCACTCACATATGGTAGCTTGGCTAGCTTTTGAAAATAATGATGTGGGATCGAAGACAAACATAAACAAATAATAATTTAATTCATTAAATGACCAAACAAAAATTCATTTGTTGAACAAGTCGAGTTGCTAAAGAAGGATTAACTCTGTATTGAATCAGGCAGCTAATTAAAAATCTTAATTATTAATTTTCATGAAGGAAGTCGGCCCAGCTATATTTAAAATTATAATAATGAAAATATTGGAATAAAATTAATGTTATTTGAATTAAACAAATTGGAAGTCGGCCCCATAACTTAATAATTTAAAAAATTCAAATTAAAAATTTATATTGCAAGGTCGGCCCAGCTGTCATAAAATACACCTTTATATTTACAAATGTTGTATTTAATATTTTTTTAACTAGGAGGTCGGCCCAGTACATCTCCACGTTAAACACTATAAATATAACATTTTTCAAATGCAAATGAAGGGAAAAAAGGAGCAATAAATTCGCTGGAGTAGAGAGGGCTTTAAAATTTGGTTCAGTATGAGGAAATTCGGTACTGTAGCAGCGATACTGTAGCAGCAACAGCAGTCTGAAATTTTTTTTGGATGAAAAATTCGATAGAGCTCTGATTTTTCGTGGGGGATCCTCTCTCTAACTTGGCAGCAACAACAACCTTTTGTTTGGTCTGTTTTTATCTCTTTTTGGGCAGCCGTTTTCGTTAGAGCTCTTCCCTTGCAGCCCTAAATTAACAAGAAGGAAGCCGAGCCCTGTTAGGGCTATTGTGAGCTGGAAATGAACCCTCCATGCTTGAAAAGGGATGTAAGCCTACGGGCATAGTTGAGGAGGCCAAGGCCGACTGTGGCCAAGACAATGCGAATCAGGTCATTAGAATAGTAAAAGGATTTCTGAGTATACATAAATCGTATGCAGAGTTGTTTAGTAGAATCCGATATTTATGCCTCTGTTATCTTGTATGCCTCTCTATGTTAATTAATAGTTTGAAAAATTACTAATTCAATAGGAATCGTGAATATGAGAGTTCTGTGTGAAGTGCGATCTGGTTATTTTGATTCCAAGGATAACATAGAAATCCGTTTCGTGTTTGTCAAATCAGTCCTTTCATTATTTGTTTTTGATATTATTTGGCTATCTGGTTGGTATTGAAAGTACATGGGAATCGATCTTTGAATGAGCAAGGCAAGTGCCATGTGGAAATCTAGTATGCATAGACAGAGGTTGCAGCTCCTATGGTAGGATGAAGAAAAACGTGGTTGTTTTCTAACTAAGCGGCGATTTGCAATTTGTGCTCAAGATCGTGGAGGAGGCTTGAGAAGGAAATTTTGTCATTAATTTCTTGAACTGACAACTCGCTGAAGGATGTATCCAACTGAGTGTTAACTGAATGATGGGATATTGATTTGTACCAAAATCCAGTAAGTAATGACAGTCATCGCTTCGCTATTTCCTTTCTGGAAGCAAGGGAGATCTAAGGCGCACCTGGAAGAAGCAAATAAATACAACACCGAGGAGACAACCGGAAAGAATGAGATTATGAACAAGAGATTCACGTTGCAAACTTCCACTAAGAGACAAAGCCCATTAAACCAACAAATCGTTGGAATGAGACTTGATCTCTGAGATTTTCAAGGGCAGGAATGCAGAATTTTGAGATTAGGAGAAAAGTGATTGTGTGACCATGAGATTATAGGTTTCGAAGGAGATCAGAGTGGAAACCCAGAGGTATGGTTGAAGGTTTCTGTAACACTTCAATGTTCCTGTAGCACAAATATATTCCGGTAGCGCTATTCAATCCCTATGCAATTCTGGAACCAGGGTATGCAGTTTGAAAGATTGAAGGTGTTGGTTGTAGACAGATCTTTTAAAGAATATGCACTTTTCACTTTTAGACTGCAATGCTTTCCGTTTTTCATCCGGAATGTGAGCCCATGCTTCACTACCAAACACACGGAAGTGACTTACATCAGGTTTAGTTTTACTCCATGCTTCTTCCGGTGTTATACCTTGTAATGCTTTAGTGGGGGTGCGATTAACTATGTAATTTGCACAATTAATGGCTTCAGCCCAAAATTGAAGACTTAGTCCCTTAGATTAGATCATACAATTAGCCATTTCTTTTAAAGTGCGGTTCTTCCGCTCAGCTACACCATTTTGTTGTGGTGTATATGGAACAGTGTGCTGTTGTTGGATGCCTTGTTCAGTGCAGAAAGTAGTGAACTTATTGTTAACATATTCTCCTCCATTGTCAGGTCTTAACTTAATAATTTGATGACCAGATTGTTTTTCCACAAGGGCCTTGTAGGCCAAGAACATGTTAAATACTTCGCTCTTAAGTTTTAGGAAATAAACCCAAGTGCGTCTGGTGTAATCATCAATGAAAGTTAAGAAATATTTGAAACCAGAAAAGGAAGCAGATGGAAGAGGACCACACAAGTCACTATGCACAAGCTCCAAGGGAACCAAGGCGTGCCAAGAGGCACGTTTGTCAAAACTGTCCCGATGATGTTTTCCGAGTACACAACCGGAGCAAACACCATCCCTGCAAGATACCATTGGAAGACCTGTCACCATATTTTCTTTACATAGTTGTTGCAATGCGATAATTTAAGTGACCAAATCGCTCATGCCAAAGTTTGCTCAAGTTATCACTATGAGCAACAAAAACTGAAGGGAAAGGTGATGACCCAAAGTTGTTAAACTTGTACAACCTGGTAATATCATCAACAATTACGGTAGATAGGACCTGTTGAGGATCTTTAAAATCCTTGATTACAACTTGGTGAGGTGTAAAGGTCACAGTTTTACCTGCACCAGAATGAGTGATCTGATAGACTGATAACAAATTGCAGGAAATTCTTGGAACACATAGTACATCACTAAAATGACCATTATCTACTAGAACTGTTCCAGCTCCTACAACACTAAGAGATCTATCATCACCAACAAATATTTGTTTGGTGTTACATTCATGCATAGTAGAAAAGATGGCTTGATCCTTAGCCATATGATAAGATGCTCCAGAATCAATGAGCCATTCATTTGAAGTAGAAGAAGAAGATGCATTATAAGAATAACCATAAGCACAAAGTGCATGTCCATGAGAGGCAGATTCTGAAGACGAATTTAGGCTGATGTGGTGCTTCTTCATTGCTGCTTCTAAGGATGCCATCTTCTTGAAACACTTAGATTCATCATGATTATCTTTCCCGCAATAGTTGTAATGACGTTCAGTCTTCTTGCCTTTTGGCTTGGATCTTTTGTCATTTTTTAAAGAAGGAGCTGAATGAGAGGGTTTGGGATCCTTGTTTGACTTATTATTGCGAAAATTTTGTTTCTTGGGAGGCTTGGACTTTTCTTTCTGTTGGGACAATAAGGCTTTCCCAGATGTATCTGCATTGTTGATTATTCCAAGATGAATGAGTTTATCTTGTTCTCTAATCAAGGAATCACAAAAGGATTCAAGACTAGGCTCTTTATAGCTAGCTGCATTCAAGGATGCTTTCATGGAGTAAAATGTAGATACAAAAACAGAATATGCAGGTCCAAGTTTGGAAAGAATATGATAAATGTGTTGTTTGTCTTCCCTCTCAATCTTACATTCTGCACATAAGAGTTTAAGAGTTTTGTACTTAGATAAATAATCTTGAATGCATGAAAAGTCACTTGGATTTAAAGAAATCAACTCATTTTCGAGTTGGTGACCTCGAATTTCATTGTGTTTATCAAACACAGATTCCAACTTGTCCCAAGCAGCAATAGGTTCATCAATTCCAGATATGTGGAATCGCAAATCAGTAGAGATTGACATCCCAATCAATCCACGAGCTTCATCACATCTATTTGCCCATTATTAGTATTATGTTCATTAATGCAAACATTCTAAAATGCATAATACACATCCTAAATCTAGGAACATAAATATGTACACAACTGGACAATACAGAGAATAACAATTCAAATACTTATCTTTGTTTGTTTGTTTGTTGGGTAGACTCCCTCTTGATCTTAGTCTCTTTGCAGGAACTACTGGAGTCTCTAATAGTGTGTTCAACTTCATCATCTGATTCTAAGGACCTGTGCCTTTCTTGCTCATGATCGGAAATATTGAGCAAGTATTCTACACCATAGATCACTTGTTCTTTGTACCAGAGTAGACTCTGTGTGTCCCTATTTCTTCAATTCCAATCACGACTGCATCCCTTCTTATCTAATGCCGAGATAGATAAGAGGTTCTTCCATATTCCTATTTTGGATTAAAATACTTATTCTTCTTTGTCTTCTCTGGTTTTTACTTCATTATCATATTCATTATTTTCGGCTGCATGAACATGGAATCTTTTCTTCTGCTTCTTATGTAGTCCAGATTTGAGTGGACAAGACCTCGCAATGTGTCATGTTTTGTGACATGAATAGCATTCAACTGAAGATAGGTATCTCTTGAACTTCTTTCTCTTCTAAGGTCTTTGAGATCTTCTTGGAGAGTCCTCACATGAATGTACATTGTTCTTCCTTTTTCTTCCACCTTTGGCATGGGTTTCCAAAGTTTGATCTTCTTTGTCATTTAGTTTCTCCTCTCTTACCACTATTCTTTCTTCCTCCTGCACACACTCTTCCCATAGTTGTCTGAATTGGATCAATTTATTTCTAGCACAAATGTCGCGCACAAATGGTTCCCAATCTCTGGGGAGACCATTCAGAGTTGTCATCACAACTACAACATTTTCTACCTTGTCTCCAATAGCTTCTAATTGTTGTTTGATATGGTACACTCTGGAGAGGTATGAGTGCATAGTCTCAGACTTCTGGATATTCACACCCTTGAGTTGATTTCTCAAGGTCATCTTCCTATTAATGTTCTTCCATTCAAATAGGTTAGTCAAGGTATCACACATTTATTTTGGAGTCTTCTTTGAAGACACTTGAGGGATCAAGTGATCTTTTATAGAATCAGCTATGATCCTATTTTCCTTGACCATATTCTTCTTATGCCTTGCTTTGGATTCATCTCCCTCTGATTCTATAAGTCCTTCGTTTATAAAGTCTTCTAGGTCATGTTCTTCAAGAATGAGGATCAATGTATACTTCCATGCCTTGAAGTTCTTAGTTCCTTCAAGCTTCTCATCAAGTTTAGTTTTGTTTGTCATTTTGATAATATGAGAACCTCAAATGGAAATAGAATAGATATAGTGCTTACCAGTAAAAGTTGTCCTTCTGGAGACTGCTTCTTCCTTGACCTAGCGTTTGACAGAGAAAACCTAATTTTCCAACTTCGAGATCTTGAAGAGCTGTCTGGATGAAAATATCCGCCTTCTCAAGGTGAGTTGATCAAAGTACTCTTTCTCCCAAATATGTGAGAAGATCTTCCAAAAACTTGATGCCCTAGTTTCTTCAATTTCTACAGCAGATTTGTCGATTCTTAATTCTGATGTATCTCCGGAATTTATGCTTCTTAAGGTCTGAAACTTCGTCCTGTGATAGCCTGATCTGTCCGTTATCTAACCCCATATGTTAGAGCAGGATTGAATTCACCAAATGGAACTTATGCTAAGTTTTCCAAGATGACATGTTTATGGATTGTTTCAGTATAACAAACTTGTACGGAATGCCACGTGTCACTGTTTCATATTCGGGTTTTGAAACTTATACCAGAGAAACTAAAGTCCGTGCGATTTTTGTAACATCTTATGAAGTTTGATTTGGATCTTTGTATCACGATATATATAATTTCTCTCTAGGTCGCATTTTTAAAATTGAATTCTGGAGGAGGATGGAACCCTAATTTGAATGGATCATATCTCCTAAAGTACAATGAATCAAAGGTTGAAACTTGCACACAAGGTACATGTATATTTTATATTCATCCTGTCTAAGTTTCAGATCTTGAACCTTCGCCAAAATTTATTTATAGCAAAAATTCCAAGATGACTAGTTTCTGTAAATAGAAACCCTAGGCAACAATTGCACAATGTTTTCTTTTAGGCCAGCTCTGATACCATGTTAGTTTTTACTTACTTGTTTAGCATAATAACATTAAAGAATAGGATCACTAAAAGAAATACAAGCACAAAAAACACAAAGAACAAAAAATTTCTCTCGTGGAAACCATAAGGGAGAAAACCCCGACAAAACTTCCTCAGTATAGAATTCACCAAGTACAAGATAAAACCCCAAGGCTGTGAAAATATTCACAGCAGATCTAAGAGATGATGTATACCTCACAAGAGTAATTATGATTAAGCAGGAAGATAGAAGAAGAGTGGTCAATGCAGTGTAATGAGCAACAGAATAATAATACAGTAGAACTCGGATAGAAGCAAAAATGCTTCACACACACTAATTAATTAATCACAATATGGACAAATAAATAGTACAATGCATGAGGATTCGAATGCCTAAGGTGACAATTCGAATTAGCCTTCATGGAGTGATCAAAGGATCACTGGAGTGTCATCGGAGCACAACTAGTGATCTATCTCATCATCGATTGAGTCATCAATGCACATGTAACTATCAACTGTCAGTCAAGTTGAGTCTAAGTGAGTGTGGTAGGTGTAACTGAATGTAACTGGCACATGGAGACACTAACTGAATGAAGGAGGCTTAGTGGAGGGCACATGAGGAGCTAACTGGAGTTAGAACAAGTAGTCATGTCTCATCGGAGGTCAATCAGAGTGATAACAACAGTGAGGAGTCAGTCTGCCCTCAAATCAAGGAAAGACTGGTGGCTAATTGAAGTAAACTGGACTGGTAGGTGAGAAATGCACCCTTCTCATGCAGTAGGTGAAAGGAGAGTGCATGACAGGCTAAGAGGGATGAAACTGAGTGGAAGGAAGCTCCGAGGGCTAGCTAACTGAGGGCTAGGTGCTGGGATTGGTGACTGGAATGCATGCAAACCCTAAATGATGCATGCAAACCCTAAAAGTGCATGCATGACTGAAAATGTAAAGGATCAAAATACTGGTGGGACTAGGATGGAGTATAGGAATATCCTAACACGCCCCCTTAATCCATCCTAGGCCCTAGTAACTAAGACCAAAGGTCACCCAATACAATGAATAATAACAGTCAATAAACCATGGAAGTGGGGAAAATTTCATGGGAAAAACACCCCCCCCTCAAAAAAGACTGTAAGGCACACACAAAAAGAAAATGCTCCAAAATCAAGCAGGTGTGTGTGATGCTTGGTCATATGTCTGGAGGTATCTTCTTCTTGGGAAGAAGTGGATCATGCTCAAAAAGCATGTGCTTGTACTTTCTCTTCAGATCGAATGTGATGAGAACAAATCCAAAAGTATGAGGATGATCCTTGAACTTGTGATTCAAATTAGTTGAGGTAGGATCAAAAACATGAATATGCAGATAGTCTTTTGTCTTCTCCTTCGAACCATCATTGGTGAGTTTATGCTAAAAGGAACCATCAAATAATAATGATTGCTTGAAATCCAAATCAGATTTAAGACTTGATGAATAGTTTCTTGAGATCTCCTTTGAACCAACAGGGGTGAGATCAAAACTATCATATGCATGAGAAATTATCCCAAGTAGTAATTGCTTAGAATCCAAATTAGATCCAAGACTTGAATCATGGTTTCTTGAGATCTTCTTTGAACCATGAGAGGTGAGATCAAAACCAGTAGATGCATGAGAAATTATCCCAAGCGGGTGGCAATGGCCATATTCTTCAATAACCTTCTGAAAAACATGGAATAATGATCATATAGTAGTAAATAAGAGGTGATTGCTTGAGGAGAGCGAATGCATTACCTCCAATAGCTGATTTTACCTCCGAAATAATCATGTGATTATGATGCAAACCAACAGACTCTGGTTCAAGAGAGGATTTAGGACCTTCTACAATATCTAGAGTGTGAGCTGGCACATAAAGAGAAGAAATTTGGAGCATGAGTGTATAATCTGCAAGTTCTTCTTCTTTGTGGACAACTTCAATATGAGATGTGTTTGATACTGGTTCATGATCAATGAGATCATCAAGGAGGGCGAATGCAT
Organism: Larix kaempferi; assembly: GCA_027924585.1. Lineage (NCBI taxonomy): Eukaryota > Viridiplantae > Streptophyta > Pinopsida > Pinales > Pinaceae > Larix > Larix kaempferi. Next base: position 36,333,306 of record BSBM01000361.1, on the reverse strand, counting down.
CACTTTGCTTTCTCTTGAAGGGGTTTGGACCAATTCCTTTATTTTGTTTACCAAAACTTACATCCAGGTGGGCCCACAACTCTTTTGGAGTTTCAATATCAACGAATTGGTGTGTCATGTAAAAAGACATAGCAAGCATCATGGTTGCACAAGCTCTGTCACCATTATTTAACTAGTCAATCTCTTCTTCAGAGGATTCAAACTCTCTTTCAAAACAATAATCAAAGAGACCATTTCTCTTCAAATGTGCTATCATATTCGGTTTCCATTCATCATAGTTGAATAGAGAAAGAAGATCATAGTTGAATGGATAAAGAGGAGGGATTTATTCTGAATTCATTGAAGCTGTAGAAGACTTGCAAAAACAATAGAGAATATCTGCAACTGCTACTGCTGCATAAATGCAGAAACTCCTGCAACTGCTGCACTCGAAATCTTGATAATAACCTGCAAAAAACTCTCAGGAATGGAGATAAACAATACTCTCAACATGCTCTGATACCATGTGAAAATCCTCACACCATATCTAAGAGATGATGTATACCTCACAAGAGTACTAATGATTAAGCAAGAAGATAGAAGAAGAGTGGTCAATGCAGTGTAATGAGCAACATAATAATAATACAGTAGAACTCGGATAGAAGCAAAAATACTTCACACACACTACTTAATTAATCAGAATATGGACAAATAAATAGTATAATGCATGAGGATTCAAATGCCTAAGGTGACAATTCGAATTAGCCTTCATGGAGTGATCAAAGGATCACTGGAGTGTCATCAGAGCACAACTAGTGGTCTATCTCATCATCAATTGAGTCATCAATGCACAAGTAACTGTCAACTGTCAATCAAACTGAGTCTAAATGAGTGTGGTAGGTGTAACTGAATGTAACTGGCACATGGAGACACTAACTGAATGAAGGAGGCTCATTGGAGGGCGCATGAGGAGCTAACTGGAGTCAGAACAGGTAGTCATGTCTCATCGGAGGTCAATTTGAGTGATAACAGCAGTGAGGAGTCAGTCTAGCCTCAAATCAAGGAAAGACTGGTGGCTAATTGAAGTAAACTGGACTGGTAGGTGAGAAAGGAGCCCTTCTCATGCAGTAGGTGAAATGAGAGCGCATGACAGGCTAGGAGGGCTGAAACTGAGTGGAAGGAAGCTCCGAGGGATAGCTAACTGAGGGCTAGGTGCTGGGATTGGTGACTGGAATGCATGCAAACCCTAAATGATGCATGCAAACCCTAAAAGTGCATGCATGACTGAAAGGAAGGATTGTCCATGATCCCATAGTTCCTAAATGAAGGATCAACTGTGTTGTTGGACTGAATCCGTTAGTTCCGAAAGGAAGGATTGTCCATAATCCCATAGTTCCTAAAGGAAGGATCAACAATGTTGTTGGACTGGATCCCTTAGTTTCGAAAGGAAGAATTGTCCATGATCCCATAATTCTGAAAGGATGGATCATCAGTGTTGTTGGACTGAATCCCATAGTTCCGAAAGGAAGGATTTTCCATGATACCATAGTTCTAAAAGGAAGGATCACCAGTGTTGTTGGATTGAATCCCATAGTTCCGAAAGGAAGGATTGTCCATGATCCCATAGTTTCGAAAGGAAGGATCACCAATGTTGTTGGACTAAATCCCATAGTTCCGAAGGAAGGATTGTTAAATTTTGAGCATTAATTTACAATACTCTAGGATCTTCGCTGAGAGAATAACATATACAGTATATCAATGCATAACAATTACAACAAGCATGACAAGCATCACACGAATCAAAAGCATGAGAGACAAGAGACACAGAGTTTCCGTGGGGAAAACCCTAAGGTGAAAAACCCCACAACTTCCTCAGAGATAGAGAGAGCAATGGCTCAACCAAAGTACAACCAAAATACACCGAGATAGTCTCCTAGTAGAAGATGATCCTACTCCTCACTAGTGCGCCACTTTTTGAGTGAGAGAGATGCACTTTTCCGAATGATCTAAATAGAGATCACCTGATCTCTATTTATACTAATCTGTTTGCCCAGTGACCTTATGGGGCCGACTTGTCTAGCTAGGTACATCCACATTATAATATATATAATTCAGGTCTGACCCCACATGGTGGTCTAATAACCCATCGGCAAGTACACACACTTGCGACACTTGTCAATCCACATGACGACACTTCCTTATAGAGGAATAACACATCTCTAATAAGGGTACAATAAATATATATGAAATACATTCCTAAGTTGCATATACATCAACACTCCCTCTTAACTAGGAAGGTATTTCTCGACACAGATCTGCTAGACAAGTCTTCTTCTCGGGATCATCATCATCGATGCATCATCATCGTCATCGTCACTGCTGCTGCTATCTCAACCAATCTCTGACTCTACTCGTCATAGGAATTTCTACAGAGCCAGTCCTTTTTCATACTGGATGTAGGCCCACTACCTGTGTTAAGTTTAAACCAAATAGACAAACAAGATCTCTGAAAGAAACACAATCACAAGATAGACACACAATATACCCTGGGAAACCCTCAAGGGGTAGAAAACCCAGCAAAGCTTTCCTCAATAAGATGATCAACCAAAATACAAGATGTGCTCCTTCTCCTTGACTCCTTAGCAGATCTCCCAGACAAGTGCGCACTCTTCCACAAGTGAGTGAATGATCTAATGAGGAGTTCACCTCCTCTATTTATACTTGACTCTCAACTGACTAAAAGACCTAATGGGGCCGACCTCACCTGGAAAAGTCTAATAACCCCTAAAATATAACTGCAGGGCCGACCCACACATGGTGGGTCTAATAACCCTAGTTAATACAAACCCCTGGAGGAATAAACATCTCCAGATACATGATGGGGTTATCTCGGAGGAATGAAACATCTCCGGAATAATAAAGTACAAATATAATATTCTTTGAAGTTACAATATTCAACAACCTGCAAGTCTTCGTCATCACTGACCATACTGTGGAATCCTCAGGACTTATTACGTGCGTCACAAAACCTCGAAAGAGCATCCCAGGCTGTTACGAGCACACGGCTCTACCTATAGGATCTTCCAGGGCCATATTATATGTGACCTCGCCACAAAACCTCGCAAGAGCATCCCAGGCTATTACGATCACGCAGCTCTACCTATAGGATCTCCTAGGGACAGATTATACGTGGTCACCACAAAACCTCGCAAGAGCATCCCAGGCTATTACGAGCACGCAGCTCTACCTATAGGATCTCCCAGGGACAGATTATATGTGGTCATGGAAAAACCTCGCAAGAGCATCCCAGGACTTATTACGGGCACACAGCCCAACCTATCGGATCTCCCAGGGACAGATTATATGCCATAGGACAAAACCTCGAAAGAGCATCTGCCAGATATCCCAGGGTACGAATTACATGCCATAGGAAAAACCTAGAAAGACTATCTGCAGATCTCCCAGGGACAAATTATATGTCCTCCCGGAGCAAAACCTCGAAAGAGCATTTTCCAGATATCCCAGGGCACGAATTACATGCCACAGGAAAAACCTCGAAAGACTATCTGCAAATCTCCCAGGGCCAAATTATATGCTCATCTGCACAACATGATCCATGGCCATAGAGTATCAACCTAATACTCACCATACATCATCCTGATGTACACATGATCATCCTGATCATCATCACTGCAACATCCTGCTGCATGTCATCTGGAGCAACATCCTGAAGCTTGTCATCCAAAATCATCTTGATCATATAATGCATCTACCTGATGCATACCAAGTATCTACCTGATACATATCATCATACATGATCCACCTGATCATATAATGTATCCACCTGATACAAATACAAATACATGATACATATCACCATACATGATCCACCTGATCATACAATGTATCCACCTGATACATATACAGATACATGGTCCAAGCATCCAACATGATGCATACAAAATACATACAAATGATCCTACTGATCATATCCAGCATCCAACATGATGCGTACATACATATACATATATATGATCCAACTGATCATATCCAACATCCAACATGATACGTACATACATATACATATAAATGATCCAACTGATCATATCCAGCATCCAACATGATGCATACATATAAAAATGATCCAACTGATCATACAAAGCAGAAACCAGAACATCATCCTGATGTTCATCATCCAACGCTTACATCCACAGCCATGTGAAGGATCCTCCTTCCAACATGCTTGGAATGGCTTCAGCAAATGTGTCCATCACTTCTTCCTCGAAGTGTCCTCGATCTGAAGAACACCAAGCCTCTCCCTGAAGTACTCGAACTTCACCCTGGCTAGTGGCTTCGTCAGCACATCTGCAATCTGCTCGTCCGTTGCAACATACAGGAGCTTCACAACTCCTCTCTGCACCATATCCCTGATATAGTGATATTTGATCTCTATGTGTTTCGACCTGTCATGAAACACTGGGTTCTTGGACAACTTCACACAACTCTGGTTATCACAAAATATACCAGTAGCATCCAACGGGAGATCAAATAACTTAGACAGTAGCTTCCGTAGCCATACTGCCTCACAACTAGCTGAACAGGCTGCAACATACTCTGCCTCAGCTATACTCAGTGCTACGCAGGACTGCTTCCTGCTAAACCAAGAGATCACACCTGATCCCATACTGAAGCAGCGTCCAGATGTGCTCTTCCTATCTGCAGCACTGCCAGCCCAATCTGAATCAACATAACCCTGTAGGTTAAACTTTTGATTCGCTTCATACTTGAGCCCATAATCCACTGTACCCTTCAGGTACCTCAGAACATGCTTTACAGCAACCAGGTGAACATTCCTCGGATCTGTCAGGAACTGACTCAATGTGTTCACAGCAAAGCAAATGTCTGGTCTTGTGTTCGTCAGGTACATCAAGGACCCAATCATCTGACAATACATAGAGACATCAACCGGCTCAGATGAAGCATCACATAGAAGCTTCAGATTCGATGCCATAGGTGTGGCCATGGCCTTGCAATCCATCATCCCAAATCTCTTCAGGATATCTACTGTGTACTTCCCTTGACCAAGGAATATCCCACCTGCACTCTGCCACACCTCCATACCTAGGAAATAGTGCATCATTCCCAAATATTTCATATCGAATTCAGCAGCAAGCTTCCTCTTAGTATCTGCAATCAGTCTGTCATCTCCTGTTACAAATAAGTCATCCACATACAGGAGTAGAATCACAGGATTCCCTTCCTCAACCTTGTAGTAAAGGTTGGAATCCGCTTTACTCTTGGTAAAGCCCAAACTAGATAGGAAACTGTCCATCCTACCATACCAAGTTTTGGGAGCTTGTTTCAAGCCATACAAGGCTTTCTTCAATCTGCATACATATGACTCCCTGTCATGTATTTCAAAACTGAGTGGCTGCTCCACATATACTTCCTCTTCAACTACACCATTCAAGAAAGCAGTCTTGACATCCATCTGGTGTATTTTCCATTTCATTGCTGCAGCCAGGGAAAGTACCGTTCTGATGGAAGTATACCTGGCTACAGGTGGAAAAGTTTCTTCATAATCTATTCCCTCTTTCTGAGAGAAGCCACGAGCTACGAATCTTGCCTTGTATTTCTCTACACTGCCATCTGTAGCATGCTTGATTTTGAAGATCCATTTAGAAGTCACAACAGACTTCTCTCTAGGTCTTGGGACAACATCCCAAACATCATTCTTTATTATAGATTGGTATTTCTCAACCATGGCATCCTTCCATTCTTTCTTTTCCGCTGCTTCTTCATAACTGGAAGGCTCTTTGTTCATAATGTCACAGAGTAAAGCAACATAGCTGGGATGTGATCTGGTTCTCTTCTTTGCTCTGTGTTCTTCTTCTGGAATGCCAAATCTTTCTGCATCTTGAATGAGATCTCTAGCCCATGTGGGTTTCCTTTTGTGAGATTTATCCTCACAGGGTGGATCTACAGGTTCTTTCGGATCTTCAAACTCACGAACAACTTCTGGAACTGCTTCAGTCATGGTAGTGTCTTGAAATCTAGTTTCCTTAGGTTCTTCATAAACCTCGATAGGTGCCTTTCTTGATTTGATGAATGCTGAGTTTTCATCAAACGTTACATCTCTGCTGACATCAATCTTCTTGAACCCTGGAAAGTATATTCTGCAAGCCTTCGAGCTTTCACTGTAACCCACAAAGATACCCTTCTTTCCTGAAGGATCTAATTTAGTCCTTTTTTCCTTTGGGACATGAGTGTATATTGGACAACCAAATATTCTGAGATGGCTGACTTCAGGTTTCTTACCAGAAAAGACCTCTTCTGGTGTCTTGTTGTCCAATATCTTGTGGGGTGTTCTGTTTTGCACATATACAGCTGTTCTAGCTGCTTCTGCCCATAGATGCATAGGTAGATCCTGGTCATGCAGCATTGCCCTTGTTACTTCCATGATAGTTCTGTTCTTCCTTTCTGCAACTCCATTATGTTGAGGATTATAAGGAGCAGTCAACCCAAGAAGTATACCCAAGTCTTCCTGGAGAAGTCATCAATAAATGAGACATAATAAACATACCCACTTAGAGAACTGGATGACATAGGACCACATACATCTGAGTGGATGATTTCCAGGATATCTTTTGCCTTGCTTTCACTACTTGGGAAAGCCTTCTTAATGCTCTTACCTTTTGCACATCCTTTGCAAACACCTTCATGTTTGGTCTTGATTTCAGGAAGACCTTCTACAGCCTTTCTTGCAATTGGAAGTGCCCTATAGTGCATATGAGCAAGTCTTCTATGCCAAAGTTCACTTGGTTCCATGGATTCATGGATCATGGCATGTTCAGGTTGACCCTTCAATTTATACAAACCTCCCTCTTTCTCTCCAATCACTACTGCATCATTGATTGTTTTACCCTTTGGCCACATTAGGACTTGGTCATCCACAAATGCAACCCTCATACCTTTTGCATCCAATGCAGAGATGGAGAGTAAGTTCTTCTTGAGCCCATGTACATAAAGGACTTCTTTCATCTTCAAAGATTTTCCAGAATCTAGGTTGGAGGAGGCTTCACCACTTCCTTTGATTGGGTATTGATAATCATCCCCAAGTTTCACCTTATGGGGTGATTCATGTTCAGATAGATTCACAAAAGATTCCTTAAACCCAGTCATGTGTTTGGAAGCTCCACTATCAATCAACCAATCATTAAAACCATGGGATATGGTACCTGTGAGAGCAGATATTAGAACATACTCTTCTTCACTTGATGAGTCAACATCACTATCATCACTTTCTGCCCTAGCCTTCTTCTTTGGAGGTTTATCATCCTTGACAACATGAGCATGAAACTTTCTTTTGCTGCCCTTCTTCTTCTTGCTGGAGTTGTTGTTATTATCCCTTTTGTTCTTGGGACAATCTGAAGCAAAGTGACCCTTCTCATTGCATGTGAAGCATCTTAGATCCTTCTTATTCTTTTGATAGGATCTCTTGTAGCGAGAGTGCTCCTTCTTGGGCTTGCTTCTTTGGTGTGAGCTGCAAGAGCTTGATCTTCACCTCCCGTCTTTTCCTCACGAGCTACAAGTCTAGCTTCTTCTTGAGAGCATTCCTCCCATAGTTTACTGAAAGAGATCAATTTCTTTCTTGCACATATTCCTTGAATAAAGGAGTCCCATGACCTAGGTAGGCCATTCAGGGTGGTCATAACAACTTCACCATTGTCCACTACTTCATCCACAGCTTCAAGTTGCGCCTTGATCTGAGAGACCTTGGAAAAGTAAGATTCAATGGTTTCTCCATTCAACATCTTGACTCCTTTCAATTGATTCCGCAGAGTCATCTTCCGATTTATGTTCTTCCCTTCAAATAGCTTGGTTAGAGAGTCAAACATCTCCTTGGGTGTCTTTAGAGAAGACACATGGGGTATGAGATGGTCTTTAATAGAATCAACAATGATTCTCTTTCCCCTGACCAAGTTCTTCTTATGCAATACCTTGGCCTCTTCATCCTCTGGGATAGGGATGTCTTCTTTTATATATGAGTCCAACTCATTCTCTTCCAGGATTAACCCAATCCTATACTTCCAAGCTCGGAAGTTATCAGCCCCTTCAAGCTTATCCTCAAGCTTGGTGTGGTGAGACATCTTAAAGAGTACTTCAAATGGAAATAGAAAAGATTTAGGTCTTACAACTTGAAATGCTGAAAACTGGATCTGGTCCTGGATTAGGGTTTGTCGGAAAAACCCTAAAAATTCAAAATGTGAATTTCAACTTTCTGAAAGGATAGAAAGATGTGCCTTGATGAGCTGATCAGCCTGGTGCATTCAGAATTTGAGATCAGCAAAGTTTTACCCTTCAGATTTTCCTTTTTGTCCTCTCGAGTTCACTGGGGAGAGCCCTGAATTAGGGTTTGAGTTTCTCGGAGATCTACCAAGCCAAAAATCTCGATCCAAAGCTCTAAACTTCGATTTTTGCAAGGAGCTTCCAGGTGTGTCTTTAGATTCCAGAAATTCCTATTTTTGTGGAAACCCTAATTTTTAGGGCCAAATATGAAAATGCTCAGAATTGAATTTTGATTGGACATATAGATGCGCCTTGATGAGTAGAGTCAATCTACTATACTGTTTTCCAAAATTTGTGGAGAGAAACCCAATAAACAAGAAACTCAAGTTTCCATCACTGCAAAATGTCTTCTTCTCAGGTTAGCTCTAATACCATGTTAAATTTTGAGCATTAATTTACAATACTCTAGGATCTTCACTGAGAGAATAACATATACAGTATATCAATGCATAACAATCACAATAAGCATGACAAGCATGACAAGCATGACAAGAATCAAAAGCATGTGAGACAAGAGACACAGAGTTTCCGTGGGGAAAACCCTAAGGTGAAAAACCCCACAACTTCCTCAGAGATAGAGAGAGCAATGGCTCAACCAAAGTACAACCAAAATACACTGAGATAGTCTCCTAGTAGTAGATGATCCTCCTCCTCACTAGTGCGCCACTTTCTGAATGAGAGAGATACACTTTTCCGAATGATCTAAATAGAGATCACCTGATCTCTATTTATACTAATCTGTTTTCCCAGTGACCTTATGGGGCCGACTTGTCTAGCTAGGTACATCCACATTATAATATATATAATTCAGGGCCGACCCCACATGGTAGTCTAATAACCCATCGGCAAGTACACACACTTGCGACACTTGTCAATCCACATGACGACACTTCCTTATAGAGGAATAACACATCTCTAATAAGGGTACAATAAATATATATGAAATATATAGATGAAATACATTCCGAAGTTACATATACATCAACAAGGATTGTCCATGATCCCATAGTTCCGAAAGGAAGGATCACCAGTGTTGTTGGAATGAATCCCGTAGTTCTGAAAGGAAGGATTGTCCATGATCTCGTAATTCCGAAAGGAAGGGTGACCAATAATGTTGTTGTATCGGGTCTTATATTGATGTGTTGCAGATGATGATGTTCCAGCTTCATGCTATAGATGATGATGTTCCAGCTTCGTGATGTAGATAATGATGTTCTAGCTTCATGCTATTGATGATGATGTTCCAGCTTCGTTCTGTAGATGATGATGTTCCAGCTTCGTGCTGTAGACGATGATGTTCCAGCTTCGTGCTATAGATGATGATGTTCCAGCTCCATGCTGCAGATGTTGATGATGTTACAACAAAATGTTCCAGTTGCTGATATTAATGTTGTTGAATAACTTCCAATGATTTATAGATGTACCAACCAATGTTACAGATGATGTTGTTGATGCCTCCTCCTCCCTCCTTCCGATGATGCTGTGTAGAGCCACACCTGTTGTTGTTGTCAGTGGAATACCCTTCTTGTTAAGGGGGAGTGTTGAAATAATGTAACTTCGAAGAATATTCTACTTGTATTATTCCTCCTTTGGGAGATGTCTTTAATGTAAAAGGTCATGAGGTAAAACCTCCATTGTAAGTCGGGTCATTAGTACCCAAAAAGAATGTAATATAAATATTATTTGAGTCTCCCTAGAGAGGTCAGCCCAGTTAATTTAGTGAGGCTGACCTAGTTAGGTTAAATGTCAAGTAAAAGGTAAAGTATAAATAGAGAGTGCTTCCTCTCATTTGTACCATTCACTCACTCAAGCATTGCACACTAGAGAGAAGAGGAAGATTGTGAAGGAGGAGAAGGGTTGCTCTTGGATCTAGAGTTTGGATTTTGTCTCTCTTCTTTATGAGACTTATTTATTTGGGCATTGTACTTTGGTAATCTATATTGAGGAAGTTCTTGCTGTATTTTCTTCCCCTTGAGGGTTTCCCAGGATAAATTGTTGTGTACCTTGTGATTGCATGTCTTTCAGAGATCCTATTTATGTTGTTATTGTGAATATGTATTAAATGCTAATGAAGTAGGAATCTAAGTTATTACAACATATAAAATTAACACCGGCTCTACAATATACTAACTCAGAGTGTTCACCGCAAGGCATAAATCTGGCCTCGTGTTCCTCAAGTACATGAACGAACCAATCATCTAGCTATACACTGTGGCATACACTAGTTCTGAATAAGTATCACTCAACAACTTCAGATTTGATGCCACAGGTGTGGCCATGGCCTTGCAATCCATCATCCCAAATATCTTTAGGATCTCTACCGCATACTTTCCTTGGCTCGGGAAAAGTTCCTATGGATTCTGCCACATGTCAAGACCTAAAAATAAATGCATCATACCTAGGTCTTTCATCTCAAACTCTACATCAAACTTCCTCTTCTTTGTTTCTTCTATGAGCTTCTCATCACCCGTCAGAAACAGATCATCTACATACAATAGTAGTATCACTAATTTCCTGCCCTAAACCTTGTAGTAAAGGTTGGAATCCGATTTACTCTTGGTAAGGCCCAAGCTTGTCAGAAATCCATTAATCCTATCGTACCATGTTCTGGGTGCTTGTTTCAATCCGCACCACATATACTTCCTCTTCATGAGAATAGAAATTCGGTATCAATATGAGCATATCCCTGAGATACTGGGGAAAACAACCTTTGCCACATATAGAGGCTAAGTGATAATGTCTACCAATCTGTGATATAGTTAGTCCCTCTGAGGCAAATATTTTATGCTCCCTCTGTAACTAAGCACTATCCTCCCTCAACATCAGGACATTCTGCACTTGAGTGACTGGTAGACTTCTCTTTTGATGATCTTCTGTGTATCCATCTATGTCATCTCTCTAGGTCATTGGATACCAAGATCTCGAACTCTGTTGCAAGTTCTCTCTTGCACCCATCTATGATCTCCTTACCTTCAACCTTGTAGGAAAGGTTGATATCTCATCACTCTAGGTGATCCTCAAGCTCATCATGCTATCCCATGGGTTCCTTCTGAGCCCGTACAAAGCCTTCATTAATCTGCGTACATGTGGTTCTCCGTAGAGAATATCGAATCATGGAGGTTGCTCGATATACACTTCTGCTTCGATTACACCATATATCCAGTGTAATATACACCAGTGAGGAAGTGTGTCTTGCCACTAGAGTAACGTCTCATCATAGTCGACTCCCTCTTTCTAAGAGAACCCTCGCTTTGTACTTTTGTAGTATGCTTGATTTCATAAATCTTCTTGAATGTTGTAGTTGAACCGTCGTCACTTGTTCTTCGGAATAAGTCTCATCATTAATCTCTTGTCGTTGATGGTACACAATCTTTCCTACAAGTCAAATTCAGTTGCATGATTAGAAACATTTCATAATATTCAAAACATATTAATAATGACAAATTCTTATGCATAAAGACACAGGTCACACAGTCTTGCAACTATCTTAGCCAATGCTTCAACACAACATTTATTCATATCCCGCATTCATACCGTAATTTTCCAAATTCCTTCCATCTATACCAGAACATTATTAAGAGCGTGCACTACTCCCAACATGTCAGCAAAGAGGTTTTATTCTAGATAAGTAGCAATGGAATGTTGTACACCACTATAGGACACTTACCCATCACATGCATATTAGTAGTATACAGTTCATCAATGCAAACACTCTAACATGCATAATACACTTTCCTAAATCTAGGAACATAAATATGTACACAACTGAACAATATTATTAAGCAATTGATATATAGGAAATGACAATTCAAATACTTATCTTTGTTTGTTTGGTAGGATACCTCTTGATCCTTGCAAAAATTACTGGAGTCTCTGACAGTGTGCTCTACTCCATTATTTGATTATGAGGATCTGTGCCTTTCTCGCTTATGATCAGAAATGTTGAGCAAGTCTTCTACACCATAGATCACATGGAACTATGTATTGCTGCTGGATCTGTGTGTCCCTTCTTCTTCATTACCAATCACAACGACATCCCTTCTTATCCAATGCTGAAATGGATAAGAGGTTCTTCCATCTCCTTGGTTTTAATTCTTCTGGATCAAAATACATATTCCTCATCACTGGAGTAATCTTCTTTAGCCTTCTTCCTAGCTGGTTCATCATCTTCTGCAGCATGAGCATGATGTCTTTTCTTGTTTCCTTTCTTGGGAAAATTCTTAGCAATGTGTCCCATCTCATCACAATGGTAGCATCTGAAACTTGAATAGTCTTTAGGAGGTCTTCTATCCTTGTGTGATCTCCTGTGATGATGATCTTCTTTCTTTCCTCTCTTGACATGAGCTATCAGGACTTGATTATCTTCATCTCCTAACATTTTTTTCTCTGGCAACAATCCTTGCTTCCTCTTGGGTGAATGATTCTAAGAGTTCACTGAACAAGATACTCTTCTTCCTGGAACATATCCCTCGAATATATTGTTAAATTAATGTAACTTCAAAGTATATTCTACTTGTACTTTATTATTGTAACTCCACCGGGGATGTTTTACCTCCGTCGGTGATGTCATTATTACATTTGGTCATGTAAATGTCATGAGGTTAAACCTCCATTGTAAGTGGGGTCGTTAGTACCCAAGTAAATGTAATATAAGTGGTAATTGAGTCTCTCTAGAGAAGTCAGACCAGTTAGGATTACTGGGGATGACATAACTGAGTTAAATATTAGGTAAAACGTAATGTATAAATAGAAGGAGAGACTCCTTCATTTACTCATTCACTCACTTGTGCAATTCGCATTAGTAGAGAGAGATATATATCTGCAAAGGAGGAGTGGCTAGAGTCCAGAGTTTGGTCTTTTTGTTTCTTTGATTTGTGAGACATATTTTGGGGCATTGTACTTGATCATCTATATTGAGGAATTTTTTGCTAGGTTTTCTTCCCCTAGAGGGTTTTCTAGGGTATATTTTTTTGTGCTTTGTGCTTGTGTTTCTTTCAGAGATCCTGCTTATGCTGCTATTGTGAATAATGTATTGAATGCTAATGAATTTGCAATCTAGTCTATGGTAGCATATATAATCTTAACATATATGATTCCCATGATCTTGGAAGACCATTTAGGGTAGTCATCACTAGTTCTACATTTTCAACTTTGTCTCCAATGGCACTTAATTGATCTATGATGTTGGCGACCCTTGTGAAGTAAGACTGGATACTTTCATTGTTTTGAATCTTCACAGCCTTGAGTTGAGTTCTCAAGGTCATATTCCTACTGATGTTGGTTCCTTCAAATAGTCCCTTAAGTGCATCAAACATCTCTTTCGGAGTCTTCAGAGAAGATATGTGTGGGATCAAGTGATCCTTGATGGAGTCAACTATGATCCTCTTAGCTTTAATCTGATTCTTCTTATGCTCTTCCTTGTCTTCATATCCCTCTGGATCCACAACTACTTCTGTGACATACTTTTCCAATTCATGCTCTTCTAGGATGATCATCACCCTATACTTCCATACTCGAAAGTTCTCATCCCCTTCAAGCTTATCCTCAAGCTTGGCAATATTTTTCATCTTGATAAATTTAGTAGATGATAACCTCAAATGGAAGTAAAGAGAGTATAACTTACGAAATGAGATGCTCCAACCAAAAATTGATTTTTGAGATCTGGCTGTATGGTGACCTAGGGGTTGTCAGAGAAACCCTAATTTCTCAACTTTGAGATATTGTAAAACTAATTGGAGAGAGAGATGTGCCTCCTCAAGGTGAGTTGAGTAGACCCTTCTTTCATCCAAATCTAAGGACAGAACTACCAAAAATTGGAAACCCTAATTCTTTTAGTTACTATAGTTTTTGCAGAATTAGGTCAAAAATTCAAAATTCTTGTATCTGAAATTTTCCTCCACAAGAAGATGCGCCCTCTCAAGGAAAGTTGAACAAAGGTCCTTTCCTTCCAAATCTATGGAATGATCCTCCAAAATTTGATGCCCTAGTTATCTGAGCTGTAGTGGTGGGCCCAAAAAAGAAAATTCTCAGATTGAGATTCTGCTTCGACGGAAAGATGCACCCTAGTGAGGTGAGTTGCTTGGACCCTCTTTTCAGCTGATCTGTTGAGAGAGCTCCCAAAAATAGAAACCTCAGTTTCTGTAGTTGTAGTAGTTGCACAATGTTTGCTTTCAGTCCTGCTTTGATACCATGTTAAATTTTAAGTGCAATAACAATAAGGATCACTGAAATATAAACAAGCACATCATGAACAATAGCACACAATAATTTATCCTAGGAAAACCCTCTCGGGGTAGAAAAACCTAGCAGAATTATTCTATATAGATTCATCAGAATGTACAATAGTATTCCTCGTGCAAAGACCGAAAACAAGAAGACTCCAAAAGCATCTATTCACTTGACTCTATCTCTCCTACTCATGCGAGATCAATGAGTGAATGAGGTGACCAAATGAGGAGGCCGAACTCCTCATTTATACTAATCAACTGACTTGACCTTTTTACCAAACACGACCGAATTGACTTTCCAAACTGGGTTGACTTGTACAATTCACAATAAAATACTCTTTTCTAGATCTTTCCAAGTCGACCTAATAGTTAGGGTTTACATTGACTCTGTCAATGACTTTTACATGATCAATTACATCAATAATAATCCCTGTAGAGTATACAATACAAATGATACAAACGATACAAATAATACAAATACAAATACCTTCCAAAGTTACATTCTTCAACACAACATACTTAATCTTGTAGAGCCACTTGGAAGTCACTACTAACTTCCCCCATGGTCTCAGTACAACCTCCCAAACATCACTCTTCATGATGGAAGAATACTCTTCCAACATGGCATCTCTCCAGGCCTTTTGCAATGTCCCCATCCAAATAAATCACATGAAGGGAAAATTCCACCAATCTACTAGTTCCCTAGGTTGGGGTGGAAACATTTAGACTTGGAATAAGGGAGCTATAAGACCCCAAATGGACATTAGATTGAAAAATATATATTAAAAGGGGATAAATAAATATTAATAATAATAAAATAAGGTGGAACTTGGTCATGAGGACACATAGGTGGTGTGGGACCCACACAAGGAAAGATTCTCCATGCCAATGGAATCCTATTCTCACCCATTCGAATCCAAGATGGAGTCTAACGTTCTTAGGGGATTTGGATAGGCATTATACTTGGCATGAATCAATGAGGGTTGAATTAGAGCCGAAGAGTAACTCCCATGGAAGAGGAAGAGTCATCTTAGAGGTATTGTGACACTTGGGCTAGATTCCCTAGCTTCTATCACAACAATGATGAAGATTCTATGGCACTTATGACAAGGATGAGACCTGATTGCTGACATCTGACCTATATGACATGTCAGGGCTACAAATAGCCTCCAAGAGGGCGCACAAGGGAGTTATGGAAGCCAAGATTCCCCCCATTCGAATTGATGGAAGAGGAAGGCTAGGAAATGTTGGACAAGTGGCACTAATGGGAATCTCTCCCTAATTCGAGTTGGGATGAAGCTCTTGGAGGGAATTCAAGCCATGGAGGCCTTGGGAGGTTAATACAAGATGATAAGAAAGAAGGATACTAGATTTTGATCGTTTCTCATTTGGAAAAATTTGGAGAACTTATCTTGTCCTTGCATGGTGGATGTTCATCTTCCCTGC
Organism: Larix kaempferi; assembly: GCA_027924585.1. Taxonomy (NCBI): domain Eukaryota; kingdom Viridiplantae; phylum Streptophyta; class Pinopsida; order Pinales; family Pinaceae; genus Larix; species Larix kaempferi. The sequence goes on along the minus strand of BSBM01000361.1, from coordinate 36,317,305 downwards.
CTTAGAACCAATTTCGAGGGTGAAAGATTCCCATCCAAGTTGGTTGATGAAGAGGCCATTCATAACTCTCAACATAGATTCATGGAGTTGTTTTGATGCAGGTTCAAACCCCAACCGAGTTCGAGTTCATCTTTTCTCATTTTTATCTATGCCTATTCTACTATCTTTCTCTCAATGTCATGTAAATGTGCAAGGGCGCACTTGTGGTTGCATATAGTTAGTGAATGAATGTTATTTAGACTTCATGGACATGTTAGCTGCTATATATATCTATAATAATCATATCATCAGAGCCACAGCTCAAAACATTATGTATTTCAAGTGATATTTACATTAAGGGAAGAGATTCGAGCCATTTTTCCCATAGCATTTGCATAGTGATTTTGGAATGATATTGTACCTATTCTATATTAGAGTTTGCTGAGTTATTTATCATTTTATGAGTTGCATATGAAGATAATTTTATGTCCCAAATTATGTGTGCATACCTCTGAAGTGTTACTATGGTTTATGAAGAAATTCGAGACTCCTTTCCCACCAATTTCACCTCAAAAACTAGCCTCTAGAAGCTGTTGTTCATTAGGATGCTTATTCGACCCTAAAACCAAATCTAATGTTGAAAATATGTTGTTCCTAATTTCCTCTAATATATTCAAGTCTCAGACCAAGAATTAGTGAAGGCAGTACAGTGTTTGGAAGAGTATCTAATGGCAGATCTAGGGGGGATTTCCACTTTTCAAATTAACTACTCTTGTTCCGAAACTTCTTCCCATGAAATTTGAAGACCATGGATGGGTATATAAGTTCTTTGTATGTATGATAGGTGTGTTAGTATATCCTATTACCCATCAAAACCTTTGATCCAGGTGGATATTGGTGGCCACCCACCTGTCCAACTGGCTCAAAACAGTTTCATGGCAATTTTGGTATTGTACTATTTTTAGCAGTTTTTCGGGTCCTGAACTTCCGGGGCCGTTTTGAGGCCCTAAACGACCTTTTTTGGCAATTCGGGGGGCCAAATGGTTGCCTCCGGCATACATTTGGCCCCAGTCGAAAGTTGTAAATCTCGGATAGACCTTTCCAACGGGCTACCGAGCGCCCCAAACGGAGATCGTATGCAAAAGTTACGACCCCGGGAAGTTGATGTACTAACTTACCCAAACGGGGCCCACATGACTTTTGGCGCTTCATCTCCTAGGGTTAGGTTTTTGGATGTCTAGGGTTTTTGACATTCCTGTTTATTGTAAAAGGCCTTGAGAGCCTCATTGTAACCATCTTCTTGCGAAATGAGCGCAGCCGTCACATCTCTTCTCAGAGATAAGCCGCCACCATTCCAGCAAGCTTGTTTTCCGCTGCATTTTACAGTTCTAGTTTATTTCCTTATTGAATAGAAAACCACTTTTACTGTATCTCTGTTATTTTGTGTTAAGCATCTGATAATAATCTGTATTCATTTCGTTATGCTCATAAAATACGGATCAGTGGTATCAGAGCGGTCTGCTCCTTGTCGTCTTAATGCATGTCCCCAACGAGGTCAGGGTACAAAGAATTGGGTCTCGAGCTTGTTTCTCTTGAGGACAAAAGCTCTCGCACGCCCAAGCGACCTCTCATGGCAGGAGAAAAGAAAGATGACGGGACAGGAGATCCTATCAAAATGTTGCTTGAGGAAGCCCTCACGCAGCAGAGGAACGAGATGATGGATAATTTCGCGCAAATCCTTCGGCGACTACCAACAAGCGACGCATCTTCCTCGAGCGGAGGCGCCGCCCCCTTCAAGGTACAAATCAACTTCGATATCCCTATATTTGAAGGACAGATAGACGCAGATGCTGTAGATAAGTGGCTGAATCTACTAGAAGGGTATTTTTCTGTCCATAACTTTTCGAATAAAGAAAAGATTACTTTTTCGCTCCTCAAAGCCGTTCCCCATGTCAAAGATTGGTGGGAAACATTCTGCGAGCAAAAGGACACAGAAGAAGCCTCATTATTTTCAGTCACGGCCACCTGGGAATCCTTCAGGGATGCTATTAAGGAACAATACTACCCTGTTGGAAGTTATGACGACTTGTATACCAAATGGACCACACTGCGACAAGAAAGAGACCAAGCAGTGCCAGAGTTCACAAATATCTTCCATACCTTGCGCACCAAGCTGGGTATCAAAGATTCAGAGCGACATCTGGTGCTCAAGTATCGCGGTGGTTTGCATAGATACATCCAGACCGAAATGGAATTTCTAGACATCTCTTCCTTGGGCGCGGCCTACCGATATGCCGTCAAAATCGAGCAGAAGCTCAAACAAAAGACGCGACAATTTGGGCCTGGGAACCCTTCACAGCAAAAGACAGGAAAGGGCAGCCCCAACCCACAGAATAAAGGACAGAGCAAAGATGGACAGTATCAGGACAACCAGTCCAAGCCGCAAGCAAAGAAGGACACCGGAAAAACAAAGAAAGATACCGGGAAGTGGTGCGACTTCCATAAGAGCCCTTGGCATAACACTGCTGATTGCCGCTCAAAGCAGTCGCTGGTGGCCGAAGTGAAAGCATCTGAATCAGATGCGGGTTCTGACTCTGAGTCCGAACCAGAAAGGGGAAGACGGATCATTGACGCGGAACCCAGTGCCACCATTGCTACCACCAAGCTCCAGCCTAATGAACCAGACGAGCCAGAAGAAGGAGAACGCCTCTTCCATTCACAGATGTGGGTAAAAGGAACCCCGCTGCACTTCATCGTTGATAGCGGTAGCCAGAAGAATCTCATCTCAGCAGAGGTCGTCAAGCGCCTGGCCCTGCCGACAACGCCGCACCCACAACCCTACACCATTGGATGGCTCCGCAAGGGAAGCGATCTTTGCGTCAGCCAACAGTGCCGATTGCCATACGACATCAAGCCCTTCAAGGACGAGGTATTGTGTGATGTTGCTCCTCTCGAAGTTTCAGATGTTCTTTTGGGCCAACCTTATTTATGGAAACGTCATGCTGTATATGAGTCTAGGCCTCGTAGTGTTATTATTTCTTTGAACAGGAAATTGTACAGGATACCCGAGGCAGTCCCTCCGAGTGCTATTTCCTTGATCTCTGCTAAGCAATGCAGGAAGGTCATCTCTCAGACCGGGAAATTTGTCTTCTTGGTGATTCGCTCTCAGAGTGAAAGAAAGATCGCAGCCACATCCCAGGCCTCCATGACCGATCTATCCACACAACAGAAGCAAGTGGATAAGGTGGTGGAAGGATACTCAGATATCTTCTCCTCTCCGACCGGGGTACCTCTGCACTGCCAGGTCAAGCATCCCATCGATCTGACCCCAGGCGCACCGCTACCCAATGGGCCAGTCTATCGCCGCTCTCTGTTGGAAAACGAGGAGATCAAGAGGCAGATCCAAGAATTGCTCCACAAAGGGCACATCCGTCCCAGTTCATCACCTTGTGGGAGCCCAATCGTGCTGGTGCAGAAGAAAGATGGGACCTGGAGACTCTGCATTGATTACCGGGCCCTGAATAAAATCACAGTCCGCAACCGGTACCCGATTCCCCGAATCGACGACCTCCTTGATCAGCTCACGGGGGCCAAATACTTCAGTAAGATTGATCTGAAGTCTGGCTACCACCAGGTCCCAATAGAACAGACAGATGTATGGAAGACTGCCTTCAAGTCAAAAGAAGGTCTTTTTGAATGGTTGGTAATGCCTTTTGGTTTGACAAATGCTCCAGCAACTTTTATGAGGATGATGGACGATATCCTGCGACCTTTCACCAACAATTTTGTAGTGGTGTATCTGGATGACATCCTCATCTACAGCAAGACTTGGGAGGAACACTTGCAGCATATTCAGCAGGTTCTGCACACCCTGCGGAAGCACAAACTATATGCAAACTTGGAAAAATGCTCCTTCGGCATGGACAGGGTCCATTACTTAGGCTACATCGTTGATCGACATGGTGTGCATGTGGATCCGGCCAAGATCCAGGTCATCCGTGACTGGCCAGCCCCAACCACACTCACTGAACTTCGGAGCTTCTTGGGCCTCGCCAATTTCTATCGTCGATTTGTGCTGGGATTCTCTCATATCGCATGGGCCCTCAGCCAAGTGACCAGGGGTGGTGGTAAGGCAAAATTTGTGTGGGGCATGTCCCAACAACAAGCCTTCGATGACTTGAAGAAGCGTTTGTGCTCATCGCCGGTACTCTCATTACCGAACCTGCAACATCCCTTTGAGATCGAGACAGATGCTTCAGATTATGCTGTGGGCGCCGTTCTCACTCAACACGGCCACCCCGTGGCATATCATAGTGAGACACTCTCAGATGCTGTCCGCAAGTACCCTACCTACGACAAAGAAATGTACTCCATTGTACAAGCCTGCCGCCAGTGGAGACATTACATTCTTGGGAAGGAGACAGTCATCCACACTGATCACAAGCCACTACAGTTCATGCAGACCCAAGGAAAGTTGCAGAATGACCGCCATCAGAAATGGTCAACATATTTACAGCAGTTCCACCTCAACATCAAATATAAAACAGGGAGTACCAACCGAGTTGCTGACTGCCTCAGTCGACCTCCAGTCGCGGCACTTACCACGGTGCTAGACTCTTGTGGCCATGAGACCTCCGGATGGCCCCACCTCTACGAGACAGACCCTGACTTCTCCGCCACCTATCAAATGTTGGGCACCAACTCAGTGGTTGCTAATTTCCATCTTCAGGACGGGTTGTTGTGTCGTCTGGGCCATCTCTGCGTTCCATCAAGCGAGCGCGCGAAGCTGATTTGGGAAGCTCACTACAGTCGGGTGGCGGGACACTTTGGCGTCGAAAAGACAGTGGCAGTATTGCAGAAACATTTCTACTGGCCGAAACTTCGACAGGATGTCGGCAAGTATATCAGGTCCTGCACCGCTTGCGCCATTGCCAAACCGACCACTAAGAAACAGGGCCTATACACCCCTCTGCCTACTCCTGACAGGCCGTGGGAATCCATCTCAATGGACTACATGTCGGGCCTCCCGTCCACCAAGAGGGGAAATGACTGTGTTTTCGTGGTTGTTGATCGCTTTTCCAAGATGGCGATTCTAGCCGCTTGCAAGAAGAACATCACAGCAGAAGCCACTGCCAAGCTCTTCTTTGAACGAGTATGGGTACATTTTGGGATCCCACAGACCATTATCTCAGACCGTGACAGTCGGTTCCTCAGCTCATTCTGGTCAAGCCTTTGGTCACTGTTGGATACCAAGCTCACCAAATCCACTGCCTTCCACCCCCAGACCGATGGACAAACGGAGGTCGTCAACCGGATGGTCGTACATATCCTGCGCATGTACAATTCAACACACCCCCGCACATGGGATGAGAGTCTCCCCTACGTCCAACATAGCTACAACCGAGCCCTGCATAGCTCAACTGGCCACAGCCCCTTTCAGGTGGGGTTGGGATTCCAACCATTGGGCCCCATGGATGTTGCACTTCCCCTTGCGACCACCTCGGTCGACTTGTCCCCAGAAGCTGACAAAGCCGCCCGATTCATTGAACGGATCCAGCATATCCGCCAGCAGGTTCAGGATATTCTACAGAAGTCTAATGCCAAGTACAAGCAGCGCCATGATCAACATCGGGTGCCACATAAGTTTCAGGTGGGCGACAAAGTTTGGTTGCATTTGCAGAAAGAACGCCTTACAGGGCCCCATCGAAAGCTTCGCCCACTCCGTTATGGGCCGTACACCATCACCAAGGCAGTGGGTGACAATGCTTTTGAGCTCAACATTCCCCCCTTCCTTGGTCTGCATCCAGTCTTCAACGTGGCTCTCCTTCGGCCATATTTCCCACCACTGTTAGACACCTCAGAGATAGCAGAGAAGTTGACACCAACAGAGCTCAACCCTGACTGCCTACAACAAGCATCCAGTGATCATATTGCAGACACACAGATCAAGGGCACTCGACATCAAAGGATCCAGCTTTATCGAGTTGTCAAAGCAGGGCAGCTCCTGCACCAAGGCAAGTGGCTCACCCGAGGCCAAATTCAGCAGAAATTTCCTCATCTGATGGGGGAACTCAACGCAATGGAGACCATTGCTTCCTAAGGAGGGAGGATTGATCCAGGTGGATATTGGTGGCCACCCACCTGTCCAACTGGCTCAAAACAGTTTCATGGCAATTTTGGTATTGTACTATTTTTAGCAGTTTTTCGGGTCCTGAACTTCCGGGGCCGTTTTGAGGCCCTAAACGACCTTTTTTGGCAATTCGGGGGGCCAAATGGTTGCCTCCGGCATACATTTGGCCCCAGTCGAAAGTTGTAAATCTCGGATAGACCTTTCCAACGGGCTACCGAGCGCCCCAAACGGAGATCGTATGCAAAAGTTACGACCCCGGGAAGTTGATGTACTAACTTACCCAAACGGGGCCCACATGACTTTTGGCGCTTCATCTCCTAGGGTTAGGTTTTTGGATGTCTAGGGTTTTTGACATTCCTGTTTATTGTAAAAGGCCTTGAGAGCCTCATTGTAACCATCTTCTTGCGAAATGAGCGCAGCCGTCACATCTCTTCTCAGAGATAAGCCGCCACCATTCCAGCAAGCTTGTTTTCCGCTGCATTTTACAGTTCTAGTTTATTTCCTTATTGAATAGAAAACCACTTTTACTGTATCTCTGTTATTTTGTGTTAAGCATCTGATAATAATCTGTATTCATTTCGTTCTGCTCATAAAATACGGATCAACCTTCCTCCCCAAATTCGAAATCATTTGGAGGTGTTTGGAACCAGTTGTAAACAAAACCTAGAGTCAAAACAAGGTGAATCCAAGGAATTTCCTTTGAAGGGATATTACAGTGGTGTCAGAGCATGGTCCTTGCACCCGATTTGGGTGACCATTATGAGTTCAATAAGTCATCCCACACCCTTAGAAACCGAAACTGAAATTACCTTTGGTGAAGATGAAGAAGTAGGAGAAGAGGTGCACTCTGTTGAAAATATGACTAAGCATGAGAAAGGAACCTCAGAGATGGAGGAGAAAGAGGAGTTTAGGAAATTCATGAAACCATTTTTTGAGGACATGAAAAGGTAGATAATGCAAGGGTTTGAATTGATGGCTATTCAAATTGGAATCAAATTGGCATTAGGAGGCAAAAGTAATTCTCCTTTCGAGGAAAATAAGGAATTTAGTGAAAGCATTTTCTCAAAAACAGGGCCTCACAACCGACCCAATGAATTCCAAATCTCAACAAGAGCTAACACACCCAAGTTTCTTGATCCCAAAGAGGATCCTAACATCCAATATGGAATGCATGAAGTTCTAGCATAATGGCAGTAGTTGAGTGAAGATTGTAGGAGGACCTTACCATTCGATCAATTCTTTACTGTCTCAAACAAGCTCAAAATGAGAGGTAACAAAACTCCTTTTCAAAATAAAGAATTGAATTATGCCATAGGTAAAATGCCCCTTCCCACCTTTGATGGCTCATCCCAAAGTTTTGCAAACACTTGGGTACAAATGTTAGATGTATATTTTTTAGCTGAATCCAATGGTTGAAGAGGATGCTCTAAAAATGGCTATTCTGCATCTTGAGGGAGAAGCAAATGATTGGTGGTTCCATGGACTTAAAACCTTGTGACATGATCAGGTCACATCATATAAAGAGTTTGTTAACAGTTTATTGCAAATATTTGAGCAAAGAGACCCCGAAATGCCTTTCAAGAACTAGCACAGTTGAAGCAAACTCGAACCCCTGAGGATTACATGTTGGAATTCCAAAAACTATTAGTTAAGGTGGCTAATGTATCTATGGTCCAATTGGTATTGCTATTTATTCAAGGATTGGCTGAACCTTTAAAAGGTTTAGTTAAATCTCACAAACCTACTTCATAGAAAGATGCCATGAACTTGGCAAGAGATTGGCAAAATGTGCTACCCAAGACAAAGTATCCTCCCAAGCCCAATTTTCCTTCCAAGTTCAGATTTGACAAGAAACCATGGCAAATAGATTCATTTGGGAAGGACAAGAAAGAGGGACCAAGCAATGAAGAACTCATAAGAAAGAAACTATGTTACACATGCTTTCAACCATGGGTACCACGGCATAAATGTGCTAAGGGGAAAGCACAATTCATTGAAGTATTTTCTGATGATGAAGGGGACATGGAGGAAGAAGAACAACTTTTATCCCAAGAAGAGGGATATGAAACAATAGAAGAAGATCATCCATGACCCAAAAAAGGGAGAATGGCAGTGCTTTCAGGAGTGCCTCATTTTTACACCATTCGATGCAAGGGAGTGGTACAAGGGAAGGGAGTTTCGGTATTGGTTGATGGAGGAGAAACTCATAAATTCATTGATGCAGGCTTGGTGGAGAGGATAAATTTACCTACTGAATCATTCCAAGGGTTCACAGTCATCATTCTAGGTAACAATTCTATGGAATGCAACAAATGGATTCCGAAGCTACAACCCACCATAGGAAATTACACATTTTTTGATAGCTTCTATGTGTTGGATGTTGCTGATACAAATGTGGTTTTGGGAGTACAATGGTTGTACTCTATAGGAGAACATACACTGAACTACCAAATACCTGAAATGAATTTCAAAGATTCGGAAGGAATACAAAGGTTAGTGAGAGGAATGCACACCTATCCTAACCAAGTGGTGTCTTCCCATAGTATGAGATCCATATTGAGACATGGAAACATTGAATGGGATGCTGAATGTTTCATCACTTCCCCCAACCCAAACATAAAGATTGTAGAACATCTAAGGGAGATAATGAAACTACTACACAAGTATGAAATGGTTTTTGGAGGACTGGAAGGCCACCTAACGGAGGAGTTGAGCATACCATTGTTTTGGAGTTGGGTACTTCACCTTTACAAATACACCCATATAGACACCCAAAAAGGTTCAGATATGAGATTGAGAAGGCTATTCAAGAACTCTTGGAATTGGGGCCCATTAGACCAATCTCAAGTCCCTATGCTTCTTCAGTTTTCTTGGTGAAGAAAAAAGATGGAACCTTAAGGATGTGCATTGATTTTAGAGCTTTAAATAAGAAGACAATAAAGAATAGATATCCCATCCATCGGATAGATGAGCTCATGGATGAGCTATTTGGAGCAAAGTTCTTTTCCAAAATTGATCTTAGATCTGGTTACCATCGGATTCGAATGAAGGAGGAGGATGCATAGAAAACTGCTTTCAGATGTCACTATGGTCATTTCGAATTTCTTGTCATGCCTTTTGGTTTGAACAATGCTCTAGCAACCTTCCAATCATGCATGAATAAGATCCTTTGCAAGCATCTCCGTAAGTTCGTTTTGGTTTTCTTTGATGATATTTTGAGTTACAATAAGACATGGGAGGAACATTTGCACCATTTAGAAGTTGTATTGAAAATGTTGCATGAACAATCTTTGTTTGCTAAGCTGTCCAAGTGTCAGTTTGAGTTGAAAGAAATTGTGTATCTTGGGCACATCATTGGGCAAGATGGAGTAAAGGTGCACTTGGAGAAAATAAAGGCTATTCTTGAATGGCCATCACCCAAGAACATCACTGAATTGAGAGGATTTATTGGGATATGCACTTACTATAGGAAGTTTGTGAATGGGTTTTCCAAACTAACTGCTCCCCTTACTGATATGACCAAGAAGGATGCTTTCAAATGGGATTAAGAGGTTGAAAATGATTTCCAAAGAATGAAAGAGGTAATGAGTAGTTTTCCAGTACTTGCATTACTAGATTTTTCTAAACCATTTGTTTTGGAATGTGATGCATCATGGGAAGGAATAGGGGCAGACCTAAAGCAAAATCAACACCCCGTAGATTTTGAGAGCAGAAAATTGCATCCACATGAGAGGCTCTACTCCATATATGAGAAATAAATGTTATCCATCATGCATGCCTTGGCCAAGTTTAGACAATATTTGGTGGGGAACAAGTTTGTGGTCAAAACTGATCATAACAGTTTAAAGCATTTCCTTACACAAAAAGATCTCAATGAAAGGAAACAAAAATGGGTAAGTAAGGTCCAAGCTTTTGATTTTGACATTGAATATGTAAAAGGGAAGAATAATATTGTAGCAGATGCATTGTCTAGGAGACCTTCATTTTCCCTTATGGACATTACGAAAGATTGGAAAGATGTGCTAATAGTAGAGTATGCCAAAGATACATTTGATTGTGATTTTTTAGATGGAGTCAAAGTAGATGATAGTTACAAGATATTGAATGGCCTAATCTTCTATAAATACCGAATATACTTAGTTCATGGTTCGAACTTAAATCAAAAGATCTTGAAGGAAGCTCATGATTCTCCTTTAGCAGGTCATCCTGGTTTCTTTAAAACATATAGGCAATTAAGACAAAGGTTATCTTGGAAAGAGTTGAAGGAAGATGTTTTAAATTATGTGAATGAATGCAATATATGTTAGCAAAAAAACGTTGAACACACCCATCCTGCTGGTCTCTTACAACCATTTCCCATTCCAGAACAAAAATGGGAAAGCATCTCAATGGATTTCATCACAGGTTTTCCCAAGGATTTTGGTAAGGATTGTATTTATGGTGTCGTGGATAGACTCACCAAATTTGATCATTTCTTTTCTATTACATCATATTTTACTGCTTCACAAGTAGCTGAGCTATTCTTTAGAGATATTTTCAAATTGCATGGACTTCCCAAAAACATTGTGAGTGACAGGGATAACAGATTTATGAGTGATTTTTGGCAAGAAATCTTCATGTTGGTGGGCACTCAGTAGACTCCTAGCACAAGCTATAATCCTCAAAATGATGGTCAAATAGAAAGGGTGAACCAATGGTTGGAGGGGTACTTGAGAAACTATGTTGGTGAGTGTTGATGTATTTGTAACTTCGGAATGTATTTCATATATGTATATTGTATTCCTATAGAGATGTTATTATTCCTCTATACGGAAGTGTTTGTATTCATATAGAGATGTTATTATTCCTCTATACGGAAGTGTTTGTATTCCTATAGAGATGTTATTATTCCTCTATACGGAAGTGTCGTCATTTATATTGTAAGTGTCGTAACTTATACTTGATGGGTTATTAGACCACCCTATTGAGGGTCAGCCCTGTCAGCATTATGTTATGTGGTTAAGTTAAGGACGACCTAGTAAAGGTTATTAGGCAAGTCAAGTCAAGTATAAATAAAGTGCGGGTGGCACTCTATTTGATCATTTCACTTTCTCACTCATACTCTCATTAGAGAGTGGTGCACTTGTGGAGGAGGAGAAGATGTTGCTAGGAGTATATCTCTTGTACTTGGGTTGTATCATTGATCTATCTATCTCTGAGGAAGTTGCGGGGTTTTTCACCTTCTTGGTTTTCCCCGGTGAAACTCTGTGTCTCTTGTGTGCTTGCATTATTGTGTCCATGATTGATATGCTGTACATATTATTCTCTCAGTTAAGATCCTATATCAGATTGAAATTTATGAAAAACTAACATGGTATCAGAGCTAGCCTGAAAGAAGGCATGATATGGCATTTATGACACTTGTTGCACTTGTGAAGCTAGGGCTTGATATAGAAAAAACCATTCATCGTAGCACTTTCGCTATAAATTCATTTCGGAGAGATTTCAGGATCTGAAAATCTTACAGGAAGACGATAAGATCCCCATGTACCTTGTGTCCAAAGGACAACCTCTAATTCATTGTACTTTGTGATTTATGATCAGTACAAGTTAGGGTTTCTACCTCTTCTAGATCTCAGTCATAAATAGGTGACCTAGGAAAAAAGGTCACAACTTGGGCTAGGAAGCTCCAAATGAAATTTCCTAAAAATTTCTAGGTAGGGCATGGACTGTACTTTCACAAGCACGATTTTCAGAGGCTGAAATGGAATCAGTGACACGTGGCACTCCGTACAAGTTTGCTCTCTTGTTTTATCCCATAAACAGGTCACGTTGCGACACTTGACATAACTCTCTCTCAGAGAATCCATTTGAGGTCAGACTTGTGGGGTTGGAAATATAACAGGCCAGGCTACCACAAGAAGAATTTTCAGACCCTGTAAATCTGAAATTTTGGAGTTACACCAGAAACAATCAGGTGCATATTTCTGTCAAAACAGAATTGGATTTTGAGCACCTTCATTCATGGCTCCGAGAATTTAGGGTTTCGGAGAATGTTGGAATTTTTGGAATCGGATACCACAGCTGAATGCTCCTCAGAAAAATCAAAATTTAGAGACAAAGATCGAATTTTTTGGTTGGGTAGAAGGCCGGGCTTGATCAAACCTAGTTCGGGACTTTGATCGGAAAGGTGGAAAATTAGGGCTTCTGCAAAAGTTGGAATTTTTGAAGTCTGTGACCACAGCTGGAAGCTCCTCAGAAAAATCAAAGTTTAGAGCTTTGGATCGAACCTTTTGGTTGGGAAGAAGGGTGGGTTTTATCAAACCCTAGTTCGGGATCTTGTTTAGAAGATCCAGAAGTTTCAAAGGCAATTTTGATGGGTGAAACTTTGCAGTTTTCAAATTCTGAGTATACCATCTTGATCAGCTCATCAAGGTGCATCTTTCTATCCTTTCAGAAGTTTGAAATTCAAAGTTTGAATTTTTAGGGTTTCCTTGACAAACCCTAATCCAGCTCTAGATCCAGTTTCTGTAAATAAAGTGGATTGGGTTAATCCTAGAAGAGAATGGATTGGTCACCTGCATAAGTGAAGAAGTTCCAATTTCAGAGGGAGATGAGGCTAAGGCCTTACATAAGAAGATTACAAGCAAACTCGACAGGTATGTTTCGAAATCTATTCATGATTAAGTTTATGATATGTTTGTCTTCATTAAGATTAGTACAATCTTGATTAATTTTAGACTTGTCGTATCACCTTAATAAAAATATGAATGCATGATAGAAGATATTTATTGATTAGGTTTTTTGACACTTATGATTGTACTAATGCATTGTGGTGTTGTATGAGGTTGATGTTTTCTGCTAACATGAAAGGTACATCAAGGAAGACACATCATGTTCTAGTTCAAGAACATATGACCATGGTGACATGAAGACAAAGATTCATCCATTGTCATGGATCACATAGAAGATCTACTTACGAGGTATGTATAACTTGGTTCTAGAATGATTAACCTATGAGATATGCAGGTTACTAGCACAAGTCATTGAAGAGAACAAGAAGACATTATGCGGGCATGTTAGACATAACTAACTAGCATGCTAATACAGGTATGTTTTTCCTATATCAAGTTAGAATCCTACCTTGTGTTAGGATCTCTTATATAAGTATACATGGCATGATTGATAATGATTATTCATTGAAGTTAGTAATCATGGGTTTAGGCATATTATGCTTCTTACTTTGATTGATGATATGACTAACCAGAAAAGTCCTATGGTCAAATAGGAATATGCATGAATAAAAGAATTGTGATAAATTATCTGTGTATGAAATGATCTTGACCATACATGTTTAAGATTACTTAGAATCATAATGTTTTTGATAGTATTAAGATTAGACTAATGAATGTGTGTATGAGACCTCGAGGATAACACAATGATGATACTAGTAAGTATGCATAGTGATCGAGGATGGATATAAGTTCAAAGATAGGTAATCCAGGAAGCAAAGATCAAGAGGGAGCACACTCCAGTAGTTCCTGCAAGGAAACAAATATTGAGAGGGAGTCCACCCTACAACCAAACAAAGATAAGTATTTGAATTGTCATTTCTTGCATACTTGTTTGTTTAAATAATATTGCTCAATGATGTATATGCTTATGTTCCTAGACTTAGGGTGTGTATTATGCATATTAGAATAATTGCATTAATGAGCAGTATACTACTAATATGCATGTGATGGGTAAGTGGCCTATGGCACTGTACAACATTCCATTGCTACTTATCTAGAATGAAACCTCTTTGCTGACATGTTGGAAGTTGTGCACACTCTTAGCAATGTTCTGGTAGAGATTGGAAGGCATCTAGAAAGTTACGGGATATGGATAAATGTTATATTGAAGCATTGGCTAAAATAATTGCATGACTGTATGACATATTTATTTATGTGTAAGAATTTGTTCTGAAAACTATGAGATGTTTCGAATCATGCAATTTAACTTGTTTTGTAGGAAAGATCGTATACCATCACCTACAAAAGAAGGACTACAACATTTGTTCAGCAACAAAGTTATCTATTGAAGATATTGAAGTTCCAAGGATTCGGGAAGAATGCCATGATCAAAGAGTACCAGTCGATCATGAAGAATGATGTTTGGGATGTGGTCCCAAGACCCGTAGGGAAGTCTGTTGTGACTTCCAAGTGGATCTATAATATCAAGCATGCTAGAGTTGGTAGCATAGAGAAATACAAAGCGAGATTTGTAGCTCGTGGCTTCTCCCAGAAATAGAGAATATACTATGAAGAGACTTTTGCTCCTGTAGCCAGATACACTTCTGTCAGATCAGTACTTGCTCTGGTTACAATGATGAAATGGAAGATACACTAGATGGATGTCAAGACGGCTTTCTTAAATGGTGTAGTCGAAGAGGAAGTGTATGTGGAGCAGCCACTCGGTTTAGAGACACATGACAGAGGGACTCATGTGTGCAGGTTGAAGAAATCCTTGTTATGGCTTGAAGCAATCTCCTAAGACTTGGTATGGTAGGATAGACAAATTTCTATCTAGTTTGGGCTTTCCCAAGAGTAAAGCGGATTCCAACCTTTACTACAAGGTTGAGGAAGGTAATCCTGTGATACTTTTATTGTATGTGGATGACCTGTTTGTAACAGGAGAAGATAGATTGATTACAGGCACGAAGAGGAAGCTTTCTACCGAGTTCAAGATGAAGGACTTGGGGATGATGCACTATTTCCTAGGCATGGAGGTGTGGCAGAGAAAAGATGGTATCGTCCTTGGACAAGGGAAGTATGCATTGGATATCCTAAAGAGGTTCGGGATGATGGACTGCTAGGCCATGGCCACACCTATGGCATCGAACCTGAAGCTTCTGTGTGATGCTTCATTTGATCCAGTTGATGTCACTGTGTATCGTCAGATGATTGGGTCTTTGATGTACCTGACGAACATGAGACCAGATATTTGCTTTGCGGTGAACACATTGAGCCAGTTCCTGATGGATCCGAGAGGTTTTCACCTGGTTGTTGTAAAGCATATTCTGAGGTACCTAAAGGGTACACTTGATTATGGGCTCAAGCATGATGTGAATCAAAAGTTTAACCTGTAGGGTTATGTTGATTTAGATTGGGAAGGCAGTGCTGCAGATAGGAAGAGCACTTCTGGGTGCTGCTTCAGTATGGGATCAGGTGTGATCTCTTGGTTTAACAGGAAGCAGTCCTATGTATCACTGAGTACAGCCGAAGCAAAGTATGTTGCAGCTTGTTCGGCTAGTTGTGAGGCAGTATGGCTTAGGAAGCTACTGTCTGAGTTATTTGATCTCTTGTTGGATGCTATCGGTAGTTTTTGTGACAACCAGAGTTGTTTGAAGCTGTCTGAGAACCCGGTGTTCCACGACAGGTCGAAGCACATTGAGATCAAATATCACTATATCAGGGATATGGTGCAGAGAGGAGCAGTGAAGCTCATGTATGTTACGACAGATGAGCAGGTTGCAGATGTGTTGATGAAACCACTAGCCAGAGTAAAGTTCGAATACTTCAGGGAGAGGCTTGGTGTTCTTCAGATTGACGAAACTTCGAGGAAGAAGTGATGGACACATTTGTTGGAGCCATTCCAAGCATGGTGAGAGGAGGATTCTTCCCATGGCTGTGGATGTAAGCGCTGGATGATGTGCATCAGGATGATGCTCCAATTACTGCTTTGTAGATGCATCATGTTGGATGCTGGATATGATCAGTTGGATCATGTATATGTATGTGCATCATGTTGGATGCTTGTTATGATCAGTTGGATCACTTATATGTATATGCATCATGTTGGATGCTTGTTATGATAAGTTGGATCATGTATATGTATATGCATCGTGTTGGATGCTTCTTATGATTAGTTGGATCATGTATATGTATGTGCATCATGTTGGATGCTCTGGATGATTAGGTAGATCGTCTATGTTGATATGTATCAGGTGGATACATTATGTGATCAGGTGGATCATGTATTTGGTTATGTATCAGGTGGATACATTGTATGATCAGGTAGATCATGTATGATGATATGTATCAGGTAGATACTATGTATGTATCAGGTGGATACATTGTATGATCAGGTAGATCATGTATGATGATATGTATCAGGTAGATACTGTGTATGCATCAGGTGGATGCATTGTATAATCAGGATGATCATGGATGATGAGCTTCAGGATGTTGCTCCATATGATCTGCATCAGGACGATGCAGTGACGATGATCAGGATGATCATGTGTGATGAGTATCAGGACGATGCTCTGGATGATATGCATCAGGACGATGCAGTGACAATGATCAGGATGATCATGTGTGATGAGTATCAGGACGATGCTCTGGATGATATGCATCAGCATGATGCTATGACAATGATCAGGATTATCATGCGATGATGACATGCATCGGGATGATGCAGTGATGATGATCAGGATGATCATGTACATTAGGATGATGTATGGTGAGTATCAGGATGATGCTCTGTGGCCGTGGACAGGTTCTGCTTGAGAGGACTTGTAAGACCTGGGAGATCCGAGAGGTTGGGCTGTGTGCCTGTAATAAGTCTTGGGATGCTCTTTCGAGGGTTTGTCCTGTGACCACATGTAAGACCTGGGAGATCCGATAGGTTGGGCTGTGTGCTCGTAATAAGTCTTGGGATGCTCTTTCGAGGGTTTGTGGTGGTGACTACATGTAAGACCTGGGAGATCCGATAGGTTGGGCTGTGTGCCCGTAATAAGTCCTGGGATGCTCTTTCGAGGGTTTGTAGTCGAGATCACATTTAATACCTGGGAGATCCGGTAGGTTGGGATGTGTGCACATAATAAGTCCTGGGATTCTCTTTCGAGGGTTTGTGGTAGAGATCACATGTAAGACCTGGGAGATACGATAGGTTGGGTTGCGTGCCCATAATAAGTCTTGGGATTCTCTTTCGAGGGTTTGTGATGAGGGTCACATATAAGACCTGGGAGATCCGATAGGTTGGGCTGTGTGCCCATAATAAATCCTGGGATGCTCTTGCGAGGGTTTGTGACACACGTACTATGTCCTGAGGATTCCACAGTATGGCCAGTGATGATGAAGACCTGCAGGTGGTGGGCCTACATCCAGTATGAAAAAGGAATGGCTCTGTAGAACTTCCTATGACGAGTAGATTGGAGATTGATTGAGATAGCAGCAGCAGTGACGATGACAATGATTCCAGTGACGATGATCCAGAGAAGAAGACTTGTGCTAGAAGACCTGTGTCGAGAAATACCTTCCTAGTTAAGAGGGAGTGTTGATGTATTTGTAACTTCAGAATGTATTTCATATATGTATATTGTATTCCTATAGAGATGTTATTATTCCTCTATACGGAAGTGTTTGTATTCCTATAGAGATGTTATTATTTCTCTATACGGAAGTGTTGTCATTTATATTGTAAGTGTCGTAACTTATACTTGATGGGTTATTAGACCACCTTGATGGGGTCGGTCCTGTATGAGTCATGTGGGTAAAAGGGTTATTAGACCACCCTATTGGGGGTCGGCCCTGTCAGCATTATGTTATGTGGTTAAGTTAAGGCCGACCTAGTAAAGGTTATTAGGCAAGTCAAGTCAAGTATAAATAGAGTGCGGGAGGCACTCTATTTGATCATTCACTTTCTCACTCATACTCTCATTAGAGAGTGGCGCACTTGTGGAGGAGGAGAAGATGCTTCTAGGAGTATATCTCTTGTACTTGGGTTGTATCATTGCTCTATCTATCTCTGAGGAAGTTGTGGGGTTTTTCACCTTCTTGGTTTTCCCCGGTGAAACTTTGTGTCTCTTGTGTGCTTGCATTATTGTGTCCATGATTGATATGATGTAGATATGCTGTACATGTTATTCTCTCAGTTAAGATCCTATATCAGATTGAAATTTATGAAAAAATAACAGTGAGCAGCAAAAAGCATGGGTTAAATGGCTACATTTGGGTGAGTTTTGCTATAATACTACTTTCCATATGTCCATTGGCATGTCTCCTTTCAAATAACTTTGTGGTTATGAAGCACCCACCTTTGTTGATCACATTTTTGGTGATAGTAGAGCTCCAAAATCTAAATATTGGGTTGAGGAAAGTCAAGAGATTTTGAAGCTTTTAAAAGACAATTTGCAGGTTGCCCAAAATCAACAAAAATAGTATGTGGATCAACATAGGAAGGAAAGAACTTTTCAAGTGAATGATTTGGTTTATTTGAGTCTGTAACAATATAAGAAAACCACCTTAAAAGGGAAAGGATCATAAAGGCTTAAACCAAGGTTTTATGGTCCATACAAGATAGTTCGAAAGGTTGGGGAAGTAGCTTATGAGATAAAACTTCCAGAAGGTAGAAAAATCCACAATGTATTTCATGTTTCATGCCTTAAGAAGGATATTGGTCAAAAAAATTATATTTCAGAAACACTCCCTCCATTAGATGATGAAGGACAACTCATACTCATTCCAAAAAGTTTTTTGAAGACACGAGAAAGAAAATTGAGGAGCAAAACCATAAGAATATATTTGGTACAATGGAAATATTTTCCAAGTGAGGATGCCACATCGGAAGAGGAAAAAATTTTGCAGCATCCCAATTTGGAATTGATTGAGGGCAAGAAATCTTGGGTGGGGAGGACTGTAATGTCCCCATCCAAATAAATCACATGAAGGGAAAATTCTACCAATCTACTAGTTCCCTAGGTTGGGGTGGAAACATTTATACTTGGAATAAGGGAGCTATAAGATACAAAATGGAAATTAGATTGAAAAATATATATTAAAAGGGGATAAATAAATATTAACAATAAGAAAATAAGGTGGCACTTGGTCATGAGGGCGCATAGGTGGCGTGGGACTCACACAAGGCAAGATTCGCCATGCCACATGGCATCCTATTCTCACCCATTCGCATCCAAGATGGAGTCTAACGTTTTTGGGGGAGTTTGAGAGGCATTATACTTGGAATGACTCAATGAGGGTTGAATTAGAGTGGAAGAGTAACTCCCATGGAAGAGGAAGAGGCATCTTAGAGGTATTGTGACACTTGGGCTAAATTCCCTAGCTTTTATGACAAAAATGATGAATATTCTATGACACTTATGATAAGGACCAGACCTGATTGTTGACATCTGACCTATATGACATGTTAGGAATACAAATATCCTCCAAGAGGGTGCACAAGGGATTTATGGCAGCCAATATTCCCCCCATTCGAATTGATGGAAGAGGAAGGCTAGGAAATGTTGGACAAGTGGCACTAATGGGAATATCTCCCTAATTCGGGTTGGGATGAATCTATTGGAGGGAATTTGAGTCATGGAGGCATTGGGAGGTTATTAAAGACAAGAAGAAAGAAGGAGAGCATATTTTGTTCTTTTCTCATTTGGAAAAATTCGGAGAGCTTAGCTTGTCCTTGCACGGTGGATGTTCATCCTCCTTGCCTTAGAACCAATTTCAAGGGTGCAAAATTCCAATCCAAGTTGGTTTATGGAGAGGCCATTTAGACCTCTCAACAGAGATTCATGGATATGTTTTGATGCAGGTACAAACCCCAACTGAGTTCGAGTTCATATTCTCTCATTCTTCTCTATGTCTATTCTATTATCTTTCTCTCAATGTCATGTAAATGTGCAAGGGCGTACTTGTGTTTGCATATAGTTAGTGAATGACTGTTATTTCGAATTCATGGAGATGTAAGATTATATATATATCTGTAATAATCATATCATCAGAGCCACATCTCAAAACATTATGTATTTCAAGCGATATTTACATTCAAGGAAGAGATTCGAGCCATTTTCCCCATAGCATTTGCATAGTGATTTTGGAATGATATTGTACCTATTTTATATCATATTTTGTTGAGTTATTTACCATGTTATGAGATTCATATCAAGTTACTTTGATGGCCCAAATGATGTGTGCATACCTTTGAAGTGTTACTATGGTTTATGAATAAATTCGAGACTCCTTGCCCACCAATTTCACCTCAAAAAATAGCCTCTAGAAGTTGTTGTTCATTAGGATTCCTATTCAACCCTAAAACCAAATCTAATGTTGCACATATATTGTTCCTAATGTACTCTAACAAATCCAAGTATCATACCAAGAATTAGTGAATGCCATACAATGTTTGGAAGAACATCTAATGGCAGACCTAGGGGGGATGTCCACTTCTCAAATTAACTAGTCTTGTTCTGAAACTTCTTCCCATGCAATTTGCAGACCATGGATGGGAATATCAGTTGTTTGTATGTATTATAGGTGTGTTAATATGTCCTATTCCCCATCAAGACCTTCCTCCCCAAATTTGAAATCATTTGGAGGTGTTTGGAACCAGTTGTAAACAAAACCTTAGAGTCAAAACAAGGTGAATCCAAGGATTTTACTTTGAATGGATATTACACCTTATCACCTACTTCCTTCTCTTAAGAATATTGATTAGACTCACTGATAATACTCACCATAACCAAATAGATACAAAACCTTTAAGGCACCTTTCCCTCTCTCACAGTCTTCTTGGGAGTCCCCACTGTCTGAGCTTCCTTCAAGGTATCTTGAAGCCACTTGGGATTCCTCTTATTTGAGGTAAAATACTGTGAGGGAAAATGATCATCCTCATCCCAATCAACTGAATGATACTGAATACCCTAGGTCATAGCCCCAATGGTCGGAGACCCTGTAGCTCGAGAACTTATAACTTGTGAACTTGAAACTAGTTGAACAACACCCTGTGATCCTGTATCTGTCCCTGTATTTGTACCTATGGAACCTGTCACCTAAGATCCTATCACCCCTGATACCTGATATCCTAAACTTTGAGAAGCTATACTTTGAACTGTACCATCCTGAGGTGTAAGAACTTGCTGCTTCCCCTTCTCTAACTCACATGACTTCCTGAAAGCCCGTTCCTCCTCAAATTTCACATCACTCCTTACAACTGTTTTTCTCAATGCATGAATGTATATGTAGTAGGAATTTACAGTCTCATCACGCCCAACAAGGATTCCCCTCTTTTCTATGGGGTCCAACTTTGTCCTCTTCTCTGAAGGGACATGTGAGTATGTAAGGCATCCAAAAATCCTGTAATGCCCAATCTTAGGTTTCTTTCTTGTGAAAGCTTCTTTAGGGGTTTTTCTCCCCAAAACTTTATGAGGAATCCTGTTATGAATTTAACATAATTGTGTTACAATCCTCTTCCCAAAGAAAGAATGGCAAACCCTGATCATGCAACATAGATCTCGCTGCACCAATAATTACCTTGTTCTTCCTCTCTGCAACCCCCTTCTGCTGAGGTGTATAAGGCACAGTCAACTGTCTCTTTATTCCCTCTTGAATACAGAACTCATTGAAATCCTTAGAAGTATACTCTCCCCCATTATTTTATTGCAAAATTTTGATCCTCCTTCCTATTTGGTTCTCCACGAGAGTTTTGAATTCTTTGAACTTCTACAAGACTTCTTTTGATTCCTTTCTTTTTAAGAAATAAATCCAAGTTTTCCTGGAGAAGTCATCAATGAAGGATACATAATACTCGTAGCCCTTCAATGATGTAGTGGACATCATACCACAAAGGTAGGAATGTACCAAATCAAGTGCCCATGTAGATTTGCTATCACTACTTGGGAAAACTGTCTTGACATACTTGCCAAGAGCACACCCTTTGCACACATCACTGTGCTCTGTGCTAAATTCTGGCACACATGTCACAGTCTCCCTCAAAATCTTCAAGGTTGTATTATGTAGGTGGGCCATCCTTATGTGCCATAGCTCACATAAGTTACAACCATCATTGTTTCTTCTATGAGTTAATGCATGATGAAGTTGAAAGTTGAGCTTGTATAGTTTCGCATTACGAACTCCAATCCTCATTGCTAAAGAATTTGTGGATCCCTTGGGATGAATGAGAACAAACCCATCTCTGAACATCACCCACAATCCTTGATCCTCTATAGTGGAAACTGATATCAAATTCTTCTTCAACCGCATAACATACAAGACATATCACACTGTCATGGACTCTCCATACTCCCTCTGAAAGGAGATTGTCCCTTATCCAACTTCCCTAACTGACGTGTTGTCTCCTAGTACGACCTCAAGATGTAAACCACCCTCAATAAGATCTCAAAATTACCCTTGAAAACTAGTCATGTGCATGGAGGCCCCACTATCTATATACCACACACTGGTAGTAGAAGCACTCAATGAATGACAAGTATTTAGAGCCAACTCTTTGTCAGTCTCCTCTGTGGAAAGCTCATCCACATCTGCTAAAGTGCATGAGTTATAGGTAATCAATGATAAGTCCTGATCAACAGACTCATCAAACTTCAACCTTGTATCCATAATCTCTGCTCAATTAAAAAATGAACCAAGAAAATCTCTTGGTCACAGATTTAGCACCGACTTGCACATATATGATAGATTTACTTAATATCTAGTCACTAATATCACAGATCTGATCTATGTGCCCTTCCAGATATGAATACTTACAAATATGGTATGTGATTGCTCGAACCTTCAAAAAGGATTTGATACCATGATAATTTTCCAGAGGTTACTACTCACTTTGGAAATCTCAACCCCAACTTGGCCTCAATTCACCACAAGCCTCATGCAAAACAAACCTAATTTCTCAAATCCTGAGAAGTAATAATGAATGCAATATACTTAAAGAACAAGGCACATGGAATATACTTATCAACACGACAATTGAAACAATCACACATTGAACAACAATATATCCTAGAAACCCCAATGGGGAAAACCAGCTACTGAGGGCTTTCTTCAATCTTGATCCAGATGATATAATAAGATATGTACAATCAGAATTATAAGGTAAAGAAACCTAAAGGGACAAAGCCATAGATCTGCATGCAGCTGCAACTGTTGCTTTGGGGATATGAACAAACTGCTCTATACTGACTAATCTCTGATCTTTTCTTCAACCACTCGATGGAAGAAAATCTCTAAATGTCTTTGCTCTAATATTATCAACCATGAATTAAATGTTGCAAGCTCTCAATATGAAGTGTGCCCCCATTGCATGGGAAGTGTGCCCCTCCTCCACTCCTCTGAAGTCGCCCCACTTTGAATGATCAAGTCTTCGATCCCTCGGCTATGGAATCATGTTGAATACAAAAGCAGTCTCAGCCTCCCTGAAGGATACTCCACAAGCACATCAGATCTGTCTCACATATGATCTCTTCTCCTCAGAGAATGCGCCCCTCTCTCTACTGCTCATTAATCCCTGAAAGAATCTCCCAATACATCTCTCACACCCTGGGTGATGTAACCTCTCTAGTCATTATAGAAACCCTACATCCTCACTCTCTCAGGAGGATTCCCTCAATCTAGCTTAGATGAGTGCGCCCTCCTCTCTCTCTCTCTCTCATCTATATCTGATGAAAAATACTGATTAACCTTTTCTGGTGACCCCTTGATTCCTTATAACAACTCATTGACTGATTAGGGTTTTCAAAACCCTAATATGAGTGCATGAGAAAATCTCGCTTTTGCATTCTTTTTAATTAAAAAGGTTGCATGCAAAATATTGCATGCGTAAGGAAAATCACCTTGAAAGGTCTGCATGCATCCATCGCTGGATTCATGACAACTAGTAAAGTGCATCTCACCTCCACCCCATCCTAATGCCTATACTAAAAATGCACCTCCATGCTAGGCATCTGAACATGAAGGACAACTTTCTTGGTTAACTTTTCAACATGATCCCCCATTGGATTTGCCATATAAACAAGGTATCGATGATAGATTTTTTTAGGCTGTGGACACTTTACCAACAAGCTTCTTCAAATTCAACTAATAGACCAACATTCACTAATTAGGGTTTAGTCCCAAGGAAGATAAAAATATGTAAAGGTTTAGGGGACCAAGTGTAGGATTTTTTTGGTACAAGCAAGAGGTTAAAGTTGTGATAAAAAATTATACGAACCTGGGTGGGTGCACAAACTCTTATCTTGAGGATTGCCTCATGTAGGAATGTAAGTCCATTGAAGAGGGATCTTCCTATATGAGGTTATACCAAGCCTTAAGGCATTGCTCCAATGCAAACAACATTGGCATGGCATAATCTAATTAAAAATGGAAAAAGCTAGTTAAACTAATAATATTAACTATGCAAATAAAATGAACATGACCTAACTAACATACACAAAATACTTTCAAATCAATAACTAATGATTGACAAAATTACAAATTTTATGTATCTATGTAATAAACTAAGATAAATTTTGTAAATGAAAGTAACTATTGTGATTTTGAAATTTAAGCTTAAACAATGAAAAAATAAATTCCAATTCCAAAATAACTTAATTTGCCTAATCAAAATGGAAATATAAATGAAATACACAAAAAAAATAATAATTATAATTTGGAATATCTAAAGATATGTACAAATAGATACTAAAATGAATAAACAAGGGAAAAATAGTGAAAATATATAAAATAGTAATGATGTCAATAATGCAAATGCAAAATCTAGCTAACTAAATGCACCATTTCCTATAGTGTAAACACAACAAAATGCAAGCTACACTTAGTGTAAACACAATGAAAATTTAGCATTGAGCAACTAACTAGGAGGTGCAAATCTTGCATCATTAGTACCAAAATAGTACTTATACTAAGTAGGCTAATCCCTTTGTAAGGATTTATGTTGTCTTAGGTTTAGGCAATTCCCACACAACATGAAATGATGAAAGAAATAATGATTGACTAAACTATTCACGGAAGAGTAGTAATCCTGGGCATTGAATTGGTTTGATCCTTAACCAATTTGTAGTTAACCAAAATGCCCACAACTCCACATAATAAGAAAGGATTTATATTGTCTTAGGTTTAGGCAATTCCCACACAACATGAAATGATGAAAGAAATAATGATTGACTAAACTATTCATAGAAGAGTAGTAATCTTGGGCATTGAATTGGTTTGATCCTTAACCAATTTGTAGTTAACCAAAATGCCCACAGGTCCACATAATAAGAAATAAGTACTTACATCAATGCTTAACATAGAATGCTTAACTAGATTGTGATTTACAACCATAGAGATGACCTCACTACTGCGTGTAAGATGAACAAAGAGGGATGGAAACATGTGCATGCACATATTTCTTTTTTATAAATTTTGTTTTAGTTTTTAAATATTTTATATTGTTTATGTGTAGGTGGGGGATCATAATGGGCCATATACTTTGGGTTATATATGCACAATGGAACGACTGATGTAAATAAATAGAGGATACTCATATATGAGAAGTTGGTATTGGTTAAAAATTATTGTAATTAATACATGGGCAAGATGGCACATAAACATACCATAGGGCTCTACTTAACAATTTTTTCAACTTTAGACAACCATAATCAACCCAAAATCAAATCCCAAATAGCGACATGTACAATAGCTAAATCATAACTTAAGTGCAATATAGTATGAAGTAAAAAGCGTAATGCCCATAGCATTCACTACTTGGAGTAACATGGATAAGCGATCGTAGATAGAAAACCACAATGACTGGAACATATTATATACATTCACTACTAAATTTTATGTCAATTTCTGATGTTGAATTGACATTATAAATATCGATTTAACATTGGAACATGATGTTAGTTGAATGTCATCGTGATAGTGTTAGTTAATTGACATTTTAAATTACTATTTTAATACGGAGGTGATAAAGACATTGATTAATTGATGTCCTATTGATGTTTGGGCATCGATTAATTGACATTTCTCTTGTCACATGGTACATATCACATGCCATGTCAACAAATGCCTTGTGTCATGTTCCTTTAACATTGACCAATCAACATGTTATTGATGCTAAATTTACACAATCGATATTGCAGATCGATGTATATGTCACACCATCGACATTAGTGAATGTCGATCTATTGACTTCTAATCAAATATTCCCCTGAAAAAAAATGAAACCAATGTTGCATGTAGTAAAAATATTATTAAATAGTGACAACTAATGCATGCAATGATTACTCATGTAACGATATTTGTTTAGAGATATAAAATCCCAAGTGGCATGGTCCATGACTGTAATGCCCCAAATTTTGACCTTAGAGAATCATAAATCTAATTTTACTCATCTTAGTAATTCATTTACTTAGTATCTATTTGGATTCAATTAGACTAATATATATGTGAACTTATTTATGTGTTGAAAACATATAATCTTTATTGTTATATTCTCATGATGATGATAGTTATGTGATTCCTTTTGAACATTTTAAATAAAATGTGAAATTTAGACACACATATACTAGTTCAAGTTTCAGGATATGTATGTATATGGATGTGATACATGGAGCAATAAAAATGTGTTGTTTACTTGAATAGTATTAGATAACATATGTTTCACATGAAATTGTTATATTTTATATGGCATTTAATTTATTAATTATCTTATCTACGAGATGATGAGGTATGTAGTAGTCAAATGATTGTAGTAATGAGGTAAAATTGATGTTGTAGACATCATGAAAATAATGTGTACTATAAGTTTCTCTTATGGTTTCAAATAATACTATGATTTGTGGGTAAGTGTGGTTTTGCTAGGATGCCTAGATTGCCCAGGATGGTTGTTCAATGACGTGACTACAGGAACAATAATTGCACAATATGGCTCAATATAGGGTATTGACCCTAGTTATATCAGAAGGGGTGGAGGTATTACCCACCGCGTATCTTCTGAAACCTGGAGTTGTGGGAGAACTGTGCTAAAATGCACTCCCCAAGTTATGTGATGATGAATAGTACCAATTTTCTATTGGGGAAGCTTGGTCAATATATTCGACACTTCCACTTATGGGCTCTATCTGGAGTTAGGTCAATATAATTGACACCCTAACATATTCCAATAGAGGAAAAGATAGGATGTGGAAGATGGAAATAGGTTAGCGAGAAATGAGGGTTCAAAGTAATTTAGAAGGATGTTGTGAGTTAGTTATAATAACTTTGTTACTTTTGTGAGCTATAAATATTGCTTTAATCATGTGTGATGATATGAGTATGTTGTGTCGTTTGTATTGAATTATTATACACTAGTTAGTGTGATTATTAGATGTTGTGATTGCTATTTTTTATCTTGTATACTTGGGATGAGAACATACATGAACTATGCATTAGAGGCAATGATTGTTTATAATTAGCACACATGCATGTATGTATACACTAGCTACATACACCTACATTGTGCATGTACGCTAGTATAATTATTTGATGTATTAATTACTAAATGAATGGGTTAATGATTGTAGGAAGTATTATTGAATACATATAAATATCTAGTAGCATTAAATACCCTTTTTGAATTTATTATTTCTTGGTATGATGAATTAAATAGGTATGGTGGGGTGCCATACATTTTGGAGGAAAATGTCAAATTCATTTATAAGCTAGCATGAAAATAAAGACTTTCCATTCTCTTTTTATTGTTATTCAAATATTATTTTATTTTAGTTATCTTTTCCCTAAAATATAGAAAAGGTGGTTGATGGCCCATAAATGAGGGTGGTTGAGGAGGCTTGGGAAACTGTGTATGGAAATTTGATAAATAGAGAGTATGAAGACGAGATGAGGGATAGATCTTGTGGAGAGGTGGAATAATTCTTGGAAGAAATATTTGCATGTGACAATCTTCTTAGAGATATTGTGCATTATTGTTCTTGGAGCTATGGGCATGGAGGGCCAAGAAACTGGAAGGTTTCTTGAAGATAGGAAGCTGACTAGGATTCTACTTGGAAGAGAGTCTTATTTCCATTCTAGGCATCAAAGGAGGGTGAATATAGAATCTTATTGTTGCTGGAATACTACATTCTCAGACAAGTTCAACATTTAAACATGTACTTTTTAGTAAGTTATTGCTCAAATTCATGTTATATTTTGATTATTTTCTATTGTCATGGTTATAAGCATGTTTCTAACATTAGTTTGTGTAGTTATGGTATTTAATTAAAGAATTAAGGATGAGAGGCCTCACATATGGTCTCAAAGCTTAGGTTCTAACACTCGGGCCAATAGGGCCATCATCTATGTAAACTATGTCAAGCCAAAAAATATCACATATTTAAAAATAGGTCGAAGTTCATGCAACCTTTAAGAAACATTAAATACTGTGTTTGACAACATCTATGGAGTGAAAAGCACCTGGTGTTGGGATCATGCTATACTCACAGTAACTTTTCCTCTCTAAAGGAATTATTATCATAATGTAACCAGGTTGCATTGGTATTGTTGAGTTTCATAAACATTGTTGGCAGGAGGCTAAGGCACACAAGTTTTGGTACATTCAACGACGAAAGGGTTAGAAACAAGGATAAAGGACCAGTCGCGGAGCGCAATAAGACGGATAATGTGGAATAGTTAGTTAATTAGTTAATGAGCCACTCTACGAAGTGGACCATGTGTAATGACCAAGTGAGCCTATAAATAGGGGTAGCATTGTAAGGCTAAGGGCATCTTTATATTTGTTCTTATCTTTTGGCATTTGATCTGCGGTTCGCACCTTTTGTATTGTTTTTTTTTTTCCTGCGGATGGATTTTGTGATGTATAAGACATGATGATGAGAAATGAGAAGGATCATGTTGCAGATGTCTTTGTCTCTTTGTAAATTGTCGCAGTGTGATTGAATTTATGTTATCACAATGTTTTGTATCGCAATATGGTTCAATATGTTTTATGAATGACTATGCAATATGTTATGTATCTCATATTGATTAGATTTGCTTCGATAATCTGTTATTGAGTAGATCCGATTAACATGTCGATTATGCGATGATTATGTTCTAATGTGAATGTTGATTATGTTAATCTCCGGGTTACATTGTGATTGAATGTGAATGATGCATTTCCTTTTCGATCTGCGGAAACGTGGTTCCTGCAGCCCCCTTAGGTATCTTGGGTGAGACCTCACTCGGTTTGTGGGTGTTGCTGGAAAGGGTAAAACATTTCGAGGCCGATATTTATGGGAGTTTCTGTCGATATTTGTTGACAAGAATGCAAAGTGAATCCCCATTGACAGATCCATGTCAACAAATTGTTCTGTTGCCGAGACCCTAGTGCGAAAAGGAGAGGACATGCTATGGAATTTGACAAAGCTGAAGATCACAGACTGGTTCCATAAGAAGACACTAGAATTTCTTGAACAAGAAAATCAGAACTCTAAATGGTCAATAGACAAGTGGTTGCAGAAGTACATCTACTCTGATATCCATAATGTATTTTTCTATGAATTTTTGATACTGCTGTATGAATGGCTGGCACAACTAACTTTTCAAAATAATTTCCAAGTAGGTGAGCCTGAATGTTGGACCCCAGAATTGATCCAGCAGTTGAGTAGGGTTAACAATAAAACTTCAAGGGCTGTCGACATTTGGGTAGATAGCATTTTGGAGGGATACATTATTGAGTTTTTTGTTGACACAGTTAGGTCATACAACGACGCAGATAGAAAATTATTTAAGGATCCCAGAGGAAGGTATCTATTGTTGATGTAGTTGTTGATCAAAATGATTATGTGTGAGAAAGGGATATTGAATATGAAATCTGACGAGTAAAGCTCTGGTGTGTGGAGGATGTGGGTACTGCACAAATGCGGGTTTGATGGAATGATGCGGGGTAGATGGATATGATCTACGACGAAATTGTGAGGGAAGCTATGGAAGATTGTGGTCGCCTGTGAATTGGGGTGAGGGTCTGGCCGGAGAAGAAGAGGAGGACTGAGATAGAGAGAGAGAGAGTCCTAGTGCGACCGGAACAAAGAACTGCGAATCAGGACTACAAGGGACTGAGTGACCCTACTGTGATGAAGAGAACGACTAGGCTACCCCTGAACTTGAGGAAGGACAGACCTAAAGCTACAATGTACCCACAACTCTGTGCACTTTGCGAAACTTTGGAGGAAGAAACACAAGTTCTTCACAGAGTTTCCCTGCGTGTCAAAATAGTGGTAATAGTAGTAGATCGACAAAC
Organism: Larix kaempferi; assembly: GCA_027924585.1. Lineage (NCBI taxonomy): Eukaryota > Viridiplantae > Streptophyta > Pinopsida > Pinales > Pinaceae > Larix > Larix kaempferi. The sequence continues at coordinate 36,287,163 of BSBM01000361.1, read as the reverse complement.
ATCGGTAGAAAACCAAGGATGGTGTTACACCTAAAATATTCCCATCATGAGATTTAGTGTATACACCCCTGGAGTTACCTTGACTGAGTGATTGACCTGGAAGGATTTGTACCCATTTGTACTAGATTTTGAGAGGTCGTCGCAGGTTGCACTCATGCAGCATGCGACGTCGCAGCTTTCTCTATTGCAGGGTGCACTGATGTCAGTTAATAGATAAAAATAGCCCTTTGAGCCCCTTCTCGAAGCTTGCTGACTTGGGACCCTATCCCTGACCTCTTGGGGGAGCTGGCACTCGGTTCCTAACACCTTGGAAGGATCCCTTAAGTCTCTCCTATCATATCTCAACCTATCCTATCCATACCCTATCCACTTAGTCCTATTTAAATGAAGCTCACTCCCATCCCAAGGGAGGAAGTCTATGGTACTCTTATGCTGGTGAAATCAAGCCCAATAGATCTAACACTCTAGCTTGGGGAACATCCACTTCTCTCTAGGGGCTTTGGCATGGCTTGTCGGAAGGAGCTTGCAGCGTTAAGGCTATGGTTGTAATCCTCTTTTCTATTGTACTCCTCACTTTTCAATATAGTTAATATAATTGCTTTCTATAAATGTTGTCTCCTTGATGATGTTTAGAGTTTTCCTCCTTAACTGTTAAATTAGATCTATCATATGAGATATATGCTTTCACTTCTCGTGGTCTGTTACATGTTCAACAGGGTTTAGCTACCTGTGATCTGGTAGTGCTGTAGCATTGGATCAACGAAGGAGAAAGGGATCTACAAATATAAGGTAAACGATCTACTCTTTCATTTGTATTTCTATACGATCTAGGAAAGTATTTTATGTTCTGTCCTATTTGTTCTAGACTTACGTTAAGCTAGGGAGATCAGGCCTTGAGTCCGCTCTTAGTAGATTTTCCGTCAAACAATGGAAGGCGACAACATGAAGCTGCCTATTTTTTAGGGTAACAGGACCAAGGATCTCGGACAATAGTAGTTTTTGTGCCAAGCATTATGGACAGTTAAACAAGTAAAAGATGATGACACCAAGAAAGGACAATTGGTGACGACCTTTAGGGGCCGTGCACTGGATTGGTATATTAATTTTGTACAAGTACCTTCAAGGATTCCACAGAAGAACCTGGCAGAAATCAGGGTTGGATTGCTCAATGAATTTAAGAAACCAAAATTAGAATCGCAGTATATTAAAGAATTAAAGGAGATAAATCAATTCCCCAATGAATCAGTATGGGATTTTGATAAGAGGTTTAAAACTATGATGGCTAAAGTCAGTTTTGGGATGAGTGATGTACAACATAAAGAATGTTTTATCGCATCTTTGGTACTCCACATTTGAATGCCATTGATGCAACAAAATATTGTATCCCAGGGGGAAGCCCTTGAACTTGCGATGAATCTTGAAGCTTCGCTGATCGGTGAAATAGGGATTGGCATGAGCCAGATCCAGTCGTAGCTAGTGAACTTGACTATCCAACTACAGGATATTAAGAAGGGAAGGAAGTTAGCGAAGATGTATGGTGCAGTCGATGCAAGTCTGAAGGTCATCACAAAGATCAATGTCCTGAATTCCATGAATATTTATAGTTTGGTGCACGAAATCCACTCAAGCAAGGAGGAATTCCCTGGTGCTGAATATGTCAAACAAGGGGACATCATTGAAATGAATGTGTATATTTACAGAAGGTTGTGTCGAATCCGGATACTCTTTTCTGTAACTTCTGTTGATAGGTTGGTCATGAGGAGAAATATTGCAGAGCATGTGATTTTTTCCAAGAAAGAACTGCAGATACTTATTTTATGAAGGGAGACAACCAACAACAGGTTGAGAGATCTCAACCGCAGCTGCAGTATAATAAACCGCAGCCGCAGTATATTCAACCACAACCATAGTTTAATCAACCGAACTATAATCAGCCGCACTACAATCAACCACAGTATAATCCACCCCAATATAATTAGAAGCAGTTCAATCAGCAATGAGGAGGATTCAAAGGGGGATTTTGAGGTGGTCGTAATGGAGAATTTGGTCGAGGTAGAGGTCCGGTTACCTGCTTTAATTGTGGACATATCGGACATTATCAGAGGGATTGTCCGAATCTGGCACCTCACTGTACTTATTGCAGTGCAGTTGATGACACTGTTGAAGAATGTCCATAGCTAATTGCGAAATGGAAGGCTAAGAAAGCACCACAAGAAAAACTGAACTTAAACTTAAATCAGAACAAGAATCCTAATCCAAATGTCCAGAAGATACCGGCTGAGATAAGGAGTCAACTAGTATATGTCACAGTAGTAACCAGAGGACGAGCTGCGACAGGAGAAGATAGACCACTGCCAAATGTCTGACCTACGACTCAGAAGCAAGTGCGATTTGATTTGGAATCGGAAAAAAACCTTTTTGGAAGCAAGAGATGCACTGATCAAGAATAATGGTAAGTCACCTGTCTATGAGATGCCGTCGATTTTTTATATGACAAACTCATAGAAGTCGCAAGGGAAGGTCAACACTCTGAAATTTTTTCTAGAAAGTTGTCTGACACTCGTGAAGGATGAAGATGCATTGGTAAAGATAGAGAGCCTCTTGTATCGACAGGAAGAAGGGCACCATGATCGAACAGTCAACCAGTTGCATAAAAAAAAGCAGGAAGAGAAATGAGGATGAATGCCCAGATTGGTGCATATGATGTAGATTCCATAATACTGGATCTGGGGTCAGATGTGAATATCTTAACCAAACAGACATGGTAAATGATGGGGAAACTGCAGTTGGTATGGTCTCCAGTGTAGCTTCGTCTGGACAGTCAGAGCAATGTTACACCAATCGGTCGATTGCCTCATCTCTTTGTCGAAGTAGGACTCATGACATATGTAGATTTCGATGTTATAGAGATAATCAACAACACTGTTGGTCACCCTATATGTCAGTTAATTAAAGCTAACACACAGAATGGTCAATATAAATTGTCAAACCCAGGGAGGTCTTTTATTTCAATGGTAATAAGCATAATCTGTGCATAAACATGTCAAGCAGTTGATTTACTAAATGTAGATAATGATCCTACCAATCTATCCAGCCAAACTCACTCCAAAAATTGAACTAAGCTAATTCACACATCTAAGGATTTGATTGAAACTACCTTCCTACAGAAATCACCCAATAGTTATAAATTTAAGAATAGAAATAAACCAGATTGCTTTTGCAAGAAGTTAAATCCTATAATTATCAAACTACCAATAATTGATCTTTACCAAAATGATCCATCCAGCAGATACTATTACTCAATCCTAATCTGCCTACTTTAAATCAATTGAAGATACAACAGTAACCAGAATCTAAGCTTGGACTCTAACTGATAATTACTGGAAATCCTAGAAAGCATAAACAACTGAAAGATATTGGAATTGAGCTTGGTTGTTATAGCTGATTCAAACACACATGCATTAAATGAATTATCCTACACAGACGACTGTCACACCAATCTGCTACAGCTATTCAAGATGCAATTATGAACTACCAAAAAGAAAGCTAATTCTCTGTTGCAGCTACCAATAACATCTGCAATAATTCCACACGACACAATAGAAGTAAAACTAAACTACTCTACCTACTTAAACCGACTATCTCTATGAGAAGGCAGACCCTGGCCTTCTAACAGAGACACCAAGAATCACAACATATTAAGACACAGAAATGAAGAACTCTGCTCTCATATTAATGATGGAAATTGACAGTATCAGTGCTCTGTTACAACTTATGTAAAATGGTAACTGTCCAACCCCAGGCTACGAGAGCCTTCTGGAATTTATACAAGGAAAATATAGTTTCAGATCCACTATAATCATGCAGCAATGAAGATCTATGATCTTCATGCTGTCGAGTTACAACTAACTAATACAGCCGTATTAAACAAGGTTGTTAATCGTGAAGGATGTTGTTTCTCTAATAATTAATGGATCAACAGACTCAGCAACTGGAATGCAACCTGTCTGTCGCAACTAGGTTCTATTTCAGTGGAATCTGTTACAGTGAGGATCTGTTACAACTCATGATGAGGATGCACTGTCCCTTGGAGTCGTGAGGAGATGGTGCTTTGAAGAGTAACAGCTGGCACCACTTGGCTGATACACCTGCGCTTTAGACCTTAACTAAATGAAATCACACAGATCAGCATAAACTAAGGACTAGGATCTCAAATCTTAACAATCTTAGGCATAAAATAAATAAAGCAATAACAAATTATACGTGTCAACATCATTGATTGATCTGGAGAAAGACATGGATATAGCTTATGAAAGTAGGATGAAATTAGGGAAAAATGATGTAATAAGGATGGCCAAAAAGAAGCATTTCCTAGACCCAACATCTCCCCCCAACTATCCGATTGCATGTCCTCGTGCAACAACCTCTCCTAGTCTGAATCTGAGTCTGAGTTGAATCTGTGGAGATTTGTAAGATTATAGGCAAGTTCTGGTGTCTCCCCTCAAGGCACAAACCCATAGCATGATATCCAATGCTCCCACCACAACTCTTCTTCTTCTAATGTCAAAGCATAACTATTTCTGTAAGGACTCACAGGAAACCATATGAGAGGGAATTTGAATATTAAGCCAATCCACCAAGACCCACACTTTTTCATGCACTGCACATATCTAGGAATCCTTGTCAAAGCTTGCTCAAAATTTTCAAAGCCATATGGATCCATTTCCTTCAGAGATGAGGAAGAGTACAATCATCTGTATTCACTACCTTCCAGGGCATCCTGCTACATATTAAGAATCATTGGGACACATGTGGTAAGGAGTTTATCTCGTAGGCTCTCAAAGTATCGGGCAATTGAAGGAACCCTGAGAGATTTAGCATGATTTTCTATGAATGCTTTTGGATCCTGAGGTTCCCCCCTAATCCAGAGAGTAGAATTCTCCTCATTCCTGAGGATGGTTTGGAAAGCATCTCGCCATCTTACATGGTTAATGAAAAAAGAGGCAAATGCCCTCAACTGAACATCCCCTAGACAAGGTAATGGATTAGATGGAAAGTCAATATAACAAGCCCTGTCATGTAAATACAATTCACATAACAAATGTTGATCCTCAAAATCACTCTTCAGAAAAGTCTCCAAAAACTGAGTAGCTGTTGCCACATCAAATGATATTCCTTCCTTAAGAGCCCTTAATTGAAATAAAGTTGTATGCTCATGGAGAAAGACAGGGTAAGAGGGGGATGGAGCCCTGCAACTCAACAATTCTAAGGAAAGAGTATACATTTTTTCTTTTTCTTGCTGCAGGGACTTAAGTTTCTTCAATCCTTCCAATTTTTCTTGAAGTTTCTCCCACTGGAGTTTCTGGAAGAATAACTCCTCGGCCCACTTTTCTCTTAGCCCCTTAATGACATTCCTATGTTCCTGGAGAGAGATCATACATGTCCTGAACTTATCAATCCACTTGAGCCATTTATCCAACTTGAGATTTAACCAGAGAATCCTCTTCTCTAGCCGTTGAATTCTTCTGTCTTCTACCTCCTTTTCATCATTAGAGTCCAGATAAATGACTTCCTTGTCTTGCTTTGGCACTGTGACAGTTTCATCCTCTATTGGAGTTGAAGTGGTCTATGCCTGTAGTGCAGTCTCAGCCATGGATTTTAAAGATGCTAGTTCTTGTGTAACAACATCCTTTATTTCGATATCCACCTCAGCCTCCTCAGTCTGTGTTACAGTCTCAGCCAATATTCTTAGGACTGTTGGTTCTTGTGTGACAGCATCCTCCTTCTCCATTTCAATCTCAGCCATCTCAGTTTGTGTTCCAACTGTAGCAAATGATTTTGGAAACACTGGTTCTTGTGTAACAGTGTTTTCTTCTTGGTCCTTGATATCAAATGTTGTTGTTTGAGTTGTAGCCTCACTAAATATTTTCAAGGGTACTGGTTCTTGTGTAACAGTCCCCCGTTCTTCAATTTCTTTGAACTGCTGAGATTGTTTCTGGGTTATATCAAGTTTCTCTGACTGATGAGACTGGTCCTGAAGAAGCTCGGAATCCCCTGATGGATGGGACTGTACTATTTAATCTTCTAAATTCAAATCAGGGATCTCTTCAATTCTTGGCTCATTTTCCCCCATCAATTCAGTTTCTGGCATTCCTTCTTCCACCTCCTCTATCTGTACATGCCTTTGTGATACATCTCCCAACACAACAACTCTGTGTCTTGCTGCAAAAAATATATCTCCACACTCTGAACAAACAGTCTCTCCATACTTCTCATTTTCAAATGCAAAAGATGAATTTTCAAATAAGTTTGCAGCATTTGCTAATATGTTCAAATTTTCTCTGCTTGCTTTCCAACTACTCCCTTCCATCTTTCTAGCTCATTTCGCAATATCTACACCTCCTCTTTTAATAATTCATTTTCAAGCAGGAGATTTTCGATTTGAGGTTCTTCTCTGGAAGGTTCCTGTATAGCAGCAGACGACTTGGGGTTCAAAATGAGAATCTCTATATCTACCCCTGTTGCATGTGCTTTCTCTAACACAGGTGATTCCCTATTCTCTCTGACTATTCCTGCTGTCTCTACTAAGGGTGCTTCAATATTACCCCCAATTGCATCCACTGTCTCAACTTCTTCTGTTGTCTCTGCTAAGGGTGCTTCAATATTACCCCCAATTGCATCCACTCTCTCATCTTTTTCTGCTGTCTCTGCTACCTCTGCTACTATTGCAGCTACTTCTACTGTTGCTACTGTCATAGCTGCTTCTGCTGCTGCTACTGATCGAGTCCTTCTTTTCCTTACTATTCCCACTGGGTGTTTCTCACTTCTTATTTCTACTGATGCTTTGACAGCTCTGATTCTTCTTTTCTTTGCTACAGCAGGTGTCTGACCCCTGTTTCCTGATCCTACTCTTCGTTTCTTTGACACAGGGGTTTTTACCTCGGTCTTTTCTTCTTCAATAATGGTACCCCTTATCTCCGGAGAGGACACAACCTCCAAAATTTCCATAGTCCCTTCTTCTACTATTCTTGTCTGATATCCTTCCTCCTGAATTCTTGTTTTTGCAATTGCAGCTTCTACTATCGCAGCTTCAACAGCTGCTCCAGTTTCAGCTTCTTTTATTTGAGTATCTTCTTCTGCATTTATAGCTTCTAATTTTTCTGCCTCCTGCTCCATGGTTTCCATCACAATTTCCTCAACAACAGTGTTTTTTGTTGATATTACTTCTCCCTTGTTTACTTCCTCTTCATCACTAGTCTGGTTTTCTAATACTCTAGCCTACCCCCCAATTGGATTTGAGGAGCGCCGGTCCTCACTATCTTCACCAACACCCTCCCTTTCTAATACAGGTTGTATGATTGGCCTATCTCCAGCCAGAAATTGTTCCCAGGTTAAATTACGATTTGCAATGGCTCTTAGGTCTAGTAATTTAATTAGTCCATGATTAGTAAGGGAGGAAATTGGGTGTTGGACGGTTCTTTCATATCCAGCCATAGTTTGTAGGGCTTTAAGCAGATAAAATGGTATATTCACCAAATTGCCATGGCGTAAATGAGACAATAAGGGAAGGTTAGAGAAGGAAACAGTTTGGTACCTACCTCCACAAGAGATGTATCTTTTCACAAATATTGCCACTTGATTCCAGGGTGGTGGTAAAGATGCCAGTTCTAGCCCATGGTGCTTTGGACTAACCTGCTCTCCAACTGCCAGAAATTCCCTCACCACATTTGCATTATGTGCCTTCTGTCCAAATAACTTCTTCACAACCAGGGGTAAGACAGTAACCTCGGCTATGATTTATTCTATAACATCCACATGTAATCCCCTAACCTCGGAGTGAGTATCAGTCAGGTTGAGGGAAAATTGCAATGCAGTTTCTGTGTGGAAACCGTTCAAGCGTTCAAAGTATGCCATCCAACCTGTTGCTGTAAAAATATTAAGAACTTCCGTATTGGCATGTACAGCTTCTGTATTAACTGGCTCATGTCGGACTGGGTTTCCCATTTTAATCTCTCCTAAAAGTTCAGAATGAATGCAACAATTTCCAGTCTAGACATGGAAGTTGAAGTTTTACTAACATGCAAAGGGTCGTTGGGGTTCAAAAATCAAGTTTTAGGAAAGTCTGCGCTAGTATGAACATTCCGTCGAAACAATGAAGTTGGCAGAATTGGGGTAACAGGTGCAAATCGGGTAAGGTGATGGGAAATAAGTATAATCATGATCCTGACACAATCCCTAGAGGTTAATTCGTATGGGTTTGTTAATCGAGGGTTACGACAGTACATAATCGTTATTACCATATTTAATTTTCTGCCAAATCATGTAAAAGATGCGATCTGTACCTTTGCGTTTATGAGTTTGAGCCATGGATCAATCATTACAGCCGGTCGTCATCCCCGCGGGTATGAATGCACATGTGCTGAAGTGATGTGGCCACCGCCACCTGGGCTGACAGCTACTCAAGGCAACCAAAATTTTCCTTCATGGCAAACCATGATTGGATCTTGTGGAGCAAGCAACAAAACTGATGCCTAATTGAATCATTATTGGCATCATCAATCGGAGAGCAGACAAACTAGCGGAGTCACAACTGCTAGACTTAGCAAAATAAGTGAAAATGGCAGAGTCGCAGCTATACGAAAGGAGCGGAAATGAAGTGGAAAGAACAGAGTCACAGCTGCTAGATTTAGCAAAATAATCAAGGATAGTGGAGTCACAGCTGCTGGATTTGGCGGATTGGTCAGGAATAGCGGAGTCGTAGCTGCTAGGTTTAGTGGAATAGGAAAAAGGTAGCGGATTCGCAGCTACTAGGTTTAGCAGAATGGGAAAAGGTAGCGGAGTTGTAGCTACTGGAAAGGGGTAAAAATGAAACGAAAATAGCGGAGTAGTAGCTGCCAAACTTAGAAAGGTAAGCGAAAATAGCGGAGTCGCAGCTGCGGAATTTGGCAGAACAGGAAAAAGTGGAAGAGTTGCAGCCACGGAAAAGTGAAGTAAAGGGAAAATGGCGGAGTCACAGCTGCTAAAAAAAATAGGAAGAATGAGCAAGGCAAGGAGTCGCAGCTGTGTCAGAATGAAGTAACAAACAAATTTTAGCTAGCTATGGAAGACTACGAATCATCCATCTTTTTCAAAGAGCTTTATTAAATCAGGAAACAATGTGGGGTGTCTGCAATCATCTGGCCCAGTCACGACTGTTGTTCTTCCAATTAGTTCCTACACATAGTTCTTCAAAACAAACCGATCAAGTGCAAAAAATAAAAATAGATAAAATATAGAATGAAAGAAAAACCAATTATTTATGTACAATATATGTATGGAAATTGTAGCTTTTAGGAATTCACAGGGTTTGGGAAAGACCCCTGCCTTGGCGTTAACTGATACTCTGGATCAGTTGCAACATGCGAAACAAAAGCTTCCCTTGATATCGGCTTGTGATACAGTCGCAACCGATGACCATTTGTGAATAATGGTACTTTGTTTTCATCAATGGTGATCAACCGAACTGTTCCATTATCAAATACCCGATCTATCTGATAGGGTCCCAACCAACGGGTGCGCAATTTTCCTTTAAAGTCCCTCTTAAACCGTGAATCATACAACAGGGCCCAGTCCCCCTCTTGGAATAATTTCTTCTTTATAAATCGATCATGCCACTTAGAGCACTGTTGTTGGATTAAAGCTGCATGATGTACTACAGTTGTGCGCTTCTCATCCAATTCATTGAGCGGATTCAGTCGGTTCCTCTGTGCCTCTGATAAATGCAGGTTTGCTTCCATAGTTGTTTTCAAGGTTCTGATTTCAAATTCTATTGGAAAAACAACGTTCTTACCATACACTAACTCATATGGGGAAAAATCAGTGGTGTTACGCCACGTAGTACGATAGGCCCATAGTGCCTCTGGAAGCCTTTCAGCCCAATCTTTACGATGGCTCTTCACTATTTTTGTCAGAATAGCCTTGATAACCTTGTTTGTGCTCTCCACTTGGCCATTGGCCTATGGATGATATGGCGAGGTTATTCTGTGCTGAATATGAAATTTATGTAATAGTGCTTCCAGCTTGTGAGACACAAACTATGGTCCACCATCTGTAATGATTTCCTTAGGTACTCCAAACCGAGTAAAAATATCTTCATACAGGAAATCAATCATAGCCTGATCATTGGCCTTAACCAAGGCTAAAGCTTCTACCCATTTGGTCATGTAATCTATGCAAACCAAGATGTGAACTTTCTGCTTTGAGGGAGGGTTGATAGGCCCTACAAAATCTAGAGCCCACCTATCAAACGGTTCAACCACAAGCTGTGGCTGCAAAGGCATCTCATCTAATATGTTGGGTTGGCCCATCCTTTGGAAGCTATCACATGCCTGAACATACTTCTTTGCATCCCTGAACAATGTAGGCCAGAAATAGCCCATTCTCAAAACTTTATGACTTGTCCTTTTGTCAACAAAATGTCCCCCACAGGGATCATCATGGCAAGCTTTAAGAATGCTAAAGATTTCATCTTCTCTAACACATCTTCTGATCTCTAAATCAAGCCCTGTGTAGAAAAGATGGCCATCAATCCAGTAGTACCTAGCACTCTATTGTATGATCTTCCGTTTTTCTCTCTTTGACAGATGTGCTAGAAGCTTAACTGCAGCCAAAAAATTAGCAATATCTGCATACCATGGGGAATGAGCTGATACTGCAAACAAATGTTCGTCAGGGAAGGAATCTTCAACTGGTAAATTGTCATCACTGTTAGTAAGTCGAGATAAAAAAATCTGCAACAACATTTTGCTTTCCTAGACTATCAATAATTGTGATATCAAATTCCTGTAACAGTAACAGCCATCTAGTAACTCTAGCATTCGTGATTGGTTTATTTATTAAATACTTGATAGCGGAATGATCAGTGTGCACAAAAGTAGAATATCCAGTAATATAATGTCTAAATTTGTTGATGGCATAAACAATGGCAAGAAATTCTTTTTCTATGACAGTATAATTTAGTTCAGCAGGAGACAAATTTTTACTAATGTAGTAAATAGCATAAGGAGCATTACCTTCCTGCTGTCCCAAAACTGCTCCAATGGTAGTATCTGAAGAATTTGAAGAAATGTGAAAAGGCAGAGCCCAATTGGGCCCTCGTAAGATGGGTGCTATAGACAACCTTCTATTTAGCTCAGTAAACACTGTTTGGCATGCATCATTCCAGACAAACTGTGCATCCTTCATCAACAGAGTGAACAAAGGAGAAGCTAGTTTGGAAAATTTTTCTATGAACCTTCTGTAATAGCCAGCATGCCCCAAGAAGCTACGTACATCCTTCTGTGTTGTAGGAGTTGGTATGTTTTCAATTACCTTGATTTTGGATGGATCTACCTAGATACCATCAGAAGAGATGAAGTGCCCCAGCACTATGCCTTCACTCATCATCATGTGGCACTTTTTAGTCCTTAAAGAGGGATGGCTTTGTTCACAGCATTTGAAGACCTTTTCTAAATTTTTCAGTGCTTCTTCATAACTATCACCATATGGAGTAAAGTCATCCATAAAAATTTCCATGCAATCATTCACCATTTCCGAAAAGATTCCAATCACTACTCTCTGAAATGTAGCTAGTGTGTTACACAACCCAAAAGGAAGTACTCGGTAAGGAAAAGTTCCCCAGGGGCAGGTGAAAGTGGTTTTGTCCTGATCTTCTGGAGCAATTTGGATCTGGTTATAGCCACTAAAGCCATCCAAAAAGGAGAAATACTTTTTCCCAGACAAGGTATCAAGGACCTGATCGATGAAAGGTAAGGGGAAATGGTCCTTCTACGTTGCTTTGTTCAATTCTCTGTAATCCACACAGACCCTCCATTTCCCATTCTTCTTTGGCACAATCACAAGTGGAGAAACCCACTCACTGTCTGAAATTGGGTATATGAATCTTGCTTCCAAAAGTTTTTGGATTTCTTCTTTCACTATGTCTCTTAGGTTCGGGTTCATCCTTTGTTGTGGTTGACATACAGGCCTGGAGTCGCTCTTATTATAAATGTGATGGGTGCATAGATGAGAAGGAATTCCTTTCATGTCTGTGTACTCCCAAATGAAAGCTCCCCTACGTTGTTTCAGCAAAGTGACTAGCTGTTCCAGCTCGCTAGGTGCTAGATTATGATTGATAATCAATGTTTTTCCTGGCCCGATTTCTACTAGAGCACTCTTTGAATTCTTAAGTACTGGAATTATATTGTCATCCACGATTAGAGTTTCTTCTGTAAGCTTTTCTTGTTCTGTTGCATCTAGAGTAATGTCCAAAATCTGATAGACATTTTTATTGACTAACATGGGCTCACTGATGAAACTATTAATGGCATCATCCTCCGTTTCATCTTTAAACATTAAGGCTCTCCCTATGGTTAGTAATGGCTGCACACCCTCTTCCTCCTCCAAATATTCCCATAATGGAGTCTCATTTTCTGTGCTTGGTCGAGATGGAGGGTACAGGGTTAGGCTCTTGATCTCAGATATGCCTAAAATGGTCATAGATCGTGACCCACAGCTGATACAAGCATCTGCTGTGGCCAACCATGGTCTTCCCAGGATCAGTGGGTGTCCCCCCAACTGGGATTTCAGATGTAACACCAAGAAATCCGCAGGGTATTCCCACGAGTCGACTGAGATCATGAGGTCATCTAGGATCCCTTCAGGCTTGATCGTTGATCTATCAGCAAGTTCCAAAACAGTAGGGGTTGGCTGAAGATTAGTGAGTCCCAATTTCTTCACAGTTTCTATGGTCATAACAGTAATAGCTGCACCTAAATCCACCAATACATTTGGAATTTGTGTGTTCCCTATGTGAACTGTAACAGTCGGATTCCCAGGGTCATCGTATTTTTCCATAGGGGCCTTCCCCATTATTAATTTTGAAAGCTTTCCCAACACGTGGACAGTGGGAGGATCGCTGGGCCTTCTTCCTGGTTTCTTGACACATAAATCGTTAACAGTCTTGGCATAAATGGGCACATCATGAAGGGCCTGTAACATTGGAATTTTAACATACAAATTTTTCAGTTCTCCCACGAGATCAAATCGGGGTTGTTCCACTGTTTTGTACAGGGCCAATCGTTCAGGATATGGTGGTTCTTTATTCAACTGTGTAGGCTGTGACACATCGTGTGTTACTTTCTGAGTTTCAACTACTGTTTCAGTAGGAGTATCAGCATCCTCAATGATGGGGCTTGCTGAATTAACCATGTTCTCATTGTGCTGATTTACTCCAGTTTCAATCACTAGGGATGAAACATCCTTAGTAATAATAGGTTCCACCACCCTTCCTAATTGTAATTGTATATCATTGCAGGGAATCTGAGTGATGGAATACGCAGGCATGTTGGCAATCTCAAATTGATGGACTGCTTTATTGTTTGGGTTCAGGTTAGGTTGTGCAGGTAGCTATGGTCTAAGTGGTGCATTCATAGGTGCAGCATTGTTTTGGAAAGGGAGCCATGGTTGATGATATTGTTAGTGCTGATACTACTGATGCTGATACTGTTGAGGAGGGTACTGTTGATATTGAGTCTGGTGATGGGGAAAGTTATTTCCTTGGTAAGAATCTCTCTAGTTGGAATTCCAAGGAGCATGGTTTGACTGTTGTGACCATGGTGTCCATGAGTTAGGATTTTGCATTGGGTTCTGAGATGGATGCCACTGGTTGTTAGAATAATGTGAAGGGAATTGTGTATTCATATTATGCATATTGTTCATTGCATTCATATTATTTAGAAAAAATGCTGGGTCTGGATTCATACCTTGATTTTGAGGCTGCCATGGTTTCTTCTATGCCATGAAGTATGCTAGCTCCACATCTAGAATAGATGCCTGCAGGATTGCTTTGACCTTAGGTAAGGAAGTACATTCCTTAGTATCATGCTCAAGTTCACATATCCTACATACCTCTGCTTTGTCCAACAGGAATTCCTTCAGTGGGTGCTTTTTCCTACATCTATGGCAGAATACACCAAGTGTAAGATCTTCTACCACTTGCTTCTGCTTTGCTCTCATGACATCTAACTATGAGGAAATGGAGCTCATCATGTCTGTTTTAAAATTCTCCAGTAAGTTGCCTATTTCTGTTCGAGTGGCTCCTCCACTAGCTGACTTTTGAGTCCTAGTGAAGACATCCTGGTCTCGGTCTTTGTCTCGTTTGCTAGTTCTAGAGGATCCCTTGGAGTACCTTCGACATAATTCAACAATCTTTTCAAAAGGTTCTTTCGAGATATCCCCTTTTCCCAGCAGATTTAACATATCAAGGCAATCTTCTCTAATTCCTCTTAGTAAGATAATCTTGAGCACATCCTTGCCAATCTCAGCATGACCAGATCTTTGTAAATTGTACAACAATCTTTCCACAAAGTCTTCCAAACTTTCTTCATCCTTCTGAACCATTTTAAACAGCTCCTCTTTTCTATCCCTAGTTCTGCAATATTCTTGGTACTTAGAAAGGAAGGTGTTTTTCATTTGGTCCCAAGTAGTAATGGTCTCACGACCCAGACTCATGAACCAGTGCAGAGCATTTCCTTTCAAGGTGGCTGGGAATAACTTCAGCTTTTGAGCACTAGAGGTGTAATCATAGCTGCGATAGAGGATATCAAACTCAAAAAGAAACTCATCAGGATCCTCAGAGGACTTACCATGAAAATTCAGGAGAACTGATGGTGAGATATTCTTCATAGGAGCTACTCTAGGTATCTGGAGGATAGGGAATTCTAATGTAGCCACAGTATTACCAGGATGATTATTTTCTCCTTCTTCCTCTCGGTTATTCCCATGTTCGTTCTCGCCCTCTTGTTCTCTACCAGCCATGGTTCTAGTCCAAAATTCAACAGCTTCCTTTATGCGTTCTTCCTCTACTTCAGCTTCTTACTCTCTTCTCCTCTCTTCTCCTCACCTTCTCTCTTCCTCTGCTATTCAACGAGTTTCCAACCGCACCTCTTTGGTAACTCTGGTTTCGTCGATATGATAGATCTCCTCTCTATCTGGTGCACCTACATTGCTTCCCTTATCTTCAAGAGGTTTACTTTCTGCAACAGGAGTTGAAGGTCTCGTTGTATTCTCCACTGTGGATGCTGAATGTTCAAGATTCGGAGGAATAGAATTCCCCTGCCTGTAGAGTTTTGTGGTGGTCTAGTGGAAGAATCAACTCTAGCAATTATCTCATCAATGTATGTGTGTCTTCCCTGACCTGCATTACGACCTCGACCTCTTCCACCTGCAATATTAGTATTCAAAGGGGGTTCCCGATTTGTTTTTCTTTTATTCATGCATGCTATCAATAATTGAACTAAAATAAAATCAAATGAAACCAACTACTAACTATGTCTATCTATTACCATCCCCGGCAACAGCGCCAAAATGTTGGTCACCCTATATGTCAGTTAATTAAAGCTAACACACGGGATGGTCAATATAAATTGTCAAACCCAGGGAGGTCTTTTGTTTCAATGGTAATAAGCATAATCTGTGCATAAACATGTCAAGCAGTTGATTTACTAAATGTAGATAATGATCCTACCAGTCTATCCAGCCAAACTCACTCCAGAAAGCGAACTAAGCTAATTCACACATCTAAGGATTTGATTGAAACTACCTTCCTACAGAAATCACCCAGTAGTTATAAATTTAAGAATAGAAATAAACCAGATTGCTTTTGCAAGAAGTTAAATCCTATAATTATCAAACTACCAATAATTGATCTTTACCAAAATGATCCATCCAGCAGCTACTGTTACTAAATCCTAATCTACCTACTTTAAATCAATTGAGGATACAACAGTAACCAAAATCTAAGCTTGGACTCTAACTGATAATTACTGGAAATCCTAGAAAGCATAAACAACTGAAAGATATTGGAATTGAGCTTGGCTGTTATAGTTGATTCAAACACACATGCATTAAATGAATTATCCTACATAGTCGACTGTCACACCAATCTGCTACAGCTATTCAAGATGCAATTATGAACTACCAAAAGGAAAGCTAATTCTCTGTTGCAGCTACCAATAACATCTGTAATAATTCCACACCACACAACAGAAGTAAAACTAAACTACTCTACCTACTTAAACCGGCTATGTCTGTGAGAAGGCGGGCCCAAGCCTTCTAACAGAGACACCGAGAATCACAACAAATTAAGACACAGAAATGAAGAACTCTGCTCTCATATTAATGATGAAAATTGACAGTATCATTGCTCTATTACAGCTTATGTAAAATGGTAACTGTCCAACCCCAGGATATGAGAGCCTTCTGGAATTTATACAAGGAAAATACTATTTCAGATCCACTATAATCGTGCAGCAATGAAGATCTATGATCTTCATGCTGCCAAGTTATAGCTAATTGATACAGGTGTATTAAACAAGGCTGTTAATCGTGGAGGATGCTGTCGCTCTAATAATTAATGGATCAACAGACTCAGCAACTGGAATGCAACCTTTATGTCGCAGCTAGGTTCTGTTTTAGTGGTTCCTGTTATAGTGAGGATCTGTTACAGCTCATGTGGAGGATGCGCTGTCCCTTGGAGTCATGAGGAGCTGGTGCTTTGAAGAGTAATAGCTGGCACCACTTGGTTGATAGACCTGTGCTTTAGACCTTAACTAAATGGAATCACACAGATAAACATAAACCAAGGACTAGGATCTCAAATCTTAACAATCTTAGGCATAAAATAAATAAAGCAATAACGAATTATATCTGTCAACATCATTGATTGATCTGGAGAAAGACATGGATATAGCTTATGAAAGTAGGATGAAATTAGGGAAAATGATGTAATAAGGATGGCCAAAAAGGGGCATTTCCTAGACCCAACAAATACCAGCCCATTTCCTGCACTGTTGGGGATATATTGGGTAATGGAAAACCTGACTGTTGTCAATTTTAAGAAGAGGACAATGTCTTTTGAGAACCGTGACATGAGGGGCATCTCCCCACTAGATCCACTTGAAGGACATATATATCTCGAACCAATGAGAGATGAGTTTGTAGAAGGATGTGATAAAACATACAATGTTTAGAAGATTACTTCAATCCCACCGTCGATGGAGAATTGGGATGGCGAAGTATCAATTTGGCATCATCAAATTTTGATGAGGCACTAGAAAACTGGCAGAATCGGTTGCGCGAAGTATCAGTCAGGAAGTGTGCCCGAATCACTAAGTCGTTGAGATGGCTAGCGACAGAAGCATGCGATCTTCCAACATACAAAGGAATACCCAAATTGGAAATCTTTATCAATGAATTTGAAGACATATTATCAGAACCACAACACCTGTTGGCGCTAGAAGAAGCATTGAAGGCTATTCCAACAAGATGGTGGGATGCGCACATGTCATCGATAGAAAGATGGCAGTCATGTCGACGATTGATTGAAGTCCGATTTGGGGAGGATGAATGCTACAAAGGAAAACAATATGATGGAAGAAGTGATCCAAGTGTTGGAACATTTAAAAACCCATTCCATACTTAGGATATATTTTATTAGTCATCTAGATTAATTTTCCTAGGTGTAGACTATGTAGTTGGCCTAGTTTTGTCATTTATGCCTCCATATGCCATCCTAAGTCAAAAAAATGAATTTGGATAGATTCTGGATAATATTTCCTTGGATTCTATCTGATTTTATTCCATTCCTGAATTAGAAAGACACTTTCCTGATTTAGACAGCTTTATCCCGTTTTTTCTACTTTCTAGTGGATAAGGTAAAGCTAGTTGACTTGGAAACTCTCTCCACTTTACCAATTCGACCTCCACCACTTTATTATCTCCTAAATTCATCATTACATTCCATTTACATCAGTCATGAGCTTCCATACCATATTCATCCAATTTGTGAGCCTTTAGACTGTTTTGGAATGTGCTTTTGACACCTAGGGGGTTTTATGCTTTTACTAAGCCTTACTTTTTTGTGCTTTACAACTTGCCTTTAAGGCATTCTATTTTCTCTCTTGAGATGTATTATATATTGTATTCATATTGAGGAATAATACATGAGATGATATTTCCATCAATTGATTTCCTTCTCTTATGCTTATGTTTCAATATTTCTTCTTATTCTTGCATATCTTTGAATAATTCTTGTGAGGAATTCTTTGCTTCAAGATTCTTGGCTATTAGAATTATTTCATGGTATTGATCCTATATGTAATTATCACATGGTATCAGATTCTTGGGATATCTTGATTAAATTATTCTTCAATTATAAGTTTATGAGAGTTTGTTTTGCAGGTATTGAAGATCAAATGGCATAAATTTATTGTTGAAGAAGAACTGAAATATTTCCATATCTCATCATTGTTCTCCTCTTACACTTCATATATTGAGGATCCTTTGTTGGTCATTGGTAAGCAAGAATATGATCTATAGTTATTTGGAAGTCAGTATACAGTTGAGGTTGTTGGTTGCGCCTTCACTTCCTATGTCCATGCTCCTGCTAGTTCCTACATGATTGACAACATGTTTTTCAAGAAGTTGGAGACATCTCTCAATTCTCTCATATGTCTTCTGATTCGAATCATCAACCAGTTTTTGCAGCTCATACACACTCAGAACCTCTCCTTGGGTTGCTTTTTGGTGTATTATTGAATACTATGGAGGCAAAATTACAGTCTGGAGTGGTTGGTTTCTCTCTTACTGTCATGCTTCTAGTCCACTGCATGATTATTGGAACCTATTGCACAGAAGATGGAGGACATCATCAAGTCTCATTTCGAACTGATCTCATCAAGCACATGTTTTTGGAGCACGATCCACTTCTTCCCAAGGGGAAGATACCTCCAGACATCTGATCAAATTCACACCTACTTGAGTTTGGAGAAGCAACAATTTTGGTGTGCACATGTCCATTTTTTAGGGAGGGTTTTATTCCCATGAGATTTTCCTTGTTTCCTTAGTTTACATGGGCATCATTTTTTTGTATTGGGGTGACCATAAGCCTTGTTTCTTGGGCCCTATATTTTTTATATTTTACTCACATATAATCAGGCTTAAGGGGGGGTGTTGGAACATTTAAAAAACCATTCCATGCTTAGGATATATTTTATTAGTCATCTAGATTAATTTTCCTAGGTGTAAACTATGTAGTTGGCCTAGTTTTTTCTTTTATGCCTCCATATGCCATCCTTAGTAACAAAAACGAACTTGGATAGATTATGGATAAGATTTCCTTGGATTCTATTTGATTTTATTCCATTCCTGAATTAGAAAGACACTTTCCTGATTTAGACAGCTTTATCCTATTTTTTCTACTTTCTAGTGGATAAAATAAATCTAGTTGACTTCGAAACTCTCTCCACTTGACCAATTCGACCTCCACTAGTTTATTCTCTCCTAAATTCATCATTACATTCCATTTACATCACTCGTGAGATGACATACCATATTTAGCCAATTTGTGAGCCTTTAAACTGTTTTGGAAGGTGCTTTTGACACCTAGGGGGTTTTTATGCTTTTAGTAAGCCTTTTTTTTGTGCTTTACAACTTGCCTTTAAGACATTCTATTTTCTCTCTTTATATGTATTATATATTGTATTCATATTGAGGAATAATACATGAGATGATATTTCTATCATTTGAGTTCCTTCTCTTGTGTTTCTGTTTCAATATTTCCTCTTATTCTTGCATATCTTTGAATAATTCTTGTGAGGACTTCTTTGCTTCAATATTCTTGGCTATTAGAATTATTTCATGGTATTGATCCTATCTAGAATTCTCACACCAAAGGATCATCTGGGAGAATGTAAAATCACATGGAGAATGAGGCTGAAGTAGGAATGGATGCATGCGTTCATCCATACTCTAGATGAAGTACCGCAGAGATGGCACATCTATGCAGAGCTGCGACGAGGAAAAAAATGGGAGGAATTGAATACTAGCTTCATTCACACTTTTAGTTTCGTAGATGAGAATCCTTTCATCCATAGTGCACTGTAGGAAATCTGCAAAAGGTACTTGATATAGTTCTGACCGAAAGACCAATGGGACTACAATGGACTGCGACACCACAAATGATGATGGAGTGTTACAATGTGTTGGGAGGACCCGATGATGAGGAATATCCTAGAGTCATCTATGTCCCAGAGTCGGAAGGAAGCCGCGATGTCGAAGCACCAGAAATGCCATTCGAAAAATTCAAGCAGCCATTGAAGATAAAGAAGGTCAATATTGGGTCAGTGGAAAATCCAATTTTTTCTAGTATTGGAGACTATTGGGATGATTCAAAAACTGGGAAGGTCACTGACCTACTGCATGAATTTCAAGACTTGTTCCCGATGAAGTTTTATGAGATGAAGGGCATTTCCGGGGACTTGGGTGAGATGAAGATCCCTCTGAAACCTTATGCTAAGCCAGTAAAGCAGCGACCATATAGATTGAATCCTAGATACAAAGAGTGGGTAAAGGATGAGATAGAGCAGATGTTGGATGTAGGGATTATTGAACATGTCGAAGAGTCATAATGGATCATCCCAATAGTCTTCCAAGATAAAAATACTGGTGAAATTCGAATTTGTGTCGATCTAAATAAATTGAATGATGCATGCCTTCATGATCCATTCCCCACACCCTTTACCGACGAAGTACTTGAAGGTTTTGGAGGACAAGAGGTTTATTCATTCACAGATGGATTCTCAGGGTATCACTAGATCAATATTGTGAAGGATTATCGACATAAAACCACCTTCGTCATGGAGTGGGGATGCTTTCAGTACACAGTAATGCCTTTTGGTCTCAAGAATGCTCCCGCAATATTCTCGATATTAGTTGTCGCTGCATTCAAATATTTCATTCATAAGTTTTTGGCGGTGTACATGGATGACTGGACTGTATATGGGTTGGTTAAACACCACGTTGCGAGCCTCAGGATGATGCTGGAAAGATGTCGACAGCATCAGATTTCGCTGAATCTAAATAAGTGTATATTTTGTGCACCATTTGGTATTCTATTGGGACACTATTTGCTTGGTGTGCACTTCTCAATGTTCACTGACCATTCTGCTTTGAAATACCTAGTCAACAAGCCAGTGTTAGGGGGGCGAATCTGCAGATGGTTATTACTCTTTCAGGAGTATGACTTTGACATAGTGGTTAAGTCTGGCAGATTGAACTTAGGACCTGATCATGTGTCAAGAATCGAGTCAGGAGAAGAACCTACGAACCTTGAACATAATCTGCCTGATGCGTAGTTGTTTGCTATTTAGATTGCCAATGAATACTATAAATATATTATAGACTTTTTGACTACTGGGTTGGAACCAATAGAGTTTACTATGCAGCAGAAGAAGCAGCTGGTAGTAAGAGTAGCAGACTTCACCATGATTTTCGAACAGCTATACAAATTGGGCCAAATGAAGTACTATGAAAGTGATTTTTATAGCACAAGAAACCATTCATACTGGTTGATGCACATTCAGGAGCAGCAGGAGGTCACTACACAGGACGAACTACTGCGCAGAAGATATTGCGGGTAGGGCTATGGTGGCCTACGATTCACAAAGATGCAAAGGAACATTGTCAGAGCTGTGATTCCTGTCAAAGGATAGGAAGGCCTTCGAGAAGAGATGAGATTCCATTTAATCCATAGTTGACATCACCGGCATTTGAGAAATGGGAAATCGATTTCGTGGGACCTATAAACCCACCGGGGAAGAGAACTGGTGCGAGGTACATTATTACTGCAACTGATTACCTCACTAGATGGGCAGAAACGAAGCCAGTGAAGGACTATAGTGCAGTTACTACTGCACAGTTCATATTTGAAGACATCCTTACGAGGTTTGGATGCTCGAAGATTTTGATGAGTGATCAAGGAACTCACTTCCTGAACAGAACTATAGAGGCATTGATAGAAGAGTTCTGCATTCATCATCAGTGAAGTACACCATATGATCCGCAAGCAAATGGAACTGTTGAAGCATTCAATAAAGTACTGGAGAATACGCTAACTAAGGTATGCAATGTGAATAGGGATGACTGGGACCTACGCATTCCAGCTGTTTTATGGGCATACAGAACTACTTGCAAAAAGTTGATGGGCCACACACCTTTTAGGATGGCCTATGGATAGGAAGCAATAATGCGAATGGAGTACATTGTTTCCAGCTTGAGAATAGCTGCATTCACAGGCATGGCAGATTGCGACACGCTAGAAGAAAGGATTGTACACTTGGTTGGTCTGGAGGAAGATCGCTTCATCATAGGCTTTCACCAACAACTGCAGAAAGAAAGAGAAAAAGCATGGCATGATCGCCATATAAAAAACAAGACCTTCTAGGTAGGTGATCTAGTCCTCCTGTACGATAGCAAGTTTATGAAGTTTCGTGGAAAGTTTAAAATGCATTGGTTCATCCCATACACTGTTTTACATGTAACTAATGGTGGCGTAGTCCAGTTAGCCACGTTAGTAGGAGATAGCTTGCCCAATTTAGTCAATGGAAGCAGACTAAAACCCTATCAAGATAGTTCTTCTTTGCAGAACCCTTGATGATTAGTAAATGAGGAAAATTCTAAGTGCCAAGTACAGTTGAAATTGGGCACTAGAAATGGGACAGATTCTGTACGCGAAGTATGATGAGGAAAGTGTATATACTGCGCATTACTTGTCAGGAAGCCAAGATGCGCCAAAAAAAAAAAATGAAAAAGAAAAAGAAAAAAAGGAATCGCGTAGTTGCGAAGCCCATAATGAAAATGCGAAGATCACGTTGAATGAGAAAAGAGGCTAAGTTCAGAAGAAATAAATCAGGCACTACGAAGTAACTGTGCAGGAGTAGTAATGGTCTGCCACGCAGTTCGACACAACACTCGAGAAAAGTAACCGTTAGACTGTCGGTCACAAAAATAGCCGTTATACAGTACTTTGCCAACGACCGCTTGAGCATTTAACGCAGAAATAACCGTTTTGAACGAGTTAATGAAGGAAAGGAGCGAAATATTCGTCGGATTTGGCCAACGGATATCACATTTAATGCTTATCTTGTCGATAAGGGTCACAGAGGAGGCTAGCTGCGCTTATAAATACCGTTGTATTTGGACTCGCGGGCGTTACCGAAACCCTTGAATTTTCTTGCAAGCAATACTTTGTGATTGTCTACAGCAAGTTATCAGAGATCCCATTGCTTTTCCCATATCCACCTAGTGAATGTCCGAGAGGTCCTCTATTGAGGAAGAGTTCACGGTACAGGAGACTGTGAAGGTATTCAGGTATGGAGGAATCAAAGTGTTAATGAGAACCCTTGTCAAGAAAGTTGTAATAGAACAAGGTCAAGTGTCCAGAAGATCACTAAGACACACTCCAGCAATGCAAGACAAAGGCAAAGAACCAGAGGGGCCAAAAATGAAGCAATCAAAGATGAGTTCTACAGTCCCACAACCTCCTCTGGCTGACAAAGAGATACCTTTGAATCTCACCCTTGAATACATCTGTCCCTGTGCACAGGATGCACCAGCCATTAAGTTGATGAATAATGCCAAGTACAAGATTCCGTTGTCACCAATATTGAAGAATGCCGATGTGGACACAAATTTGTTGGGTAAGATCCCGAACTATAGGTGGGAAGACCATGATCTGCTTCAGATGCATTAGGAGCCAAGCCAACCTAGATTTTCACAGTTCCAGCCATACTAGTACATGTGCTGGAAGAAAGACGTGAAAGGAAACCTTACCTTGGTTGCAGAAAGTTGGCTATCTAGAGTAGTCCAGTCGGGACTGCTCAATCTGTTGAGACTCCCACACTTTGATAGAACACCAAAGATGAATGCGGTGGTGTGAACTCTGATGTCACGCATCCACCGGGGATATTTGTGGCTTGACCGCAATATCGACCTGAACATTGACTTAATCCACCGGATCACTGGATTGAGCAAAAGAGGTGAAAATCCGAAGCAATTCTTTCAAGGAAAGAGAAGAGACAAAGAAGTTGCAGCAAAGATGAAGAAAACGCAAACCATCATCAAAGGAAAGAGAGATTTTCAAACGGAGGAAATAGATGATAAGGAAATGCGGTTTGTCATGCAACTGTTAACCAACAAGATTCTAAGAAAAGAAAGACCACTGGAGGTACCTACGGGCGCAGTACTACTCGGTGCAGCAGTTGCAGAGGGTGGACAATTCAACTGGTGTCAATACCTGTTGAACGAGTTCCTGGAGGAACTGAATGATACACAGACCCATGGCGTAAATTTCCACTTTACATGGTTAATAGTGTTGATCGGGCTCGTAGGATGGAAGGACCCAAAGGATTATGTTGGCGTAGTAACCGACAACGGTGATTGCAGAGGACCTCGCTATGTGAACCTTTGGGCGAACTTGAATTCGCAAAGACAGCAAGCGACAACCGAAGTATTCTACACTTATTATGAGCAGTTGCACGAGACCATTATCATCATGCCGCAAATAACAAAAGAGGTAACCGCTAAGTACATTCGCACTGTCAATTTTTAAGTTGACATGCATTCTATTAATATTTCAGCCAAGGCATCGACGAAGAACCCTGAATGGTTCGCAGGAAGATTCCATTCGACTGAAGAGGACATTGACAACATCATGAAGCAATGGCCTGCCGAATATTGAGTTGAAATTGTGGATATCCAAAGTGACTCTGGCGAGGACAACCCCATTCCATGTCCCATTGTTGAAGTGTCGTGGATAGGAAAAAGGAAGGAAGTCGAGAGCCCTATACAGCCGAAGGTGCAGAGGAAGAAGCAAAAATCCACTAAAGGCCAATCAGAAGCAGTACTTCATGATGATGATTTTGACATGATTGCGGCAAAGGTCATGGAACAGATGGAAGACCTGATGACTGAAAAAGACAAAAAAAATGATGCAATTCAACAAATTCTGCAGAAGAATATGACCACGTTGCAAGGAATTATAGAAAAAATTGAAGAAGTACAGAAAATATTACCTTTGCCGTGGGACTCGAAGTTTGAAGGAAAGTCGGGAGGCACTTCGCAGCAGAAGACACCGCAGCTAGCCCTGCCTTTTCCTATGAAGTCCTGCATTGTCCATTTTGATCCATCAAGTGTAAGCCTACCACTGGCAGAATAATTAATCTTGGGCACGAAGGACCTAGAGCATGTGGATCTTGATATTGTGAAGATACCACTGCCAGGTTTGCACCATCTGCATCTGCAGATTGTTGAGGAGATTCATGAGGGAAGTGTAGATGCTTTGAACTAGCAAGCTAAGCTGCAAGCAAAATATAAGTAGTTGGAAGAAACTAGCTCACAAAGGGATATGGAACTGCAAGATGAGCACGACCAACGGAAGAGACTAGAGTCTACAATCCTCGCAGTAGCCGAGGAGATATCCAAATGTGACGTACAGCCAAACCCATCGGACACTATCATTAAGATCAGCGAAGTGGTTAGCGAGCTTAAGGAAGAGATGAAGGATATGGAAATTAGTTATGAAGCAAATATTCTTGTGTTGGAAGCACAGAATCCACCTGATCAACACTAGTTAAGAGCAAAAGAAGTGAAGGCCCCAGCGGAAAGTATAGCCATTGAGGTGGCTAAGTACCAACATCTGTTAGATGAGGCGACAAAAATGTTCACTACACTTGAAGAAGACCCAGAGTTGTTGTAAATCAAGAACACTGTGAAGGATAAGCATGCAACGTTCAAACTGCTGGACGCAGAAGTTAAAGCGTTGCTTCCAAGAGAAAGACTCTAGAGGTACACGGAAGTTAGGGCGCTGAAAAAGGAAGTTCAAGCGTTAAGAGAAAGAGAAACAAAATTTGGACACAAGTTGCAGCCCCTACAAGAGGAATCCCACGAACTCACATAGCAAATGGAAGAAAAGTTGAAGGAGTTGCGCGAAGGTCAAGAACAGGTGGAACAACAAGCCGAGGATGATGAAATAACACCTGAGATGTTGGAAACCATAAAACAAGTTGAGAAAGACACTAAGGAAGCAGTTGAAAAGTTGATTGTCACTTACAACGCGTTCATTGTGAAGCTAGCTCTGCAGGAGGAGGAACAGTTAGGAGAAGTAGAAGTTGAAGGTGGCTCGGGGACGAGCCACATGTAAGTGTTAGGGGCCTATTGGGCCTGGCCCAAGTGGGGCATTTTTGAGCAAGTCAGGTTTTGGAACTGTGGAGCTAAGCGTAGTTCGGGTGAAGGCTTTTTGGACAAGTCAGTTTTGGGATGCTGCGAAGTTGAGCGCAGCGCAACATCGAAAGAGCTGCGAAGTACAGTGTTGTGAGGAGACAGTGTTGTGTAACATCCCCTTCCATCAATCTGGTGCAAAGAATGAAACATGACTGACATACCGGGCTGATTTGGTAAACTCAACCCCAAACATTACTCATAAATTCATAACAATTAAAAACTTCTTTGTGCAAATTCAAACTGAATATAAACACAACGGAATTAAAACACATTTGCACACACACAAAAAGTACTGCATCAAAACATCTATCACAAACATAAGGTGATTCAATATGCATAGAATCAATTCCCTTCTCATATTATGCACAGACTTCATATCAATTCCATTAACATGAACAATTAACATTCATAAGTAACACATTGGAGAACACATAATGCATATAAATTAAACCACAAAGAATACTTATCTTGCAGATGAAGCTGTCCAAACAACTGACTATGTGAGAGCAACATTCCACCCAAACATAGATCTCTGTCCAACCTATATTCTTTCAGCTGAGAGATCACCCCCAAGTTGGGTTGTGTATCCACTAAGGAGGAACTAAACGGGCTCACTCACAGCCATGGTTTCACTCAAACAATCATGCTAAGCCAACACACAGTTGGGTTTATCGAGCATGCAATAAGCAGATGAGAAGGGTGCTAAGCCAGTGAGCTCAACCACAGAGCTACAAACATCTCAGGCTAAATTCAAGCAATTCAATCCTCTGTTCAAACATTCACTTATATTTCTCACAATTCTGTCAACAAATAACTCAATCCTGTCACTTCATTTCTGGGCTGTAAAAACTGGGTTTTCCAATGGATTTCGAGGTATATAATATTCTCAATTCACCCCAAGGTTCATATCTATGGATCCCCCATTGGATTTCACTATCAAATACCAATTCTGGGCGTTTATGGCTCTTCAAAACGTGGGTTCTTGCAAAGTTGCGATTTCTGGTTTTGCTCACTGCTGGGAATTCGTAATTGATGAAAATTGATGCTAGGATGTTCAACAATGGAATGGAAATGAGGAAGAAGCAATTCCCATGAGGTAGAGTGACTTGTGGTACAAGAAAATAGAGCCCATACTCTGCCATACGAATTTTTGGGTTGCCCATGCTCCATTGAAGCCATGGACTGATTTCTTCAACAACTTTCTTACACAGAATTAAATGCCAACGAAGAAAGTCAAATGGGTTCTCAAGATGACATTTGGCAGCGTATGGTTCAATCCCACAACCCCCTCACCACTACCTAGTGGATACACATGCCCCCTTCTCATTAGTTGCTTCCATAGTCAATTTTTGGTATTTTATTGCATGATGTTTATTTACATCATTTTTACAATGTTCCATGGCTAAATAGCACATGGGTAACATAATATCTAATGCTTTCCTTTTAAATAAAATTAGAGCTTTCACTAGTAGGGCCTTGGCCTTGAGCTCCACGCTAGGAAAACATACATCACATGTATATATTATTTACATTAAAAGCTAATATATCCTAAGGGTCAAAATGGGGTATTACACGCTGCGATGAGCCCGATCTACGGAGATCCGGCAAGGCAGAAGGTTGGACGAGAAATGACAAATATTTCGGTTAGACCATCGATGGTCTATTTTTGGTAAAAATGCTCCATGATTGCTAGGTGGGTAAGGAGCAAAGTGGAAGAAAGCGACCGGTCACACATGTAAGGAGCCACTACCTAAACCGGCCACATAAGGCCGTTAGAGGAAGAATGGCTCGGTGAAAGCGACTTGTTGGCATCCGCATGACAGGGAGGATAATAGTGACGTGAGCATGCGTTGAGGGAGACCATGATGGAAGATTCGCTACCAAAAACCAGCAAGTCCAGTTACCTGAAAATCGCGACAGTTTTGTAAACCTTAGGGTTTTTTCCTGCGGATTGTAAAGACATGACCTACGGGCATGATCTATAAATAAGACATATTTTGTAAGGAAAAGGGTTAATCTCTCATTTTGTATTGTTGTGTTGTTGATTAATATTGAGAAATCTTTTGTTGAGAGGCAATTTTCTAAAGGCTCTGCAAGCTGTGTGTGTAGAGGCCTATTTAGAGAGAAGAGAGTCTACAGCTGAGTGCACATACTGGAACTATTGTACCCTTCTCAAATACTAATACAAAAATAGTTCTTGTGGACGTAGATCCCATCCTCGGGGTGAACCACGTTAAATCTTGTGCAGTGTGATTGTTTATGTGTTTGCACTTGTCTGTTCGCTTACAATGAATGCTTGAATTCTCATTTATCAGTTGATATGTTTATGCTTTTATATGTATTCGCCATGGGAATGATATGGGAATAATATGTTAAGTATTACATGAAGGGATGAATGTTGAATGCACAGTATTTATGAGTTAATGAATGCACAAGTCATTTAGATAGGCAGTTAAATTGAAGAATTCGCACCATGCGACTGCCTTGTAGTGCAGCACCGGGTGTGCACAGAGTTGTGTATTTCTTTACGTTGCATAAGTTGTGAGACTGAACAATCTAAAGCAGTAGATGAATGAATAAGTACTAAGTAAATTCCTCACAAGCTGTTAAGTCCAAAGAGGAAGCATATAAGTTAGTTGCGCTGTCATGTTGATTGAATCCTACTAGCACCGCGCAGTCCTTGGATGTGCTGGTTGTGCGAGCATCTTAGCTTGTAGAAGTGTTGACTGTGACGAAGGCTATTGTCGCACAGTCTTCAGTCCGTAGCGCATTGCACAGTAGTTCTGTCTGAACAACTCATCACGTAGCTGTGGAAACATGATTCCACAACTCCCCCATAGTTCCACCTCGGGTGAGACCTCATCCTGTTCGCAGGATGTTGCCGAAAGGGTCGATGAAAAAGGGTTTTGTTGGTTCCTTGAACCGCAAAGAACCTGGGTCTTTATCGAAAACCTCAAGAACAATTATATAAGCCAACATATTGTACCACCAGAGCACTTCAAGGAAATCCATAGAAATAGCTTTCCAAATCTGTGTAGGGATGGGAAAGGGTTCAAGCAGTCCTGGAAGGAGTGTTGTTTCACCTGTGTTGACTTGGAAAGTATCATAGTCAGCCACCATTTGTTGAATTTTCATTTTCAGTCCCTGCCAAAAGAAGTTACATGGTTCCCGGTCATACGTTTTGAGGAACCCAGAGTGCCTTGTCGATGGAGAAGCATGGAGTTCATAGAAGACATATCCTTGTTGAACAGATTGCAACCAATTTGGAGCATGCATAGAAATAGATGAAAGATAAAATGGGTCATCAAATGTGCGAGAAGGAGCATCCGCCACCAGATTGTCCTTACCCTTCTTGTAAGTGATCGCAGAGGCATAACCCATGAATTGGCTAACCCATTTCAGGTGTGCTGGGGAGGAGAACCGTTGTTCCAGAAAAAAATTTCAGACTCTGGTGATCAGTCTTGATGTAGAAATAATTCCCTAATAAGTATGGCTGCCACTTCTGTACTACATGAAAAATAGCCATCATCATCCTTCTCAGATGTATATGCGGATAAATTCCTACCGGAAATGTCTCTTGAAGGCGACAAGCCCACTGGTTCAGCAAAGACACCTGCATATCTATCCAAGGAAGTAGTGGAGACCATTGATGGGCGCATTTGAATGGAATGGAGCTAAGCGATGAAACCATGTGAATTCTTCTTAAGGATATTTTCCAGGCGATGTGAACTGATAATGCAGAGAGACCCTAGTTGTAAACTCATAAATGTGTGTTGTTTCCCATTGATTGAAAACTGCATCCAAAGTTCAGCAAAATCCCATAAGATGGGGCCAAGTGTGCATAACCATTGAACACCCAAAATGACATCACATCTGCCTAAGGATAAGGAAAACATGTCACAGCACAGGTTATAATATTCCATAGAGATACGCACATTGCGACACTTCCCCTTGCAAGGTAAGGTGCCCCCATTGGCAATCAGGACTTCAAAGTTGGAGCAAGGATGGACAAAACAATCATCCTGTTTGGCGATCCAAGGGTCAATGAAGTTATGAGTGCTACTAGAATGAATGAGTATTGTAAGAGGGATCTTCTTGAAGTAACCCTTGACCCGCATTTTTTGTGGGGTAGTGACTCCGGCTAAAGTATGGAGAGATATCTCTGGGTGGTCATCTAGAGATGAAGGGTCAACAGGCGGCTGCTGAATGTCGACCTGATCATCTATTGTATCTAAAGCTTTTACACCAAGTTCAGAGGCAGATGGAGAATCCACATCTAAGAGATAGAGCTGTTTCTCAACACAACTATGTCCCCCAGTGGATTTCTCATCACAATTATAACAAATCCCTTTTTATCTACGTGCCCGCATCTATGCTTCAGATAAATGCTTGATAGGAGTTGTGCAAGGAGTTGGTGTGATGGGAGGTCGTTGGGAAACCATATTTCTGAATGGAACAAAAGTGGATTTGGATCGTTGTTGGGATGTGATCTTGTCCTCCTCCAACTTAGCCAACCCTAGGACTTCCATCATTGTGTTGGGACAGAACATTTTAACCTCTATGCGGATTTCATCCTTAAGACCACTAATAAAACAACTCTTGTAGAATTCATCAGACAATCCTTCTATGTGATTGGCTAGTTTCTCTTATTCTTTCTGATACTCTCTCACAGTACCAAATTGGAGAAGTTTAGTGAGTGCTCCTGTGAAGTCATCAAAAACACTAGGACCAAATCGTTGCAAAAGGAGTTGGGAAAAATCTGTCCATTTTGGCTCGTCATGAGCCTTGATGTACCAACGGTACCATTGAAGGGCTTCCTATTCTAAATGAAAGGATGCAAGTGGAACTTTTTGGACATCAAAAGTATTATGCAAATTGAAATATTGTTCTACCCGATATATCCATCCAGTCATATCATTACCATTGAAGCGAGGAAAATAAAGCTTCGGCCCTCGAAAATTGCTGGAAGAAGAGAACCCAGTGTTCACTGTTGAATGCTGAAGATGGAGGCTAAGAAAATTTTCATCCAAATCTTGGAGTTTGGTTTTGAGGGATGCAAGTTCTTCCGCCATGATTTGTGCTCCTCCGCGGGTGACAACCATAACCAGGATTTTTTTTTTTGTGAATGGGTAGAAAAACACAAACAAAATCTTATTTAGTAAAGGGAAATTTGGATGTGGGAAAACTCTGATGGGTAATTGGGGTTTGACTAGCTTTTGGACACTCTCAAATGGATAGGGAAGCATAAATTGAGGATTTCAGAAGCGGGGTGAAAGAATGAGAAAATTTGTCAGAGAGGGACAAAGAAGCAGAAATAGGGAATGAACACGGTGGCAAAATTTGAAGGCGATTGGGTGAAAATCGAAGAAGTTATGGCAAACCCTAAAAATAGACCAATGTGGGATTTTTGGATTTGGGAAGTGGAATTTGGGATAGGGTCCTCAGGAATAAAATATGCAAAATGGGATTGCAGGGATGTCAGTGAAGTTTCAAGGGAAATAGAGTGAAAACAAATGAGATATGGCGAATGGATCTGCAATGGCATGGAAGTGATCGGCAACAGATGGATCTGCAATGGGCAAAAGTGATCACCAACAGGTCTGGACAGATGTAATCTGTGATTTAACAGCTGAAAATAGATATGGACCCTAGGTATGCTCATCTTCCTAATGGTTTAGGGGATTCAATCAGCCACCAATGCTGTCTGGCAGCTTGCGTATTGGGTCAGTACCCCTCACTCCACAGCTCAGGTAAAAATGATAACTGCTTTGCCACAAACGACAGCTCTTGGCTTACCTCATGGGTCGGAACTAGTCAATTAGGTAGGGGTCGTTGCCCTTTTCGCTGGAAGGTCTTCCCAATGGGACAACTACTTCAGGGTTCCTGTGGTACTCCTCACAATGAGTTTTAGGGATTATTCCCAAGTACTTCCCACAGTTAAGTGGATAGGGATTATTCCTAGATCCGAACCTGCAACAGATGCGAGAAAAAAAAATTGGCAGAAATTCCACCCAACGAGCCCAAGAAAGTGCTTTTATACAAGATGTTAAGAACCTGCAACAATTAATTGATGAAATACACGATATATCAGATCACAAAATATTTTTATTGATAGAAGGCCACTTCAAGGGGGAAACCACCTTTGAGCAAGCTCAATACAAAATAACTTCACGGTGCCTTCATTGGCCTCAACACACACTTATATACTAAGTGTATGCCCAAACTATGGGTCAATACGATGGAACATATAATACTACGGGATGACTTACAAAGCATATGCGTCCAATACTATGGGTCAATACCATGGGCTAATACAAAGTATGGATAAACAAATACTACGGGACGACTTACAAAGCATATGCATCCAACAACAATATACTAACAACGTAAAGAGAAGGGTTGACACGGGTTCCTAACACAGGGGCATGAGGAGAAGAAGGCACATCAGGTGCCGTAGAAGAAGAAATGGTAGCAGAAAGGTCCAATAGTCGCGGAAATTCCAAGGTATCTGCCATCGTGGAAGGAAGGGGCTCCAGCGATAAGACTTTGTAAAAATGCCAAGTATACCATAGTCGAGCCAGTGACACTGGAGGGTGTCCATACTACCGAAGATGTATTGCAACGACTGCAAAAAATGAAATACAACGACCATGCCATCTTGGCGTATCTGGAGTGCACTCAGTGCACATTCATTGAGAGGACACATGAATATGGAGGACCAATCACTAGGGATCCAATGCAGTGGGAGTTGGGGTTGGAGCGATCAGGGCTCCTATCAATAATTCACATGCCTCATTTCAGACGATCAACAGAGGTGAAAGCATGTATAAAACAACTGTTGGTATGATTTCATGGTAGATACTTATGGTTGGATACGAATATTCCGATCACCGTCGATCTTATTTAGTAGATCACTGGATTACCCAAGGTCGGGGTAGATTCGTCACAATACTTCCAAGGGAAGGAAAATGACAAAACGCTCACTGCGACAATGAAGGCCAAGTACGGGGTGGATAAAAAAACCCGAGTATATTTGATCAACACAATAAATGATCAAGCTGTAAGGCTCGTGAAAAGTATTTAGCAATAAATATCGTGAGGAAGAATCGCCCCAATCAGTGTACATCAGGGGTGATTACATCGACGGAATAGTGCGTAGCTAGAGTTCAAATGAATTGGTCTCTATTTCTACTTAATGAGTTGATGGAGGATGCGGTAGTGGGACAAGAGAAGGGAAATCCCTTAACATACTTGTGGATTTTATTGTTGATTGTGCTGGTTGCATGGATGGAGCCACCGCAATACTAGGGTATGGAGACAGAAACAGTCAAAGTGTGTCGAGGGGCACGGTACCAGAACTCATGGTCATTGAACGACAAGGAAAGACAAAAAGGTAATAATATTCATTTTTATATTTACTTAGAAGAGCTACGAATAGAAGCAATGAATATTCTGTGACTAATAGAGGAGGCAATAAAGAAGCATAGGAGAACCATGAGGCTTGTTTTGGGGCCTCAAGCAATATTTATTCAAGTGCGAGTAGACCCAAAAAAGAATTGGCTCACGGCGCAATATAAGTTGAGCAAAGGAGAACTGGACGCCATAGTGGAGGAATGGCCTGAGGAGTGGAAGGTTCCACTCCGTGAAGATCAATTGTCAAACCTAGAAGATGGGAAGCCACCAGATGTGCTGAATGTGCAAGAGGAAGAAACAAGGGACTCAGATGAGGAATATGAAGGTGCGGATGATCAATCGCGCACCGTAAGCCTTGATGGTGCATCATTAGCCACTCTGACAGATTCAGAGATGGATTCCAAACAACATGAAGCTAGAAAAAAGAACATAATGGAGCGAGGTGAGGGGAGTACTACTATCGGTCTCCCCGATGAACATATGAACAAGTTACTTGAGAAAATGATGACGGTTGCAGAGGAGAACCGTGCAAACGTAACACAACATGCGATGGAATACTTTCACCAAGTGTCGCAACTATTGCAGACACTGAGCACTGCAATCATGGAAACAAGGATACAGCCAAGGCAAGCAGAGTCAAGTTCGTCACAAGTAAGGAGGGTCGACGTGGATATCAACACCCAGCATTGGGTCGTACATGTATTACCTAGTGCGATCACAACAGGGAATGAAGACTTGGATGCCGCGTTGAGAGGGAAAGACACCATTAACATCGACTTAAACATGCTGCCTATGTTTATGCTGCATCACACTCACACTGGGTTG
The DNA here is from genome assembly GCA_027924585.1 of Larix kaempferi. Lineage (NCBI taxonomy): Eukaryota > Viridiplantae > Streptophyta > Pinopsida > Pinales > Pinaceae > Larix > Larix kaempferi. The sequence continues at coordinate 36,252,789 of BSBM01000361.1, read as the reverse complement.
AGTGAAGATATCAATGACCGCAAATCATCAACGCATGATCAAATGGTCACCTATAAGCAGTATTTGCGAAGCATTGAAGCGGAGATTGAATGGATCCATGAAGAAAAAGAGGTGGTAATGAATGAAAGGGAACAGGCGGTGGAGGATAGAAGGAGATTGGAACATGTGATTTCCATGGCATGTGAAGATGCACCATAGATAGGAAAAGACATGCTTGCATAAGCGAAATCATTGAGGTTGGGCGTAGTCATCGTAGATCTCCAGAAATAGAACGAGGAATTACAGACAAGGGCGGTGTCGAGCACACCACTAGAGAAAATAGAAGAAAGGAAGAGCGCTATTGAAGAGACGGCGACAGAGATCGCATAACTAGATAAAGTAGCACAGAGCATAGAGGAAGAAGTGTCACAATTTTTGGGAATTCCCATGCAATATGAGAAGTTGCACCAGCTAAATGTGCAACTCGGCGAGGTTGAGGCACAACTAGAGGCATTGAGGGGATCGCTTAAGGAGATGCCCCTAGTAGTTGTGAAAGTTTGGAATGCACACCAATCACATCTCTAGGTTCTGATACATGTGACATAACAAACATAGATATAGATATAGATTCAATAACAACTTCACTTAGAATATTTCAAGAGATAGCATAAATATGAGAAGAAGAATATTGAGACAAAACTAGAGAAATTCACTCTAAAGATTTATTTCCATTATGCATTATTGAGCAAAATCTAGTACAATATATAGATGCTCTCAAGAGACAAAATAGAGAGGCTTAGTGGCAAGTTGAGTAGCTCACAATAATGAGGCTTAGATTGGACCAATTCACCCATCAATGACATGAGGCCAAATGTAACTCATATATTGGGCCATGAGGTGGTTAGGCTGGTCAAAATAGTGTGAAAGGTAGCACTGTGAGGGTGGATTAGGTGGTTTAGGATTGAGTGGAATTTAGGTGGCCAAGGAGTGGCCAAAAAAACCAAGAAAGGGTCAAAATGACTAGATACAGTGCATGGGCGCCTATGGTCAAAGACAACTCCTTAAAAAAGAGGAATCAGGGCGCCTTAGTTCAAGGAGTGGTAATAAATGCTGGAGGTGGCCATTAATAGGGCACCCACCAACTAGTTTGACTATATTTTGGCCCATAATTTGTGGATAAGTCATCATTTAACTCTTACTAACTTCTAACAACCCCATAATAAGGAAATAGGCACACTTGTGGACAAACTTAACATTTATGGTAAACCAATAGTCTAATATGTGGACAAACTCCCTAGACTAGGAGCTATGAAACCAAACCACAATAGGTAGAACAACATGAAGGTCTATGGCATGAATATGATGGTGATATTGTTCTAACACCCCCACTTAATCCAAAATAGTAGTGAGCATAAAAAATAGGGCCCAAGCAACAAAGTCTTATTGTCACCCTTTACAATTTATTCATCCATGTAAGTGAGGAAAGAGGCAAAACCACATGGGGAAAATCCTCCCTCTAAAATGGACATGAAGGACAACAAAAATAATATACTCCAAAACATAAGTAGGTGTGAACTTGTTCATATGTCTAGAGGAACCTTCTTCTTTGGAAGAAGATGAATGTGCTCAACTAGATCATGTACATGCATAGCTACATGATGGAAACTGAAGCCATGTAGAACAACTGAGTAACACTGATAGTAGAGCAAATGCATGTGCTCTTTAGACTTGAACTTTGAACCAACCAGGGTTCCAGGTCCAAAAGAGACTTGATATGATTGAGAATAAGTGACCCCAAGCGAATCATAAGGCTCCTGAAGCATCAACATCAAACCAAGAGAGTTGTAATCAACTCCAAGAAAGTGGAACAAGAGTACCAAGCTTTCCAATGTGATGGCTAAGGATTCTCCATCTTAAAATGCTTGAAGAAATTCTTCTAGTCATGGTGTAGGAATACATAGGAAGCAAAAGAGTGTGAAGCAATGAGAGATCTTCACTTGAATTCCAAACTTCTCCTTGATCATCTTTCGAACCAATACTCTCATATGAAGAAAGAACCTCTTCTAGATAAGGATCACTATGATCACCAATCAACAACCAATCTTCAACATTTGTAATAGAAGACATAGAGGAGAAATAAGTGGAATGGAGAGACATCTCTTCAACAATATTGATGGCAGCAAATCGTATGTTATCTTCATGAAAAAAAACTTCATGGAAAATAGAGGAAGCCACAGAGGAAGAAAGTTGAGTTGGATCATTTGTTGAATCTGTATCTTCTTCTTCTTCTTCAATTTGAACAACTTCTTGAGAAATGCATGAGGCCAAGACCTTTGGAGGGAAAACACACGAGGAGGTGTCCATTTACTTGATCTCCATATAGCTAACATATTCTTTCTACATGCCAAGATCTTTATCTATATTTTTCCAAAGCTCAAATGGGTACTCAACAGAATCAATGAGATAATGCATTCTAGGAGGTATATCCAAACACATAGTTCCATATTCTCTATCACAATCATTGAGACAATCACACTTCTCTTCATAATACTTTGGCTCTCTCATAGCACCAACGGACACGTCAAAGAGACATTTTCTATTAATATATGCACAAATATTTTCTTTCCACTCTAAATAGTTGAATGGAGAGAGGAGAAGAACAACTTTCGAATCCATATTGAAGTTGTTGTAGGAACCTGAAAAAAACACTCAAGAAAGGATATGGAAATTGCTTTGAATCATTCTAGCTCTGATACCATGTGAAATTTTGGAATTCACACCAATCACATCTCTAGGATTTGATACATGTGACAAAAAAAATAGATATAGATCTAGATTCAATAACAACTTCACTTAGAATATTTCAAGAGATAACATAAATATGAGAAGAAGAATATTGAGACAAAACTAGATAAATTCACTCTAGAGATTTATTTTCATTATGCATTGTTGAGCAAAAGCTAGTACAATATATAGATGCTCTCAACAGACAAAATCAAGAGGCTTAGTGGAAAGTTGAGTAGCTCACAATAATGAGGCTTAGATTGGACCAACTCACCCATCAATGACATGAGGCCAAGTGTAACTCATACAGTGGGCCATGAGGAGGTTAGGCTAGTCAAAATAGTGTGAAAGGTACCATTGTGAGGGTGGATTAGGTGGTTTAGGATTGAGTGGAATTTAGGTGGCCAAGGAGTGGCCAAAATAGCCAAGAAAGGGTCAAAATGACTGGATACAATGCATGGGCACCTATGGCCAAAGAAAACTCCTTAAAACAAAGTAATCAGGTCACCTTAGTTCAAGGAGTGGTAATAAATGTTGGAGGTGGCCATTAATAGGGCGCCCAACAACTAGTTTGACTATATCTTGGCCCATACTTTGTGGATAAGTCATGTCATTTAACCCTAAATAACTTCTAACAACCCCAGAATAAGGAAATAGGCACACTTGTGGACAAACTTAGCATTTATGGTAAACCACTAGTCTAATATGTGGACAAACTCCCTACACTAGGAACTATGAAGCCAAACCACACTAGGTAGAACAACATGAAGGTCCATGGCATGAATATGATGGTGATATTGTTCTAACACTAGTGAAGATGACGAAGGAGACATAATTGAAAGAGTTACAACATCGTGTCAACAAGGCACGAACGAGGCAACAAAGAATGACTATGGATTTGGATGAGCTACAGACAAAAGCTGAGCAATTGGCGATTGAAGCGATTCCAGTTATGACACAGCTAAAGGAAAATTTGGAGAAAGTGCAGTAGATATAAGGAGAGCACCCAATAGAGAAAGAAGTCGATGACTGAACAACACTCAAAGTCGCGGCCAAGGAATCTGTCAACCAGATCAAGGAAGCTTACAACAAGTTCAAAATGCAGGTGAATGCACCAACAACATCCGGTGGAGGTGGCTCGAGGGAGAGACATAACTTTTTGTTGGGGGCCTGTTCAAAGGAGGCTAAGGCTTACAATTTTTGGTACATTCAACGACGAAAGGGTTAGAGACAAGGATAAAGGACCAGTCGCGGAGTGCAATAAGGTGGATAGTGCAAAGTAGTTAGTTCATTAGTTAATTAGTTAATGAGTCACTCTGCGAAGTGGACCATGTGTAACAACCAAGTGAGCCTATAAATAGGGGTAGCATTGTAAGCCTAAGGGAATATTTATCTTTGTTCTTATCTTTTGGCATCTGATATGTGGCTCGCACCTTTTGTATTGTTTTTGTTCTGCAGATGGATTATGTGATGTATAAGACAGGATGATGAGTAATGAGAAGGATCATGTTACGAATGTATTTTTCTCTTTGTAAATTGTCGCAGTATGGTTAAATATGTTTTATGAATGACTATGCTATATGTTATGTATCTTAGATTGATTATATTTTCTTCGATAATATTTTATTGAGTAGATCCGATTAACATGTTGATTATGCGATGATTATGTTCAGATGTGAATGTTGATTATGTCGATCTCTGGGTTACATTGTGATTGAATGTGAATGATGCATGTCCTTTGTGATATGCAGAAACATGGTTCCTGCATCCCCCTTAGGTATCTCAGGTGAGACCTCACTCGCTTTGCGGGTGTTTCTAGAAAGAGTAAAACCTTTTCGGGTTGATATCTATGGGAGTTTCTGTCGATATTTTTTGACAACAGTGCGAAGTGAACCCCTGTCGATAGATCCATGTCAACAAACACACAAACGACTGAAATGTGTTTCTTTAAATTCTTCTTTTGCAGATAATATATTTTTCATATAACCTTCTCGATTTTTTAAACCCGAAGTTGAGCATTTAAGTTCGATAAATTGATCCATCTGAACATTAAGGGAATACAATATGAGGATGCTCGTCTTGTTTCTTGAGATAGTAGAATTTCAAGCAATGGATCTTGAGGAGGCAAAGTTGATTCAATGGTTAAAATTAGAGCCTCAAGACTTTAGAAATGGATCCAAAAATCCATACCCCAAACCCCGAGTTATAAATTTGATGAACAAGCGATTGTTGTTGAACTTGGTGGCAAGGAATTCGGAGTAATGGACGTTGTAGGGAGGAAACTATGAAATAGAGCAGTTGGGCATAGCCTCTACATTCTCTTCTGTGTCTAATAGTGACACTCAGAATACAAATAACAGAGGCCTCACATATGGTATCGAAGTATAATGGCATATAAGAAGTGATAAGAATACGATAAGAGTTTGGATAAAGATTGTTTGTTAAATGCCAAACTATTAGTTACTCTACTATGTTTAGCTATAACTTTTAGATGAAACTTCCATTATAGTGTTATCCATCACCTACAATATCCATCCTATAACCCCATCTATTTTGAAGCAATCATGTATTATACTCATCATCCGCATGACTGGATGTAGAATAAGCCCTCCATTCAATTCTCTGTTAAGTGTAACCACCCCATACCCTTTCATTTAATTAATCCATCCTACTTTTTGGAGTGAGAAAATCCTAAGGAATAAAGGGTCCACCAATGGGTAGACAAAATTCACAAAGATGATCCTATTAATGAACCACCTTTTTGGGAGGTTTACAGGTCAACTAGTAAAACATTTCTAGAGCCATTTTTTCCTTCCCTAGCATGCAATTTGCTACAAAAATTTCATGGACTAATAACGATGATCCAAACAAAATGTATTGTGTAGATAGTCATTGACTTGCTTACCAAGTATATCAATAGTGATAGAAATTGATGCTATGAAGACTCCAAGAGAGATTTAAAAACTTAAATATTTAATGCATGTTGATGTATATGTCCAATGAAAGAAAATATGTAAACAAAATTTAAACTGTCATGGTGACCATTTACGTCATCCTCAAATGCCAACATTATATAAAGAATGTGCCTCTACTCCTATAGTTTCATTTGTGCATTCAAGAATGTTGTATTTGGTAACCCTTGATCAATTAGCTAAGTTTAGGCCTCTTACACACCTTATTCCAAGGATGAAATAACATCTCTAGATTTCATTTCATCATTTACAATGTGCTCGTGTGTTTCCTCACTAAATGTTTTGACCAGGTTACTAGTTTTTAATGCTAAACTCATGAGCAACTTCATAATACCTTGCAAAAGGATAAAACATTCATAATGCATAATCCCAAAATAGAGATCATGTATGCCTTACACTTTATGACATGCATTTCAATCTTCTTTAACAATATCACCTCCCCATTCATATAAATAAAAGGTCATGGGTTGAGGAAACGACACAACAAGAGAAGGAACCAATACATTGGAGAAATTTGTTGGATTTATGGGTTACTTCGAAAGTGTTTATGCCATTTTTGGCAGTGCTTCATGAGATTTGGGGTACATGGTGTATGTTCATCCCTTGGATCCTTTGATATGGTTTGTAGCATAATATATGGTCTATGATGGACGCTTGACCTCATGATGGTGCTAGCTTGGCGTTTTTCCCTTAAGCATTGGCGATCTCTTGGAAATTTGGTGGACACCCTTCATTGGGGTACCATGGAGGAGCCACTTTCTAGGATAACACCCTACATGGGATGAGGAAAATTTTGAATCATAAAGGAAGGATTCAATCCCTAGATGACATGTGGTAGCATGGATTTGTCTTTGGAGGATTGAATATGTTTATGAGATTCTTGGGGCTTTAGTAGTGTTTTGGTAGGGGGTAGTTGACCCATTTGAGTACATTACTTAGGATAATTAGTGGAGTCCATGGAGGTTTGTAACGGAGGGATGTGGACTTTCCATGTGTAGATACATCACCTTGGAGCATAACACATACTTTAGAGTGGATGTCTCACTTGTGTTGTCCTACAAGGGTCCATGTAGGTTGCTTGTAAGGGATTGTGCCCACATAGTATTGTTTTCCTCCATTACCTCTCATATAAACAGAGGAGGGAAAGAGTATTTCCATTCATAACATCATTGAACTCTTTTATTTTTATTTATCTTCTTGGAGGAAGTCATTAAGGATTCCTATTGAACCCTAGGAGAATTTATGAAGTCTAGAGGAAACATCTTTGTTGGAGCTTGATTCTTTTTACTAGGGTTTCTTTTCATAAATAAGACATTGGGGATGATCATATCATTTGTGTGTTTTATGATGTACATAAGGAGAATAATATGGGGTACCTAGGGATGTTCCCAATAGGATAATGCTATGTATTGAGACCATCTTTATTAAATAAGGGTCATGTAGTGTGAAAATAAATAATTATAAAAAGGATTATGAGAAGGTTCCACCTACTAGAATGTTCCTTCTCTAGATAGTATCTAGAAGGCACCACCAACTCAGATTTTTTTTTCTCTAGAATGTACCTAGGAGGTTGGATGGAAACTATGTCAGGAAAACAAGATCGTAGAGAAATAACAATAAACAAGATGCAAATATAAATAACATAAAAAAATACAAGAGAGACACCAACATACATGGTTCACCCAATCTGGGTCCATGAAGAAATTGCCAGTCCTTTTATTATACCATCCAACAAAATGAAGAGATACAACCCGCAGCACATCTGCTGCAATTTCCTCTTCACCGTATCTCTTACACGATCATATATATCTTTACAATGCTACAATACACAATTGTATTAAAATGCCTTCATTTTAAAGAGCGATTACCATGGGGAAAATACTATGGAACACCCAATACCATGGGCCCATAAATCACCCATTATCGACCAAGTCATGACTATGAAATTACAACATTTTACATGGAATTTTTTCCAAACTTTTCGCTATGGGGGCGTTGCTTCTGAACCCCCTCCAGGGGGGATCCTAAAATGTAGTCTCCCCCCCCTGGACCCCCCATGGAAACTATATTTGGGGGGGAATCCCCTCCAAACACCCTCATCATGGGCTGGGATCTAGACATGGATGAAACAAGACCTTTGAATAAGGAATATCAAGATCCATAGCCAACAATCTCCCACTTAGAGACTAATCACAACAACTCCACCGCTGCTGCACTTGCTGGACTATGCTTTGAACCTTGGACCTGAAAAATTTATCATCTTCACCTTCATGCTTGAAGGCCAACTGAAACCGAGTAGAAAATCAGTTTCTCTCTAGTTACTACCTTTGTCAACATGTCTGCAGGATTCTGGCTAGTGTGTATCTTTTCTAGCTTCAACAGTTCCTCTTCCAGAACAGAACATATGAAATGGTACTTGAGACATGTATATGATTAGTCTTAGAATGAAGGTTGAGTTCTTTGCAAGATGAATGACAATCTGGTTGTCACTATACAACCTTCTATTATCCTGCTTCTTACCCATTTCCTCCACGAACCTCTGTAACCAAATCATCTCTTTACTAGACTCTATAACAACAATATACTTTGCTTCCCTTGTTGAAATTGCAACAACCTTTTGCAGTTTCGAAATCCAACGTATTTTTGTTCCTCCTACAATAAATACATACCCTGTGGTGCTCCTCCTGCAAATTTTATCACCTTCCATACTGCATCAACATATCCCTGTAGAACAATGTCTAAACCTCCAAAACAAAATGCATGATTGGTAGTACCTCTCAAATACCTAAGGATCCACTGTATTGCCTTCCAATTGTCTTTACTTGGATTGTTCATATATATGCTCACAACTCCCACTGTATGTGCAATATATGGTCTTGTGCACACCATGGCATACATCAAGTTGCCAATTGCTGATGAATAGGGAACCTTGGACATGACATAGTCTATCTCTTCCCGTGTCTTTGGACACATCTCCTTACTTAGTTTGAAATGGCTGGCCAAAGGTGTACTAATTGGTTTTTCATTCTGCATTCTAAACCTCTCCAACACCTTTTTTATGTACTCACCCTAAGAGAATGTCAATTTGCAAATTTTCTCATCTCTTGTTATTCTCATATCAAGGATTTTCTTTGCGGCACCCAAATCCTTCATTGCAAATGAATTAGATAACTTCCTTTTGAGCACATTTATATCCTGCATGTTATATCCTACAACAAGCATGTCATCCACATACAATAACAAGATAATATATCTTCCATTATCTAGGCTCTTGAAAGAAACACAGTGTTAAGAATGGCATGTACTACAACCTTGTTCTATCATAAACCTGTCAAATTTTAAATACCACTACCTTCGAGCTTGCTTCAGGCCATACAAGCTCTTCTTCAACCTGCATACCAAATTCTCCTTTCCTTTGACCTCCTACCCCTGTGGCTGCTGCATATAAATCTCTTCCTCCAAATCCCCATGGAGAAAGGATTGCTTTACATCTAGTTGTTTAAGATGCAAATCTTCTACCACCACTAGACTTAAAATAGTTCTAATTGAAGTCATTTTAACAATAGGAGAAAATATTTCATCAAAATCTATACCTTTCTTTTCTACAAACCCATTTACAACAAGTTTGGACTTGTACCACTTCTTGCCTCCATCTTCTTCCTTCAACCTGTAAAACCATGTTTTCTACAATGCTCTTTTACTTGCAGGAAACTGAACCAAATACGATGTTTCGTTTCTTATCAATGAGTCCATCTCCTCATTCATGCCTTGTTCCCACTTCTTTCTAGTTCCCACCTGCATTGCTTCTTCATAACATTCTGGTTCACTAGACTCGGTCATCAATAAAGAATACATGGAAAAAGAGTATCGTTCAGGGGGTCTACTTAACCTGCCAGATCTCCTAACACTTGCAGGAGTTTGAGGTACCTATTGTTGTTCTTGATTTTCTGGAACCGTTGGAACTTCATTTTCTTTAATTTCATCAAGCATTGTGTACTGGGTGTTTTCATTTTAATGTTTCTTTCCCTGCAACTGATATTTATGCATGACCTTTTCATTGAATACCACATATTTACTCCTAATGCTTTTGTTATTTTCATAATCCCATAAGCGATAACCAAAATCATCAACCCCGTATCCAATAATGGTACAATTCTTAGATTTAGCCTCAAGCTTTGTTCTATTTTCTTTTTTAATATGGACAAATGCTTCACAACTTAAAGTTCTCAGAAATGAGTAGTTTACCTTTTTACCTGTCCATGCCTCCTCTAGAATACCACCATCCAAAGTGCTTGAAGGCCCTCTGTTTATTAAGTAAACGACAGTATCTACAACATCTACGCAAAACTGTAATGGAAACCCTGCATGCGATCTCATACACCTTGCATGCTCCATGATCATCCTATTCATCCTTCCTGACACACCATTTTCTTGTGGTGTTCTTGGGACTATCTTCTCTCTACGAATCCCATGGTATGAACAATAAATATCAAACTCCTTGCCGCAGTATTCACCTCCATTATCAGATCCGAGACACTTAAACCTTTTTCCCATCTCATTTTCAACCAAATCTTTCCATTTCTTAAAAGTAGCAAACACATAAATATTTTTGTCTAATGCAATTAAATCAATTTTTTCTAGTTGGATCATCAACAAAAGTAACATAATAACGAGAGCCACCAAGATATTGCACCTAAGCCAATCCCCATACATCTGTTTGTACAAGCTCTAACTTTTCACTCTTATTCTATTTTCCAACCCCGAGAAATTTGACTCTCTTATGTTTTCCATAAACACAGTTCTCACAGAATTCCAAACTTACCTGCTTCAGATTTGGCAGCAACTTCCTTGAGTGGAGAATCTGCATTGCCTTCTCACTCATGTGGCAAAGCCTATGATTCCACAATGTTGTATTTATTCCTATGGAAGCTAAAGAGAAAGAAAATTCAATATTATGAGGGAATAAATACAACGTACCTATCTTGTCTCCTTTTGTTATCACCATCGATCCTTTAGTGATCTTCCACCACGTTTCTGCAAACGTACATAAACAACCACCATCTCCCAACTGCCCTGTTGAGATCATATTTATTTTCATAGAAGGAATATGCCTTCCATCTTTCAACATCCATTCACCTCCATTCTTTAACTTTATCTATACCTTACCCATTCCAACAATTTTACATGGCTCATCATCACCCAATAAAACATGTCCAAAATCACCTGGAACATAATCATGAAAGAATTTCTTATGGGGTGTAGAATGACATGAAGCCTACTACCTAGAAATAATTAGTATTATCTGATGTAAGAATCAAAACATCTTGTAACACATCAACTACTACATTTGCTTCATGAGTGGTCTCCTGCTATCCATCTCCTTTCTTCTTTAGAGATATGTAGTCTTTCTTCAGATGTCCTTTTTTTCCACAATTTCAGCACTCTATCTTTCCTAGTATGGAATTGGATCTGCCGTTCCTGGACTTGTTGCAATTACCTGGGCTTTTTCCTCTCTCCCTTTGTCTTCCCTTACTCTCCATGTTCAACGCATTACTGATGTCTCACCTATTCTTTTCTTTCGCATTTCATGGCTAAGGATAACACCAACAACATCATCAAATTTCAAAGTGTTTGATATAGAGATAGAGTTACTTACAACCATGACCAAGCCGTTCCAACTTTCTGGCAATGAGCACAAGATTAGAAGAGCCCTAACCTCATCATCAAAGTTCACTTTTACAGAACTTAGCTTATTTGTAATCATACTAAATTCATTTAAATGGTCAACAACATATCCACCTTCTGACATCTTCATATTAGATAAACGCTTCATTTGAAATACCTTGTTGGAAGCCAAGGTCTTTTCATACAACTTACCTTATGCACTCATTAGAATCTCCATTGTATTTTATTTTAAGATATTGAAAGGAACCTACGAATCCAGACATAGTCGTATTGTTCCCAGTGCCTTTCTGTCAAGAACCTCCCATTCTCCATCCTTCATAGTTGTCGATTGTTTTTCTTTTCCACCCAATGGTAGGTATAGATCCTTTTGATACAAATAGTCCTCCATTTGCATCTTCCATAAATAGTAGTTTTGGCCATTAAATTTCTGGACCTTAAACTTTCCTTCTTCTTCCATTGCTCCCACTTGAACTAGGAACCCTTCTTTCATGTGATTTTATCTGCCAAATAGACATTTGGCTCTGATACTAATTATTAGAAAAAACAGGATCGCAGAGTAATAACAATAAACAAGAAGAAATATAAATAACATAAACACAATACAAGAGAGACACCAATATACATGGTTCACCCAATATGGGTTATGTCCACAAAGAAATTTCCAATCCTTTTATTATACCATCCAACAAAATGAAGGGATACAACTCGTAGCACATCTGCTGCAATTTTCTCTTTACAGCCTCTCTTACACAATCATAGATATATTTACAATGATACAATACGCAACCATATTACAATGCCATTATTTTAAAGAGTGATTACCATGAGAAAATACTATGGAAAACCCAATACCACAGGCCTGTAAATCACCCATTATTGACCAAGTCATGACTATGAAATTACAACATTTTACAAGGCATTTTTTCTTTCTTAAATTTTCACTATAGGGGCACTGCCCCTGAACCCCCGCCAGGGGGAGGCTCCTAAAATGTAGTCCCCCCCACTGGTGTTAGATTTTCAGTATTTAATTCAATATTATCTAGGATCTTATCTGAGAGAATAATATGCACAACAAATCAAACACAAAAGACAAGAGACACAAAGAGTTTCATCGAGGAAACCATAAAGGAGAAAACCCCACAACTTCCTCAAAGATAGAATGAGCAACAATACAAAACCCCAAAATATAGAAATGGTCTCCAACAGCTTCTCTCTTCTTCACTTGTACGAACTCCTCCTCTCTCTCACTAATGCGAAGTGAGTGAGTGTGTGAATGATCAAATAGAGAGGATCACCCTCTCTATTTATACTTTACCTTTCACTTAGCCTTAACCCCAAACAAGTTGGCCCCTAGGTGTAACTGACTAGGCCTACTTCTCTAGGAGAGTCTAATAACCCATGAAAGACTCAACTCTAGGGTCTAATGCTCCGTCATACAATGGAGAATTAACCTCATTGACTTTACATGAATCAAGTACAATAATGACTCTCCCGACCGAAGGAATAAACATCTTCGTCGGAGGTACAATAATGAAACAAAAATACAATATAAAATATACAAGTGAATATCTTCCGAAGTGACAATTACATTAACACTCCCTCTTAACTGGGAAGGTATTCTCTTGACATAGTTCATCAGCAAAAGTCTTTGTCACTGGATCATCATCAAAGCTAGATCATCATTGTCACTGCTGCTTCTATCTCGACCATCAATCTCCAATCTACTCGTCATAGGAAGTTCTACAGAGCCAACCCTTTTTCATGCTGGATGTAGGCCTAGCCTCCATGTAGGTATTCATCATCTCTGCGAGCAAGCCGTCAAGTAGGTACATCTCAGGACTTATTATATGCCTCTACAAAACCTGCAAGATCTCCCAGGACTGATTATATGCTACTGCAAAACCTGAAGGAGCATCCCAGGACTGATTATATGCCACTTGCAAAACCTGTAAGATCTCCCAGGACTGATTATATGCTACTACAAAACCTAAAGGAGAATACCAGGATTGATTATATGCCACTTGCAAAACCTGCAAGATCTCCCAAGACTGATTATATTCCACTACAAAACCTGAAGGAGCATCCTAGGACTGATTATATGCCACATGCAAAACCTGCAAGATCTACTGGGACTGATTATATGCCACTGCAAAACCTGAAGGAGCATCCCAGGACTGATTATATGCCTATGCAAAACCTATGTACCCTATTGTCACCTCATCATCTTCAGATCATCTCATTGTCAACAGAGCACAACCCAGATGCACATAACACAACACTTACATCAACCGACATGGGAGGAATTTCCTACCACCATTCGAGAAAGGCTCAGCAATTACATCAACGACCATGGGAGGACCAACCTACCACCATGTTGGAAAATCTTCAGAAATTACATCAACAACCATGGGAGGACCAACCTACCACCATGTCGGAAAAGCTTGGCAATTACATCAACAACCATGGAAGGACCAACCTACCACCATGTCGAAAAAGCCCATGTGCATCTGCGTCTTCCGGACTCATCACTTTCCCTTGGAAGGATTCTCGATCTGAAGTACACTAAGCTTCTCTCTGAAGTATTCAAACTTCACTCTGGCTAGTGGCTTGGTCAATACATTGACTATCTGCTCGTCCGTCGCAACATACTGGAGATTCACTGCTCCTCTCTGCACCATATCCCTGATATAGTGGTACTTGATCTCAATGTGATTTGACTTGTCATGGAACACTGTGTTCTCATACAACTTCATAGAACTCTGGTTGTCGCAATATATACAAGTCGTGTCCAAATGGAGATCAAACAAATTAGACAGTAGCTTCCTCAGCCATACTGCCTCACAACTAGCCGAACAAGCTGTGAAATACTCTTCTTCGGTTGCACTCAATGCGACACAGGACTGCTTCCTACTAAACCAAGAGATCACACCTGATCCCATACTGAAGCAGCACCCTAAAGTGATCTTCCTATCAATGGCATTTCCTTCCCAATCCGAATCAACATAACCCTTTAGGTTAATCTTCTGATTCGCATCATACTTGAGACCATAATCTACCGTACCCTTCAGGTACCTCAAAATATGCTTTCCAACAATCAAGTGAACATGTCTCGGATCCTTCAGAAACTAGCTCAATGTGTTCACAGCAAAGCAAATATCTGGTCTCGTATTCGTCAGGTACGTCAAGGACCCAATCATCTCATGATACATCGTGGCATCAACCAACTCTGATGAAGCATCACTCAATAGCTTCAGGTTTGATTCCATAGGTGTGGCCATGGCCTTGCTATCCATCATCCAGAACCTCTTCAGGATCTCTACTTCATACTTCCCTTGTCCAAGGAAGATTCCACCCGCACTCTGCCACACCTCCATTCCTAGAAAATAGTGCATCATACCCAAGTCCTTCATCTCAAACTTGGAAGCAAGCTTCCTCTTCGTGTTAGCAATCAAACCATACTCACCTATCACAAATAGGCCATCTACATATAGTAGGAGTATCACTGGGTTCCCTTCCTCAACCTTGTAGTAAAGGTTGGAATACGCTTTACTCTTGGTAAAGCCCAAACTGGTCAGGAAGTTGTCTATCCTATCGAACCGAGTCATGGGTGCCTGTTTCAAACCATACAAGGATTTTTTTAGTTTTCACACATGAGTCTCCCTATCATGTGTCTCAAACTCGAGTGGTTGCTCCACATACACTTCCTCTTCCACTACACCATTCAAGAACATTCTCTTGACATCGATATGGTGTATCTTCCATTTCATCACTACAGCCAGAGAAAGTATTGTTCTGATGGAAGTGTATCTGGCTACAAGTTCAAATGTCTCCTCATAGTCCATCCCTTCTTTTTGGGAGAAGCCACTTGCCACAAATCTTGCCTTGTATTTCTCTATGCTTCCATTTGCATCATGCTTGATCTTGTAGATCCACTTGGAAGTCACCACAAAATTCTCTTATGGTCTTGGGACCACATCCCAGACAGCATTCTTCATGATCGACTGGTACTCCTCGATCATGGCATCCTTCCATTCCTTCTTTTCTACCGCTTCTTCATAGTTGCAGGTTCCTTGTCAATGATGTCACACAACAGGGCTACATAAATGGAGAATGGTATCGGTCTCTTGCTTTCTCTATGCATTCCCTCTAGAGAACCATATCTCTCTACATCTTGAATTGCTTCTTGTACCCATGCTGGTTTCCTCTTGTGAGGATTCTTCTCACATGGTGGATCTACAGGTTCTCATGGGTCTTCTATCTTATGTTCTTCATATTCTTCTGAAATCGCTTCTTCCATTACTGTATTTCTAATCCTGGGAACTTTAGGTTCTTCAATATCCTCAATAGGTAGTTTTCTTATGTATGTTGATTCTTCGTTGCTTGTTCTTCAAAACAAGTCCCTCTTGTATGTGATGGTATATGATATTTCCTACAATTGAAGTTCAATTGCATGATTAGAAACATCTCGTAGTTTTCAGAACAAATTCTTATGCATAGAGACATAGGTCATACAGTCATGCAATTATCTTAGCCAATGCTTCAATACAACATTTATCCATATCCCGTAACTTTCTAGATGCCTTCCATCTCTACCAGAACATTGTTAAGAGTGTGCACTACTCCAACATGTCAGCAAAGAGGTTTCAATCTAGATAAGTAGCAATTGAATGTTGTACAGTACCATAGGCCACTAACCCATTACTTGCATATCAGTAGTATCTTGTTCATTAATGCAACTTTTCTAACATGCATAATATACATCCTAAATCTAGGAACATAATTCTGTACATGAATGAACAACATCATTTAAGTAATCATATATACAAGAAATGACAATTCAAATACTTATCTTTGTTTGGTTGTTGGATGGACTCCCTCTTAATCGTTCCTTCCTTGCAGGAACTACTGGAGTGTGCTCCGATAGTGTGCACCTTAACCAATGCTGAAAATGGATGAGAGGTTCTTCCATATATTATTGATCTTTATTTGTTTTCCGGAGTCTGACTCTGCAGTAACTTCTTCTACTCCTTTCATGTAATAATGAAATTCATCTCTAGATTCACCTTATGAGGTGGAACCTTCTAAATAAACCCTTGTAGCTGGTTACCTTCATTATAATACATATTCTTCATCACTTGAAGAATCTTCACTGTTTTATTTGGTTCTCCTCCTATGAGGTTCATCATCCTCTGCAATGTGAGCATGATGTATTTTCTTGTTGTTCTTCTTCTTGTGGGAATTTCTTTTGTTCCTGGGACAATCTCTGGAATAGTGCTCCTTCTCATCACAAGTATAACATCGAATGTGAGAAATATCTCTCCTGGATCCTTCAAGGTTCTCCCTCTGATTCTAGCGATGGTGTTTACCCTTCTTGTGATGAGGATTCTCCCTCTTGTTGTTGTTCTTCCTGGTATGTGCTGTGAGAGCCTGGTCTTCATTACTCATATTTTCTTCTTGAGCTACAATTTGAGCTTCTTCTTATGAGAACTCCTCTCACAGCCTACTGAAGGTGATCAACTTTCTTCTTGCACAGATTCCTTGAATAAAGGAATCCCATGACCTAGGAAGACCATTCAAGGTGGTCATCACTATTTCTCCATTCTCTATGTCTTCTCCCATAGCTTCAAGTTTTTCTTTTATCTGGGAGACCCTTGTAAAGTAGGACTGCATGGTCTCTGCATCTTGTATCTTGACATTCTTCAATTGGTTCCTCAATGACATCTTATTATTTATATTCCTCATTTAAAATAAGGTGGTCAATGCATCAAACATCTCTTTAGGTGTCTTCAGAGATGACACATGTGGTATGAGATGGTGCTTGATAGAATCTGCAATGATTCTCTTAGCCTTAACCAGGTTCTTCTTGTGTAAGGATTTAGCCTCATCTCCCTTTGGAACTAGAACCTCTTCATTCACATAGGTGTCCAATTAATTCTCTTCTAAGACAAGCCCAATCCTATACTTCCATGCTCGGGAGTTATTAGCCCCTTAAAGCTTATCCTCAAGCTTGGTGTAGTGAGACATATTTAATGAAAAACTCAAATGGAAATAGAAAGGCTTTAGGTCTTACCACTTGATTTGCTATAACTGGATCTGGAGTTGGCTAGCCTAGGGTTTGTCAGAGAAACCCTAATTTTCCAAATTTTGAATTTGGAACTTCTGGTTGAACAGATAGATGTGCCTCCTCAAGGAGAGTTGTCTAATGCACTCACTTCCATAAATCAATGAACATAAACCCAAAATATCTTATGCCCTAGTTTTCCTCTAGCAATAGTGACGGGCCGAAAAATGAAAATTCTTGGAATTGAATTCTACTTTCACGGGAAGATTCTCCTGGATGAGACAACTATGCTAGTTCACTTGGATTTTGAAAATTCTAAAAATTGACCCCTCAAAAGTGACATACGAATTTTGGACCTGTAGTTTCTGGTCCTTTCTGGTTTTCTGGTTTTCTGGTCCAAAAGTCAAACTAGGGTTTAACTTATCCCGGGGTTCTACCCAACCAAAAAATTTGATCTTGGTCTCTAAATTTCGATTTTGATGAGGAGAAAAATCCTATGCTAAGAGCACTCCAAAATTCCACTTCTGTCAAAAGCCCTAATTTCTCGTAGTAGTAACAAGCCAAAAAATGAAAATGCTCAGAATCGATTTTTGTTTCGACATAAAGATGTGCCTTCCTTAGTTGAGTTAGCCTAGCCTCATGCCCTTGATGATATGTGGAAAGAGATCCAAAAATTAAGAAGCCCTAGATTCCGCAGCTGCACAATGTCTTCTTCTTAGTTTAGCTTTGATACCATGTTAGATTTTCACTATTTAATTCAATATGATCTAGGATCTTATCTAAGAGAATAACATGCACAACAAATCAAACACAAGAGATAAGATACACAAAGAGTTTCATAGGGGAAACCATAAAGGAGAAAACCCCGCAACTTCCTCAGAGATAGAATGAGCAACAATACAAAACCCCAAAAGATAGAAATGGACTCCAACAAATTCTCTCTTCTTCACTTGTGCGAACTCCTCCTCTCTCTCACTAATGCGAAGTGAGTGAGTGTGTGAATGATCAAATAGATAGAAGCAACCTCTCTATTTATACTTTACCTTTCACTTAGCCTTAACCCCAAACAGGTTGACCCCTAGTTGTAAATGACTGGGCCGACTTCTCTAGGAGAGTCTAATAACCCATGAAAGACTCAACCCTGGGGTCTAATGCCCCATCATACAATGGAGGGTTAACCTCACTGAATTTACATGACTCAAGTACAATAATGACTCTCCCTACCGAAGGAATAAACATCTTCGTCGGAGGTACAATAATAAAATTCAAATACAATATAAAATATACAAGTGAATATCTTTCGAAGTTACAATTAAATTAACACCTGGACCCCCCATGGTGATTATATTGGGGGTGCAAGCACCCCCAAACCCCCCGTCATGGGATTGGATCCAGACACAGGTGAAACACGACCTTTGAGTAAGGAAAATCAAGCTCCACAACCAACAAACTATATAAACAAGTAGAAGCAATGGAATGAGATGTATTGTGAAGTATGTTTCCGTGTAATAGTTATAGAAGACATATCTTGCAGAGTGATTCCTTCCATAAGGAGTAATTAATGGTGTTACCCTACCTTAAGGGTATTCTCTACATTATTGTGTCATTATCTTGTTTTTTTGTTGTGTGGATCTATTGTTTATTTGCAAGTTAATTTCTATCTATTATATTTAGACCTATTACAAAACACAACATGTTCATTCTTATTCACTCTTGTGTAGAGATATGACTAAGAGAGGAGTGCACACTAGTATCTCTGTCTCTATTTAAGTCTTCACTTGTGCTTGCATTCTCTCTTAATAATTACTCTACCTGAGGTTCTAGGGTTTCTTGGTATTCTTGGAGTTCCTTCAAGCATCTTGGAATTATAAGATTGGAGTTTAATCCTTGGAGATTGAAGATTATCATTTTGTGATAAAATATTGCGGTGAATTGGTGAAGAAGAAGAGAAGAGGAGGATCTCTTGCCTTTGAGGTTGTGTTGGAGAGTTTCTTGCACTACTGTATTCTTGGTTGAGCTAGGATATGGTGATTTACCCTAGCTAGGGATTTTTGGATAGTTGGAGTTTTTATACTAGCCTTGAGAGAAGGATATGGTATGTGTTTGTACTTCATCTTGAGCTCATAAATTAAGTTTCCAACTATCCATATATTGTTCAATTCCTAGATTTGAATTTTATCTATATATGTTCTTTATGAATTTCTATTTATAGATATTTATGTCTTGCTGATTTGACATAAGTAGAGGGGGAATTGTTAAGTCTTTTGACATCTAACAAATAATATAAAGGACTGATTTCATTGCTGTTATACAATTATTAAATTACATTTTCAGATTTGGTTATTGGTTGATAATTTCCCTTAGAAGAGACTCAAACTTATCTCATTGTTTGGTATCTTTTCTCCTTGAATTTCCGTGAAGTTTGGCATTTCTTGAAGTGAATTATTGTGATCTTTTAATTGTCGTTTCTTTTTTATTTTACAATAGTCCTAAGGATGAAAATTCCAGGGGTAAGATCTAGGAAAATTTTTAGGAAGAAAGTGAAATTTTAGTTTTTCATTAATTAATTGACTACGTGAAATTTGAACATGGAATCAAAGCTTTCTATGGTTGAGATCACTCTTGAGTAAGAGGGAGTTTGTATTTCAGTCGGAGTTTACCTTGGATAAGTACTTGACCTAGTTGAGGTCAATGGGTGAGAAATGATAGGTTGCTTCAAGAAGAACCTGTACTCAAGAAAGGAGTTTGTCTTCTGTTGTCCCCTTGTAATGTACCAAATTTGATCAATGGCACATTAACTCAAAAAAATTGCAAATGAAACACACATTATATTACTAGGAATCAAAACTAGCGAGTTTGAATGGGATTCAAGGAGAAATTTTCAAACAACTTTAGACTCTTCCTAAATTTTCCAAAAATGATGCTAATGACCTACTAAGGATGCAATTAGGATTAAAACATGCCAATACTTTGACAGAAGCACTTTTATGGGTACTTCACGCTCGGGTAGAGCCCTTGAGCTAAACCCAAGGGTACATGAAAATTGTCCATGAGACTTTTGTGGAAACCCAAGGCTTCTGGTGCTTTCTTAAAGTAATCAAACTTGGGTTTGAATATATGGAATATACCCCAACCTACTACAACAATCAAACAGAGTTTTAGAAGCAAAAATAACAGGGTTTGGAGGCCAATTATGCAATTGCGCTACCTACGAATGGCTAGCTAGTTTTTCAACTAGACTTTTCCAAACACCTCCAAAGGGTCACGAAATTTAGAGTTAAGGGTGTGAATGGTTTTATTAGGGACTGATGGACTTGTATCAACTTACAGAAAGACAAATGAGCTCACATAAATGCATTCTACTGCAACTATTGGAAAGCTACTCAAAATAAACATTACAATGAGCATAGGTATACTAATAGCTCAAATTCATGCAAAATATAAATGTCATATATGCAGATCATATAAAATATTGTTTATCAGAAAATTTCCATCATATTACAGAGTCTCATAAGTATTGAAATTACTCATAGAGTCACTAGAAACCTCAAGATAGGAAGCAAAGAATAATTATGGAAGAGAATACTCCATTAAATTGAGTTTGCAACATTGGATGAAGAATATCATGGATGGAACTGGAATCAGATCCAATAATTCACTCAGTGAGAAAGGATGGATTCCATCCTAAATATATGGCTCGTATAAAACTTCAAACGTAGGAATATTTATAGATAGAAAATCAATGGCGCTTTCTTTACAACTAGAACCCCTGAATCTAGTAAAATGGCCATAACTTGCCCATTCGAACACATTTTTTGATGAAACAAAAATTGTTTCCTACTGGAAAAAATTCTACTAACGCAATGTTATAGGTCTCAAAGTCCATAAATTCTCAAAAATATTCTAACCAAAAGATTGTTTTCAGCCCATCGATACCGATTCCACTGATTGAGTTGATCTAACCACACTATAGAAGCACCAACACATTCGATATTTCCCACACCATAATGAGACTCAAATCATACCTACAAAATATGTAATATGATGCATTGAAGTTCTATGAAAATGACTGCATGTCCTTGTTCGGATATCCATCATCTATTTCGGGATACATATCTATTTTAGGATCATCTATTTCGGGATACATATCTACTTCAGGATCTTGCATGATCTATTTCAGGATATGTAGTCCAGTCACCAGTTTGATGCCTCCAGCACCTTATCCACCTTCTTCTAGCACCCGGGAGCCACCTTCCACAGAGTTTTAGCCCTCCTAAGCTGAAAGGCGCCCTCTTCTCACCTACTGACTGAGAAGGGCGCACTTGCTCACCTACCACTGCAGATTCACTCCAGTTACATTCAGTTAGCTCCGATTCTGATTGATTTCACTCCGATTTCACTCCTGACTGACTGTTTCACCTCCGATTGACCTCCAGTTCGATTAGGTGACTTGCTCTGACTCCAGTTAGCCTCCCATGCGCCCCCACTGAGCCTCCAGATCCTATATCAGTGCTACACACTTCAGTTACATTTATTATGATCAGTTAGACTCAGCTTGACACCTGGATGACTGTTTGTTGTGATTGATGAGCAACACCGATGATTGATGAGGACTCCTAGATTGAGTCAAGCTACTCCATTTCAGTGATTCGAATGCCTACTTAGTCAATTCGAATTGCCATTGACATGGTTGGATTGTATTGTAATCTATTGTAATTCATTCACCCTTTCTGGGATAGAGAGCACTGCTGCATGTTTTTGCACAGTTTTGCACCATATCTTCTTATTCATCTGTTGTGACTGATTTATTTGTTCATTAGATCTGCTGTGACTAACTTTACATGGTATCAGAGCCATTGCAGGGACAAGATCTCTTTTCTACAGGTGTTTATACAAGAAGATTTGACTGAATTGCTAAAAATTGCAAAAAGTTTGGCATGAGATATCTCAAGGGCATTCGCTCATGTGCATGCAAAGCTTGAAAATTATTCCAATACCACTCCAGAAGCTTGAGTTACCACATAATTCCTGGATTTGATACATTGGACCCATTCAACATTGCTTGAAATCCAATCCCAGGTGTGATGCAACTCTCAAAGGGTGGATTGTTCGACCTTATTGTGATTGTTCTTATGTGATTTGCAGGTTAATTATCTCCTCCAAGTGCACTCGCTACATTCTGCATGCAAGCTTCCCTACAGCATTTCCATTCGCTATAGTTTGCAAGCAAGCTTCTTCTTCATCATTTGACTCGCTCCTAGCAATGGAATACTCTTCTTCAAAGCCTATCCTCACCCCATTCAATTATTTTGATTGGAAAGATGATATGGAGATCATATTACGTTCAAAAGGATACTACCGAGTCACTCTTGGTCTTGAATTGGAGCCAAACAATGTGGCAGAAAGAACCAAACACTACAATAAGCTTGATGAAGCTTACGGTCTACTTTGTCTCTCCATCTCCAAAGATCTTCACTTCCATCTCAGCGGATTGAAGACTCCAAAGGCCATATGGGAGCAACTTGAGACACTATTCGGCAAGCAGGATGAGCTTAGGGCTTTTCAATTAGAGAATGAATTGATTGGCCTTAATCCTGAAAATTTCGAGACCATCAATGAATTCTTCACAAAATTCAAGAACTTGAACTTGCAATTGAAGAACAGTGGTGTTATCAAAGAGGATAAGCAGTTGATCCTCTCCATTCTAAGCAAGCTTGGGAAAGATTATTCGGTATTTGTCTCCACTTTCAATTCCGGTCGGCTAACTACCCCGAATTGGAAGATGCCTACCTTGAATGCCTTCATTGAGTCCGTTACGAAAGAGCATGACAAGTTGATTCAAATGGGGTCCATAAGCTCCAAAGATTCAGCCCTATTTGTTCAAGGACCCAAGATTTCGAATGGTAAAGGAAAGCTAAAGAAGGAGAAGCCCAAATTCGAGCCTCACAAGCAAAAAGACAAAGGCAAGCAAACGGATGCACCATCCAGTTCGAAATCCAAGCAAAAGGGCAAAGAAGGTAACCAAAAATCTAAATGTACTTATTGTAACCGTGGCTTTCATCCCGAAAGTTCATGTATGAAGAAGACTATAGATCAAATGGCCCTCCTTTTGGAAAAGAACAACATAACCCTTCCTGACGGTGCAAGGAAGAAGGATCGGAATGACGATCATGAAAGAGGACAAGCACTCATGGCAACGGTTTCGAAGCCCACTCTCTTGATAGATTCGGGTGCATCAAATCATATGGCTGCAAATATTGATTCTTTTTCTTCATTCGATCCAAACAGCTCCATCCCCATCCATTTGGGAGATGACTCAAAAATTTCTTCAAAGGGCAAAGGTACGATTCATGTAGATCATGGATGCTTTCAGAATGTTCTCTATGTGCCTTCCTTAGCTTCGAATCTCCTTTCTGTTTATCAAATGACACATACTGGTGATCCAAAGAAAGTCACATTCAGCCCTAATACAGTTGAAATTTCTGATATCAAAAGTGGAAGACTAGTTGCGGTTGGAAAGGCAAACCACACTGCAAAATGTTATGAGTTTTCGCACTTTATTCCGCTTGCAAAGCCCACTGCTCTTCGCACACATGGTAATGAGGTTAGTAGGCTTTGGCATGAAAGATTTGGACATCTAAATTATAAGTATTTGCTGCTGCTATCAAATAAATCCATGGTTGATGGGCTGCCACAACTCCGTTCCTCGAAGGGAATATGCACCGGTTGCATTATTGGGAAGCACCCCGAGCACAGATTCGACCGCGGCAAGGCTAGCAGAGCCTCTACTATTTTGGGATTGATCCATTCTGATATCAGCGGTCCGCTGCCCCATATGTCATTAAATGGTTCAAGGTATGTTTTGACATTTATTGATGATTATTCTCGCTTTACATGGGTATTCTTTCTCAAAAACAAGTCAGAAGTGCTTGGAAAATTCAAGGATTTTAAGGCTTCTGTTGAGACCACCACTGAGAGCAAGATCAAAGCTCTTAGATCTGATAATGGTGGGGAATATATCAAGTCCGAGTTGCTGCAACTTTGTGCCCAAAGCGGAATCAAGATCCAACATACAGTTCCCTACACACCCCAGCAGAACGGTGTAGCGGAAAGGAAAAACCGGTCACTGAAAGAGATGGCTACATGCATGATTGAATCAAAAGGTTTGGCTGCAAATCTTTGGGCTGAAGCAATCAATGTTGCTGCATATATACAGAACCGAGTTCCACATTCATCCGTGAAAGGTATGACTCCTTTCGAAGCATTCTTTGGTCACAAACCGGATGTGTCAAATTTGAGAGTTTTTGGCTCTACTGCATGGGCTAGAATTCCTTCTGAGAAGAGACGAG
Organism: Larix kaempferi; assembly: GCA_027924585.1. Taxonomy (NCBI): domain Eukaryota; kingdom Viridiplantae; phylum Streptophyta; class Pinopsida; order Pinales; family Pinaceae; genus Larix; species Larix kaempferi. Next base: position 36,227,959 of record BSBM01000361.1, on the reverse strand, counting down.
CTTTGGATCCACAAAGTATCGAGTGCATATTGATAGGATATGGGGAAGAATCAAAAGCATATAAACTCATGGATATCAGATCTAAAAAGATATTCATAGAGCGCAGTGTGCAGTTTGAAGAACCGCTTCAAGAATTGCAACTAGTTGAGGAGAAAACTGCCGATTCACCGCCTTCACCAGAAGAAGATTCGAGCAGCGATAATGAAGGTATGAGTTCTGATATTTCTGATATTGTAGCAGCATATGATGATAATGACATATCAGGTTCGGAATCCGACCATTCAGATCTCCCTCAGTTACCAAAGTGGGCCCAAAATACTCTACAATCTGCTGGTTCTAGTCTTGGAAATCCTGCTGATCCGAGACGAACAAGAGGAGACTTTCAAAGGGCAGGTATGGCTCTTTCTATTGCTGATCCATTTCTTCCTGAGATTTGTTATTTGATGGCTGGTTCAGATCCCCAATCATATTATTCAGCCCATCGAGATCCGAGATGGAAAGATGCCATGGATGAAGAGTACAGTTCTCTTCAAAAGAACAATACATGGGAGCTAGTTTCTCTTCCACCTGGAAGAAAATTAGTGAAGTGTAAATGGGTCTACCGTACTAAAGTTGCTGCTGATGGCACTATCAGCAAATATAAAGCAAGGTTGGTGGCAAAAGGTTTTTCCCAAGTCCAAGGAGTGGACTACACAGAGACCTTTGCACCGGTTGCAAAGATGGATTCCATCCGCCTTGTTTTAGCTATTGCCGCATCCAAGCACTGGGAGGTGCATCACATGGATGTGAAGAGTGCATTTTTACATGGAGACCTTGCTGAAGAGGTCTATATGCAGCAGCCAGAGGGTTATACATCAGATCCATCATTGGTTTGCAGATTGAAGAAGTCTTTGTACGGGTTAAAACAGGCCCCAAGAGCTTGGTACGCAAAGATGGACTCCTTCCTTCTTTCTCAGAATTTCCAAAGATGCAAATCTGATCCGAATGTCTATCTTCAGCGAGTTAAAGGTAATTTGTTGGTTATTGTACTTTATGTTGATGATCTGCTTATTACCGGTAGCACACTTACTTCAATAAACAAGCTAAAAACTGCCTTAAATCTAGCTTTTGACATGAGCGATTTGGGCTTGCTGAGTCACTTTTTGGGCTTGGAGATAGCTCAAAATTTCGATGGGATCACTATATCTCAGCAAAAATATGCTTCCGACCTGTTATTGAAGTTCAATATGGCTGAATGTAAGGCAGCCCCGTTCCCATTCCTCTCAGGAATCAGTCTTGAGGAGGGAGATTCCACACCGCTTGCAGATTGCAGTATGTATCGACAGTTGATTGGTTCACTACTTTATTTGACACACTCTAGGCCTGACATCTCATATGCCGTGAGTGCCGTGTCAAGATATATGCAGCAGCCACATGAGCTTCATTGGCGAGCAGCCAAGCGGATCTTGCAATATGTGCAAGGTACGAGACAGTTTGGCATACATTATGCTGCAGATTCTGAGCTAGATTTCATTGGTTTTACTGATTCAGATTGGGCAGGTGATAGCATTGATCGGAAGTCCACTTCCGGTTATGTTTTCATGATTGGTCATGGTGCTATTTGCTGGTCCAGCAAAAAGCAAGCAGCCATTGCACTTTCTTCAGCAGAGGCAGAGTATCGAGGGGCAGTCAATGCCTGCATTCAGGCAGTTTGGTTGCAGGGTATTCTTTCCGAGTTTGGTTTTGGTGGCACTACTTCGACTGTCCTATTTTGTGACAATCAAAGTGCTATCAAGATCTCCACAGATCCAGTTCAGCGGCAGAGGACCAAGCACATTGAGATTCATATGCATTACATTCGACAGTTGGTGCATGACCGCACCATCATTCTGCAATATTGCCCTACCGATGAGCAAATTGCAGACATCTTCACCAAGAGCTTCACTGAGAAGAAGTTCTCTTACCTCCGTTCACTGTTGGGGGTGAGTTCCATCATGGTGGAGACAGATTGATTCATTATTATGCTTTAGACTTGAGGGGGGGCTTTCTTCCCACTGGGTTTTCCCTCTTTCCTCACTTAGTTTATTTTTCAGCATTTTTTGGATTATTGTATTGGGGTGACCTTTGGTCTTAGTTACCAGGGCCCCACATTATTTTAGTTGGCACATCATAGTCTAGCTTGAGGGGGGGTGTTCGGATATCCATCATCTATTTCGGGATACATATCTATTTTAGGATCATCTATTTCGGGATACATATCTACTTCAGGATCTTGCATGATCTATTTCAGGATATGTAGTCCAGTCACCAGTTTGATGCCTCCAGCACCTTATCCACCTTCTTCTAGCACCCGGGAGCCACCTTCCACAGAGTTTTAGCCCTCCTAAGCTGAAAGGCGCCCTCTTCTCACCTACTGACTGAGAAGGGCGCACTTGCTCACCTACCACTGCAGATTCACTCCAGTTACATTCAGTTAGCTCCGATTCTGATTGATTTCACTCCGATTTCACTCCTGACTGACTGTTTCACCTCCGATTGACCTCCAGTTCGATTAGGTGACTTGCTCTGACTCCAGTTAGCCTCCCATGCGCCCCCACTGAGCCTCCAGATCCTATATCAGTGCTACACACTTCAGTTACATTTATTATGATCAGTTAGACTCAGCTTGACACCTGGATGACTGTTTGTTGTGATTGATGAGCAACACCGATGATTGATGAGGACTCCTAGATTGAGTCAAGCTACTCCATTTCAGTGATTCGAATGCCTACTTAGTCAATTCGAATTGCCATTGACATGGTTGGATTGTATTGTAATCTATTGTAATTCATTCACCCTTTCTGGGATAGAGAGCACTGCTGCATGTTTTTGCACAGTTTTGCACCATATCTTCTTATTCATCTGTTGTGACTGATTTATTTGTTCATTAGATCTGCTGTGACTAACTTTACAGTCCTTCTCCTCAATTACCCATTGGAATGCTAGCAAACAATCCAACTAGTTCTGGTTACAAAGGGGCACATCTCCCAAGTCTTGAAAGGATTAAAGCTCATCAATTCAATACTCAAACTAGTAAAATATACGAGAGTGGTGCACTCCTCTTCTTTTATAAGATGATTTTCCTTCTTGGTTGAATGTATGTGGTCTCCTTCACCATCCATGCGCCCTCATTGATTGCTTTTGGACACTTTAGCTTTCGCCTTTCTTTTTCCTAGCTTTGATTCCTTTTTGCTTTGGATTGCTTTTATGATTTTGGAAACATCTTGCTTTTTTGGATTTTCTCTACTTTTTGAGTGCTTTTTCCTATTTTTTTGCTTCTTTATGCTTTATGGACTTTCTTTCCTTTTCCGCCTGCTTTCTACTTTTATGAGTTTGTTGCTTTTGTGATTATTTCCATCCTTTTTGTGGCTTTATGGATTTTCCTCTGATTTTCTTCTAGTTGCCTTGTGGATGACAACTCATTGGGTCCACAAGGCCTCATGTTACCTCCTTGGACACCTAAGAACATCCACTAATTAAATAAATTAAATAATGTCAAAATAATTACAATTTAATATAGCACACTTATCCTAAGTCCTAAAAATTAATTAACTTGACAATTAATGCCTCAAAACTTAGCCCCTTCTTTATTAAATCATTATGACAAAATATATACGGGTTGAAGATGTACTATAATGACCATAGAGCCTCAGGAAGGGGACATTATAGTCCTCCCCGCCCCAAAATTGCTTGTCCTCAAGCAATTGTAGTTCTGGATGCTGCAAAACTTGCTCATCTATTTTGTCTAGTGGTCTACCAGGAGGAAGGTTCCAAAAAACCTTCTCATGCCGTCATCTTCCACCTTGCTTATTGCCAACAAAAAGAATATTTTGAAGACTCACAAAACACCAAGAAAAAACATAGTGTGTCCATCCACCATAAAATTTCTCACTTAGGAAATCATCTAAGTGTTTTCCATGGATAGACTTCTGAAAGTCAAGGATGAATCGCCCTCTAGGATCCCATTGATCATGCTACAGGCCACTAAGTTCAAATCTCATTAGTAGAAATATGTGACTCCATGGAATGATAGGATCCCATGGCTTATGCATCATCCCACTTAACTTCTTGATCACTTGGAACAATGTGCCTTTCCAAATTATGCCAAGATCCCATAACTAAATTTGTAGTGCATCACTACCATGAGTCTTCTTCTCTACAATCCATATTTTCATTCCATCCATGAGTGAATAAACACTCATTCTTGCTGATCCAAATGGAAATATATCATCATTCTCCTTTAGAGCTAAATCTCCTTCCCATGGGGGTAGTTCAAAATCCTCCACAAGCAAGGTGAGTGTTTGGAAAACACTCTCCATGTCAACTAGTCCATCCAACCAATTCAAGTAGGATTCCCATGTGCTGCTAAGCCTGCTATGCATATTGGAAGGATCACATGGATGACATAGGGATTCATGTTGCTGCTCACAAGATTGCACATCAAATGATGTGTCCATAAATATCCTACCAATGCAAGCAAGTCTAGTGCATCCTTTATATTCCATTATGGTTATGTGCTCATCTACCCAAACCATGGAATAGTGAATACCTTTTCTTGCTGATTTGGATGGCATGTCCTTAGGTATATATCCCATAGCTAATTTCTTCCCCTCATCCTTCAAAACAAGTGCTTGGCCAAAATCTTCTTCATAATGGTTCTTCACAAGCACCTGCAATTCTACATCTTCATCATGTCCAATATCCACATGAGCTTCCTCCATCAAACCCAAGATGTCTCAGGTGCCATATGCACATGATCATGTTACATACAATATGGAGGATGTGGTGTGCTCAACTCCCTTAGAAGTTGATCAATCTTCCTTCTTGAATCTTGAAGGGTTTCTTGGGAGCTCTCCAATTTATCATGAAGCTGGTCAATCTGAATCTTAGAGTCTTGTAGTGCACTTTGAGTTATCCTCAAAGAATCATGGGTGGACTCAAACTCATGAGTGATATTTCCAATCTCCTATTCATATTCTAATGAGGCACTATGATACATATTCACAAGCTCAAGAAGATGATCTCTATCAGAAAGAAACTGCAAAAATGCACATATTATGTTTGTCACTGCTTTTTGAATCTATTCCAAGTCTTCAATGGAAGATCTCTCCTCCATTCTCCAACAACAATGTGACACCAATGCATTGGTTCCATGTAAATTTATCAAATCCTTCCTAATATTCTTTTCACTCATCTTTAATGGCCTTGTAAGGAAGTGTGGCTTTGGAGGACAAACATCCTCTCCTTCTTTTGCTGCACAAATTTCTTCTCTCTTGCCATCACTTTGCAATGACTTGCACTCCACCTCATGGATCTCTACTTTTGCTTCATTGATATTATCCTCCAGGAAGCTTAAGTCTTCTACATATTGAGTGGCATGAGGATATACACCATTAATAGGATCCACCATGATACTAGTTGCACTTTCTTCACAAATATTTGATGTGGATCACTTTGATGGTAAAACTTCATTCTGCTACAATATTTTCTCCACTTCTCTGCACACATTGTTGAAGATATGGCTCATTTTATTCTGATGTGAGTTTCCAAATGTATCCCTTGTCTCGAACAATCTTCTAACCTTGTATTCCCAGAATTCTCGAAAAGACGAGAATTAATGGATCTCTTTTCTCAAAATCTTGGTATCTTCGAAGATACTTAGAGGAATCAACTCCTAGTGGTTGTCCTCCAAATAACACTTTGCCATCAACAATACTCAACATGGGTGGATCAAGACTTCTATATTCTCTGGATGTTTGGTAACAAAAGTAACCATCTTCATCTCTTGACATATTCAAACCTCCATCTACATAGATCACCTATTCTTCTTCTTATTGCTCAAGGTCTTCTTCAATGACTACAGGTACAAGCCTCATTCTGCAACTTTCTTCTTTAACTAAGAAATGGAGCTTGGTCTTACTAATCACAGGTGCAGAGTACCATGCTATGATACCATTGTAATGTACCAGATTTGATCAATGGCACATTAACTAAAAAAAATTGCAAATGAAACACATAATAGATTACTAGGAATCAAAACTAGCTAGTTTGACAAGGATTCAAGGAGAAATTTTCAAACAACTTCAGAATCTTCCTAAATTATCCCAAAATGATGTTAATGACCTTATAAGGCTTCAAGTAGGATTAAATAGGACAATACTTTGACATCAACACTTTTATGGGTACTTCACGCCTTGGTAGACCCCTTGAGGTAAACCCAAGGTTACAAGGAAATTGTCCATGAGAATTCTATGGAAACAAAAGGAGTTTGGTGCTTGATGAAAGTAATCAAACCTGGGGTTGAATATATGGAATATCCCCCAACCTGCTACAAAAATAAAACAAAGGTTTATAAGCAAAAATAACAGGGTTTAGAGGCCAATTATGCAACTGCGCTACCTAGGACTGGCTAGCTAGTTTTTCAACCAGACTTTTCCAAACACCTCTAGAGGGTCACAAAATTCAAACTTAATGTTGTGGATAGTTTTAGCAGGAGCTGATGGACCTGCAGTAGCTTAGATAAAGACAAATGAGCTCACAGAATGCATTCTACTACAACTACTGGAAAGCTAGTCAAAATAATCATTACAACGAGCATAGGTATAGCAGTAGCTCAAATTCATGCAAAAGATAAATGTCATATATGTAGATCATATAAAATATTGTTTATCATAAAATTTCCATCATATTACAGCGCCTCATAAGTATTGAAATTACTCATAGAGTCACTAGCAACCTCAAGACAGGAAGTATAGAATAATTACTGAAGAGAATACTCCATTAAATGGAGTTTGCAACATTTGATGAAGAAGATCATGGATGGCACTGGAATTATATATGATAATTCAGTCAGTGAGAAAGGATGGATTCCATCCTAAAGATATGGCTCTCATAGAACTCGAAACTCAAGAATATTTATAGATAGAAAAGAAATGGCGCGTTCTTTACAGCTGGAACCCCTGGATATAGTAAAATGGACATAACTTGCTCATATGGACACCTTTTTTGATGAAAAAAAACCGGTTCCTATTGGAAATGATGATACAAACGCAATGGGATAGGTCTCAAAGTCTAGAATTTACCAAAACTATTCTAACCAAAATATTGTTTTCGGACCACCAATACCGATTCCACTAATTGAGTTGATTTGACCACACTACAAAAGTGTCGGAAAAAATATATGCTAATATTTATGACATTAAATTATCAACCAGGATTCGTAGACTTAGAGGTGCAGGCACTGTATGTGCAGGGTCGAATACTAGCCTAATCTAAAGCTGGAAAAACATTCTTAAATAAAAAAATAACTGAAATAACCCAATACCTCAAGAGGAAGCCCGTTACCAGAAGACCAAATCACATGAGTTAGGCCTTTAATCCTTCCTTCAATGATTGGAGTTTTAAGAAATTCAAAACAATTAAACTTAATCAACTTCAAGACATTCTTACTCTAAAGAAACAAAATCAATCAAATCAAGTGTTGTGGATGCATATGCCTAAAATTCACTCAAACCATACTTTAAATAAAATAGATATCAAACTATCAAAACTCAAATATCGTGAATTGGTAATACCTACTTCAATCAAAATCAATCTTTTAAAAACAAAGCCTTCCAATTAACCACAATCCAATCTTAGCATTCTGAAAATCAAACATAAAAAATAATAAATCCAAACCACATACCAAAAAATGCTACCTACAAATGGGTAATTAAAATCTACCACTCATAAATTCCACACATTCATAAAACAAACTTGAATTTAAAATAAGGAAAATCAAATGTCTAATCTAATGATTCAAAGCAAATTATTTTACCTTTTCATGAAAACGTTTTTTAAAAATAAAATACTCATCTAATTAAACTCAAAAAAGCATTTATAAAAATATATGTCATCTCCAATAGTAAAATCGAACCAAATGGCATGCTTTCATATGAATAAGAATCGAATATTCAATATTTATCTAAGCAAAAGTCCAATCCAACCAAAGATCGTGAACATCAAAACCATTCAAGTTGTATTGAAAAAGTTCGAATTTGATTTATGTGTATGTCTATTGTTCACAATATTCATTTCATTCAACTACTGGCGCTCTGATGTTTGAATTTCAATTCAAATGTGTGGTTAATTCCATTGATGAAGGGCGTTAATACTATGTTCCTAATGTTTGTGAAATTCAATGCATGTTAAATCTGCATTAAGATTTCTTATGTTTTTTTTACATTGACAATTTGAAACAGTTTATAAAGATATTCAACCTGATTGATTTTTTTAAAATAAGAGTTCAAATGTTTGAGTGGGTTGTCGGAAATTCCATGGTCGGCATTTTATATTAGTTGACGTTTCGAATCCTCAGCTGAATTCATCATCAAGACAAAACTGTGTAGAAGAGTTGCTCACCACACCAATAAATAGCTAGAGAAGCCTGGTTCCCATTCTAACCTTTCATCTTTCATCTTCTCAAAGAAAGGAACCTCCAAAATCGAAACCCTAGTTTGTGACTATAACTAAAAGATTTTTAATAATTCTAGAGCAAAGATACAATAGATCCATTATTATAGCTTCGAAAGAGCAAAGATACAATAGATCCATTATATCTTTGCTCTTTCGAAGCTATAATAATGGATCTATTGTATCTTTGATCTAGAATTATTAAAAATCTTAATAGTCACAAACTAGGGTTTCGATTTTGGAGGTTCCTTTCCCATTATTATAGCTTAGAAAGAGCAAAGATACAATAGATCCATTATATCTTTGCTCTTTCGAAGCTATAATAATGGATCTATTGTATCTTTGATCTAGAATTATTAAAAATCTTAATAGTCACAAACTAGGGTTTCGATTTTGGAGGTTCCTTTCTTTGAGAAGATGAAAGATGAAAGGTTAGAATGGGAACCAGGCTTCTCTAGCTATTTATTGGCGTGGTGAGCAACTCTTCTACACAGTTTTGTCCTGAAGATGAATCCAGCTGAGAATTCTAAATGTCAACCAATATAAAATGCAGACCATGGAATTTCCGACAACCCACTCAAACTCTGCATACCACGGAAACCTTAAATCCTTAAGAGTTCAAATGCTTACTCTGCAACAATAGATCTGCAAATGGAATTGATCGAGTACAAAGTCGCATAATTAGCTTTCAGAGATTCAATTTATTCATTCTCAACTTGTTTCACACAACCCGGATTGTATTCAATCAAGTGAGGGTCGTTTTATTTCAAATCACAATGCACGCAGAAAATTAATATCAGGAAATTTCTTCAACGTTCACAGGATCGACTTCATTCATAACTTCGCACCATTCAATCAAGAGTTAAATTCGATTCAATTGCCAAGAATTATACAGCGCAATCAAACAAATCTTTATGTAAAATTACTTCCTGGCTTAATTACGCGAGTGCCGGATTGAATGCCGAATTGTTTCATAAATCAAATAAATTCCCAGAACAGTTCGGAATTGTTTCTTCTGCTGGCTGGATTCCTGCAGGAATTTTGGTTCAATTCAAACTATTGGTGAATGGCTCCTTCAATCTGTGGAAGCATGCGTGACCTGCATAACAACAATCCATTAGTTTGAAACCTACGTAACCTTGTTCTGCATATGATTAAAAAGACTAAATCAAAGCAACGTCATATTCCATTTGCAAATTAAGTGGCATGACTTTTGGCATTTAAAAAGATTAAACAATTAATTACCATGGTTATATCTCATATTTAATGAGTTTTGTGTTTTTAAATTAAATAGCAGTGAAATGTATGAGTTTGGTATTTAAATAATCAATTCACTTTTATTTAAATAATAACAATTTTATTTACATTTTAAATTTAAAAGAAATTTTACCAAAATGAGTTTTAATATGGATAACCATTTTAATATATTACCTTTTCGACTATAGATTTGCTTAAATTTACAATAATGTAAATAAGTCTACCAAATTCATCATCAAGTCATGACTTTAATTTTCATATGTAGGTAATACAAGACCAGCAAGAGCCACAAGATAAAGGTAAATCAAGCCAGTGAATCAATTCATCATGAAGCCTAGGGCAGAAGAAGTGTGTTTGTGCAATATTACGTTTAATACATCAAAAGTAAATAGATTAGGACTATTTTATGTTTATGATTTTTTATTAATGAAATAAGGTAAAAGATAGCTCTTTTCAAGATAGATGTAGTAAATTACGGGTAAATGGGATGTGAAATTAGTTCAAATAAAGTCATGAAAAGGACAATTTTTGGAGCCCATAAAAAAGCACCAACACACCAGATCATTCCCACACCATACCGAGACTCAAATTAGGCCTGCGAAATATGTAATTTGTTGCATTGAATTTCTATGAAAAGAACTAGATGTCGTTCTCCTCAATCACCCATTGGAATGCTAGCAAACAATCCAACTAGTTCTGGTTACAGAGGGGCACATCTCCCTATTGTTGACTTGGGGCACATCTCCCAAGTCTTGAAAAGCTTAAATCTCATCAATTCGATAATCAAACTGGAAAAATATATGAGAGTGGTGCGCTGCTCTTCTTTTATAAGATGAGTTTCCTTCTTGGTTCAATGTATGTAGTATCCTTCACCATCCATGCACCCTCATTGACTGCTTTTAGTAACTTTAGCTTTTGCCTTTCTTTTTCCTAGCTTTGCTGGCTTTTTGCTTTGGATTGCTCTTTTGCTTTTGGCAACATCTTTCTTTTTTGGATTTTTTATGCTTTTCCAGTGCTTTTTCCTGTTTTTCTACTTCTTTCTACTTTATGGACTTTCTTTCATTTTCTACCTACTTTCTTCTTTTTTGAGTTTGCGTCTTTCCATTTTTTAGTGGATTTATGGATTTTTCTCTGATTTTCTTCTAGTTTCCATTGTGGATGAAAACTCGTTGGGTCCATAAGGTCTCATGCTCCCTCCTTGGCCACCTAATCACATCCACTAATTAAAGAAATTAAATAATGTCAAAATAATTGCAATTTAATATAGCACACTTATCCTAAGTCTTAAAAATTAATTAACTTGACAATTATGTTAGAAAAATAAGATTGCAGAGCAATAACAATAAACAAGATGCAAATATAAATCACATAAAACATATTACAAGAGAGACACCAATATAACGTGGTTCACCCAAGATGTGATACGTCCACACATAAAGTGCCAATCCTTATTATTATACCATCCAAAAAATGAAGGGATACAATCTGTAGTGCATCCGCTGCAACTTCCTCTTCACTCTCACACAGTCTCTCTCACACAATCATAGATCTTTACAATGTTACAATACACAGTCATATTACAATGAATTCCTTTTAAAGAGTGATTACAATGGGAAAATACTATGGAACACCCAATACCATGGGCCCATAAATCACCCATTATTGACCAAGTCATGACTATGAAATTACAACACTTTACAAGGCAATTTTTCTGAAATTTTCGCTATAAGGGCGTTTTCCCTGAATCACTGCCAGGGGCCATGGCGACTATTTTGAGGGGGGGGATCCCCCACAAATCCCCCTTCATGGGATGGGATCTAGGAACAACTGAAACACAACCTATAAATAAAGAAGATCAAGCTCCATATCCAACAATCTCCCACATGGAGACTGATCATAGCAACTCCACCGTTGTTGCACTTGTTGGACTATGCTCTGAACCTTGGATTTGAAATTTTTTTCATTTTCACCTTCATGCTTGAAGGCCAACTAAAACTGAGTAGGAACTCCGTTCCTCTCTGGTTACTACCTTTGTCAACATGTCTGCAAGATTTTGGCTAGTGTGTATCTTTTCTGGCTTCAATAGTTCATCTTCCAGAATAGACTGTATGAAATGGTACTTGAGATGTATATGTTTAGTATTAGAATGGAAGGTTGAGTTCTTTGCAAGATGAATGGCACTCTGGATTGTCACTGTACAACCTTATATTCTCTTGCTTCTTACCCAATTCCACCTTGAATCTCTGTAGCCAAATCATTTCTCTACTAGCCTTTGGAGCAACAACATACTTTGCTTCTGTTGTTGAAACTGCAACAACATTTTGTAGTTTCGAAATCCAACTTACTTATGTTCCACCTATAGTAAAGACATACCTTATGGTTCTCCTCCTGCTATCTTTATCACCTGCCATATCTGTATCAACATATACCTGTAGAACAATGTCTGAACCTCCAAAACATAATGCATGAGTGGTAGTACCTCTCAAATACCTGAGAATCCACTATATTTCATTCCAATGTTATTTACCTAGATTGTTCATATAACTGCTCACAACTCCCACTATGTGTGGAATATTTGTCCTTATGCACACTATGGCATACATCAAGCTACTAAATGCTGACGAATAGGGAACCCTGGACATGTAATCTATCTCTTCCTGTGTCTTGGGACACATCTCCTTACTTAGTTTGAAATGGATGGCCAAAGGTGTACTAATTGGTTTTGCATTCTACATTCTAAACCTCTCCAACACCTTTTGTATTTACTCACCCCGAGACAATGTCAATTTGCAAATTTTTCTGTCTTTTGTTGTTCTCATACCAAGGATTTGCTTTGCAGCACCCAAATCCTTCATCGCAAATGAATTAGCTAACTTCCTTTTGAGAACATTTATATCTTGCATGTTAGACCCTACAACAAGCATTCCATCCACATACAATAACAAGATAATATATATTCCATTATATAGGCTCTTGAAATAAACATAGTGGTTAGAATGACATCTACTATAACCTTGTGTTGTCATAAACCTGTTAAATTTCAAATACCACTGCCTTGGAGCTTGCTTCAGGCCATACAATCTCTTCTTCAACCTGCATACCAAATTCTCCTTCCCTTTGACCTCATACCCCTGTGGATACTACATATAAATATCTTCCTCCAAATCCCCATGGAGAAAGGTTGTTTTTACATCTAAGTGTTCAAGATGCAAATCTTCTACCACCACTAGAGTTAAAATAGTTCTAATTGAATTCATTTTAACAACAGGAGAAAATATTTCATCAAGATCTATACCTTTCTTCTGTGCAAATCCCTTTACAACAAGTCTAGCCTTGTACCGCTTCTTTCCTCCATCTTCTTCCTTCAACCTGTAAACCCATTTATTCTGCAATGTTCTTTTACCTGTAGGCAATTGAACCAAATCCCAATTCCGGTTTCTTACCAATCAGTCCATCTCCTCATTCATGTCTTTCTCCCACTTATTTCTAGTTTCCACATACATTGCTTTTCATAACATTTTGGTTCACCAAAATCAGTCATCAATAAATAATATAGTGAAAGAGAGAATCATTCAAGGGGTCTACTTAACCTGGCATATCTTCTAACACTTGCAGGAGTTTGAGGTACCTATTGTTGTTCTTGATTCTCCAGCACCTTCGGAACTTCATTTTCTTTGATTTCATCAACCATTGTGTATTCTATGTTTTCATTTTCTTATTTCTTTCCCTCCAACCGATCTTTATATACGACCTTTTCATTAAATACCACATCTCTACTCCTAGTGGTTTTGTTATTTTCATAATCCCATAAGTGATAAACAAAATCATCAACTCTGTATCCAATAAAGGTACATTTCTTGGATTTAGCCTCAAGCTTTGTTCTATTTTCTTTATCAATATGGACAAATGCTTCTTAACCAACATTTCTCAGAAAATATTAGTTTACCCTTTTACATGTCCATGAGTCCTCTGGAATACCACCATCCAAATCACTTGAAGGTCCTCTGTTTATTAAGTAAACAACAGTATCTACAACATTTTCCCGAAACTGTAAGGGAAACCATGCATGCAATCTCATACACCTTGCATGCTCCATGATTGTTTTGTTCATCATTTCTGACCATTTTCTTATGGTGTTCCTGGGATTGTATTCTCTCTATGAATCCCATGGTATTAACAACAACTGTCAAAATTCTTACCGTAGTATTCACCTTCATTATCATATTTGAGACACTTCAAATTTTTTCCTGTCTCATTCTCAACCAAAGCTTTCCATTTATTAAAAGTAACAAACACATGAGATTTCTGTCTAATGCAATAAACCCAAGTTTGTCTAGTTGTATCATCAATAAAAGTAACATAATAATGATATCCACCAAGAGATTGTACCTAATCCGATCCCCATACATCTATATGTACAAGCTCTAACGTTTCACTCTTCCTATGTTTCCCAACATTGAGAAACCCAACTCTCTTCTATTTTCCATAAACACAGTTCTCATAGAATTCCAAACTTACTTGCTTTAGATCTTGCAATAACTTCCTTGAGTGGAGAATCTACATCCCCTTCTCACTTATGTGGCCAATCCTATGATGCCATAATGTTGTATATGTTCCTATGTAAGCTAAAGAGATAGAACAGTCAGTATTATGAGGACATAAATACAACATACCTATCCTGTCTCCTTTTTCTATCTCCACTAGTCCTTTAGTCATCTTCCACCACGTTTTTCAAAACGCAGATAAACAATCACCATATCCCAACTGTCCTATTGAGATCATATTTCTTTTCATAGTAGGAATATGCCTTACATCTTCCAGCAGCCATTCACCATTCTTTAACTTTATCTATACCTTACCCATTCCAACAATTTTACATGGTTCATCACCACCCAATAAAACATGTCCAAAATTTCCTGGAACATAATCATGAAAGAATTTCCTATGGGGTGTAGTATGACATGAAGCCCCTGAATCTACTACCTAGTAATCACTAGTATTATCTAATGCAAGAATCAAAGCATATTGTAACACATCACCTACTACATTTGCTTCTTGAGTAGTCTATTGCTGTCCATATCCTTTCTTCTTTAGATATTTGTAGTCTTTCTTCAAATGTCCTTTCTTTCCACAGTTCCATCACTCTATCTTTCCCAATCTAGACTTGGATATTCCTTTCCTGGACTTGCTGCGATTACCTGGGCTCTTTCCTCTATCCATTTGTCTTCCCCTACTCTCCATGGTCAATTCATTACCTGATGTCTCAACTGTGCTTTTCCTTTGCATTTCCTCGCTAAGAATAACACCAACAAGATCATTGAATTTCAAAGTGTTTGAACCAGAGACATAGTTACTTACAAACATGACCAAGCTGTTCTAGCTTTCTGGCAATGAACACAAGATTAGAAGATCCTTAACCTCATCATCAAAGTTCAATTTTACAGAACTTAGTTAATTTGTAATCATATTAAATTCTTTTAAATGATCAGCAACAGATCCACCTTCTGACATCTTCATATTAAATAAACACTTCATTAGAAAAACCTTGTTGGAGGCCGAGGGTTTTTCATATAGATTACCTAATGCGCTCATCAAACCTTGCGTTGTCTTTTCTTTTGAAATATTGAAAGCCACCAACGAAGCGAGGCATAGTCGTATTGTTTCCAGTGATTTTCTGTCAAGAACCTCCCATTCTTCGTCCTCCATAGTCGCTGACTGTTTTTCTTTTCCTCCAATGGTAGGAATAGATCCTTCTGGTACATATAGTCCTTTATTTGCATCTTCCATAACTGGTAGTTGTGGTTGTTAAATTTCTCGACCTTAAACTTTACTTTTTCCACCATTGCTCCCACTTGAACCATGAACCCTTCTTTCCTGCGAGTTTATATTCCAAATGGACCTTTGGCTCTGATACTAATTGTTAGAAAAATAGGAGCACAGATAAATAACAATAAACAAGATGTAAATATAAATCACATAAAACAAATTACAAGATATACACCAATATAATGTGGTTCACCCAAGATGGGATATGTCCACATAGAAATTGACAGTCCTTATTATTATACCATCCAACAAATGAAGGGATACAAACTGCAACACATCTGCTACAACTTCCTCTTCACTCTCTCACAGTCTCTCTCACACAATCAAATATCTTTACAATACTACAATACACAACCGTATTACAATTCCTTATTTTTAAAGAGTGATTACCATGGAAAAATACTATGGAACACCCAATACCATGTGCCCATAATTCACCCAATATTGACCAAGTCATGACTATAAAATTACAAACTTTTACAAGGCATTTTTTCTGAACGTTTCGCTATAGGGGCACTACCGTCGAACCCCTGCCAAGGACCATGGTGACTATTTTGGAGTGGAAATCCTCCCCAAACCCCCTCATCATGGGTTGGGAGACAAACACAGCTGAAACACGACCTCTGAATAAGGAAGATTGGGCTTCACAACCAATAAACTAATGCCTCAAAACTTAACCCCTTCTTTATTATTTTTTTATGCCAAAATGTATAGGGGTTGAAGATGTGGAAGAATGACCATGTTTCTTCTCTTGGAATCCATCACTTTATAGTCTACCCGGACTCTCAACTCGTGGCATCTCAACTGAACCACATTTACACCATCTATGATCCTACATTACTTCGTTTATACAGAAGGGTACGCATCCTT
The DNA here is from genome assembly GCA_027924585.1 of Larix kaempferi. NCBI lineage: Eukaryota > Viridiplantae > Streptophyta > Pinopsida > Pinales > Pinaceae > Larix > Larix kaempferi. The sequence goes on along the minus strand of BSBM01000361.1, from coordinate 36,211,537 downwards.
GAATGATTATTTGATTATATTTCATATCAACATATACCAAGAGAATTCAACAAGGTGGCCAATTCGTTAGCTAACTATATGTTGGATTGGCATCTAGCCCACACATAATCAATACATATAACAACATATGTAAAAAATGTAAATACACAAGTCATCATAAATAAACCATAGAGATAGATCCATAATATATATATATCATGTAAAAAACATTTCGTATCACATATAGTATTATGGTGTGTCAAAATAAAAAATTGGGATCATAGCCCATACAAAATTGGCACTCTGGCATACATATCATGTACATGTCGCTACAAAAAAAAATATAGCCAAATCCTAATCATGAGGTGCATGGTGCTCATGGTAACACACCACTACCCTAGCCACGTAGCGAAGCAGTCTACCGATGCACTCTGGCACCCCTACAGTGTGCCTCTGGACATGGTAGGGAAATTCGGGCATCCTCATAGGGGGAACACCCATAGTCAACCCGTCGATATTCTTTTCTGCATCACAGAGTCCCCTTGCCTCATCCTCCTCATCATGGCACTCAACCCATCATCGATGCAATGGTGAAGATCTTGTTATCCTCATGGGTCCACGGTCTGCAGTAGTACACGTAAATATGCTAAATCTTTTCATGCATTAAAAACAACAAAATATATATATATAATTTAAAAAATTAAAAACCACATAATGAAGGTCACATACCTGACTTGTCCAAATCATCATCCTCAGGTAACGTCAGTCGATGTTTCCACAGAATTCTACCCAAACATAGGGATAGTCTTCTATCATCACTATTTTCTCCTGGAGCCAAGAGAAGAAGTCCTCACCAAAAGATAATACTTGCGGCCCACCAAGCTGCCCAGCATAGTCACTCCACCTCACCATCCATGGCTCGGATGCAGGATGGAGAGGCCTCTCTATATGTGGACGTAGTAGAGGCACCCTCTCTAAAAATAAGGTGACGAAGATGCTCCCATATTTGAACTGGTGGATACTCCCGTTGCTGCATTTGGTTATATGATCTTTGATGTTGGTTAAGACCCCTTCACACCAGTTCAATAGCTTGGGTTCCATGCATTCCACAGCATAAGTCATATGAGCTTTGGTTGCATGGCGAGCCCCCATACTCCCCGCCACTTGAGTAAGAGTGTATAAGACGATCCGCAACAGAAGATCTATCACATCAGCAATGAGCACCTTCCCACTTTTCTTGTGGGATCCCTGTCTACAATATTGAGTGATGTAAGTATTTGTTGTCTCTTTAGAAGAACGGTGCCCCAATAAATTGACTCATTCCCCTCTCTTGGAGAGAGAAGTCAAAAATTTAATGTCCTCGAGCTCTATTTCAAGGATATGCTCTCCCACACAAAAAGCTTGTATGTCAGCATCCCACATTTGTATTATGTGATTCAACAATTTTCCTTGCTTTCAGATGCCTCTGGTTTTGAAGAACTTCAGTAAACTGCACTCTCTTAGTGTGGCTAGAGTGTTATCATCATTTAGGTCCAACCTATCACCCCCTTCATTTTCTCTTTCCTTCCATTCAACCACCCTTGCTCTTCTCACTTGGAATCTCCTGTTGTTGGGCCTAGCCCAAGTAAGGCAATTTTTGTGGAAGACAGTTTTTGAGCTGTTAAGTTACAACGCAGCTCAGATGAAGACATATTTGGGGGAGCCGCGAAGTTGAGCGTAGCATAGTATCGGCAGGACAGGAACCACACAGTTGAGCACCAGTTCCATGAAGTGGTAGCATCGCGTAGTGCTAGCAGGGCACCAATTTCAGGTAAAGAATGTAAGGGAAGGTCGAGCTATAAAAGCAACCTATTTGGTTGAAGTACTCCATGATTCACAGCAGGCGGGTAAGGAGTGGTGCGGAAGGAAAGCGATCGGTCACATGAGCAAAGGAAACATGGCGTGAACCAGCTGCACAAAGTCATTAGAGAAGGAACGACGGGGTGAAAGCAACCCATCGGCATGTGCTCGACAAGGGGCCTGAAAGTGACATGACCATGTGCAGAAGGATGGCCACGATGGAGAAGTCGCTATCAGAGCCTAATAGTCCTCGTTAGCATAGAAACCATACCCGTTTTGGGGAACCTTAGGGTTTTTGGACCACTTGATTGTAAAGACATGACCTAAGGGAACGGTCTATAAAAGGACACATTTTGTAAGGGAAGGGGTAATCGTTAATCTCTAATTGTGAATAGTTGATTATTATTGAAGAGAAGATTGTAAAGGCTCTGCAGCTGCGTGCGTAGAGACCTACTGAGAGAAGAGAGTCTGCAGCTGAGTGCGTAGACTAGAACTATTGTACCCTTCCCATAAATAATATAACAACAATTTTTATGGACGTAGCTCCCATCTTGGGGGTGAACCACGTTAAATATTGTGTTATGTGATTGATTGTATGCATTTATATCTGTGTATTTGCTTATGTGAATGGTTGAGAGTCAGTTTATGAATGCATGTGTCCTTGCTTTTATATGTATTCGCCATAAGGATAAAGATGAGAATAATATGTTAAGTAGCTACATATGTGAATGAATGTCAAATGCATGAGTATTTCTAAGTCAAATGAAAGCATAAGTCAATCGGGTAAACACTTAAGCTCGCGAAGTCAGTATAGTGCGATTCCCTGAGCGTAGCACCAGAAGTGCACAGTTAGATTGTTGTTTGTTATAGAGTAGAAGCTCGCAAGGGCTGCAGGCCATTTTTCCGTTGAATGCGTCTTTTTATGCTAAGTAAATTCTGTCAAGTTGCCTAAGTGTTGAAGAGGAAGCGCAGTCTCTGTGGCACTTTCCTGTTGTTGAAGAAACATCCCACATCACGCAGTCCTTGGATGCGCGATAGTCTAAGTTCTACCCACGAAGAAGCTGAACTTTGCGCAGTCCCCGGTTCAGAGCGCACTGCTTGCCAGCTTTATTGAAGCACTCATCACCTAGTTGTGGAAACCTTATTCCACACCCCGCCATTACTTCACGTCAGGTAAGACCTCAGTCTGTTCGCAGGCTGTTGCCGAAAGGGCCGATGAAAAGGGGTTTTGTTGGTTCCTCGAACCGCGCAGAACCTGGGTCCTTCTTAAAAACCTCAAGAACAATCTAAGGAGCCAACAAATGGTTCCATTGGCACTCTAAGAACCGAGGATGAGTACAAAACCTTGGAATCTTGAGAAAAAATAAATTTGGGATTGGGTAGACAAGATAGAGAGAGATTTTTCTTGTGGAAGGATATTCACGAAATTTTCTGGGCAAGCTTTGGAAACGAGTTGCACGAGTGGATATCAAGACTTGCAGAGTGAAAGGACTGTTTCCAAGAAGTAGCACCTACCGAGTGGAAACCTGAGCTTATTCAGAGGCTTAAAGAAGTAAATAGTCGACTCTTGTGAGCAGTCGACTTTTGGGTTGACAGTATTTTAGAAGGCTTCGTGATAGAGTTCGATGTGGACACGTAGAAGTCCTACAGCGTAGCAGATGAAGAGTTTTTCAAAGGTTTCAAAGAACCCTGTACCACCAAGAAGGAGGATGACTGATGATATTAAGCTGCCAATATTCAAAGAGATGGGTCTAGAGGACCCTGAGCAGCATTTGTTTCTATGTGAAGCCGTATGGAGTGTCAAGCAATTTCAGGATGATGCTGTGAAGCAAGCATAGTTCATCACTACATTCAGATATAGAGCCTTCAACTGGTTCATGAAATATTCTCAAGGACATAATAGAACCTTAGCGTAGATTAAGGCTGCACTATTAAGAGAATTCAAGAAGTCAAAGTCTAAATCCTAATGTATAACTGAATTAAAGGAAATTAAGCAAAAACCTAATGAAATAGTCTGGGATTTGACTAGAAGTTTAAAACATTGTTAGACCAGGTCAGTTTTGACATAGCACTGCAACAACACCAAGAATGGTTCATAGTTGCGATGTTGCCCCATATCAAACTGTCGTTGATGCAACAGAAGGTGGCTTCACAGGCAGAAGCCCTAGAGATCGCAATGAAGCTAGAAGCTTTGTCTGTAGGAGAAACAAGTCAAGGAATGGTCCAAATCCAAAATCAGCTAGCCACCTTGACATTACAGTTGTAGGACATGAAGAAGGGAAAAGAACAAAGAGAAGAGATCTAGTGTACCAGATGTAAGGGGGAAGGACACCCGAAGGAACGTTGTCCTTTGTTTCAAGATTACTTAGATAGTGGAGCACCAAATCCACTGAACCAGAACCAAGGTGGTGTGAGATTTCTAGAACTAGAGGACACTGGCCAAAAGATTGTTACTTAATCCAGAAATATGTGCGAACACCTAAGAATTTATATTGCACATTCTATAAATATGTTGGACATGATGATTCCAACTGTAGAGCATATGAGCTCATGCTAGAAAGAAAGCACGATGTAGAGCATATGCATGGTGGAGTATACAGAGTTCAAGAATAAACACCACAAAACAAGGATAATGCGCAGTATGATCAAGGCATATATAGAGGCCATGGAGGATACCACGGAAGAGGAAGAAATACTGGTCCAAGAAAAGGAAGAGGTAGAGGCCAAATGATCTGTTATAACTGTGGCCAGACAGGTCACTTATCTAGAGATTGTACCAATGCGTGTACTACCTGTAATTATTGTAAATCTTTTGATCATGTCATTGAAGCATGCCTATTGTTAGCAGCATAAATGCAGAAAATAAAGCAAGAAGTACCTAACCCGAATATTCAGTTGATTGCAACAGAGAAAAGGACTGTAGAACGAAGTATTAATGTTGTGATGCGAAGTGGCACTGCAACAGGAAGAGATAGGCAAGCAAAAGCTTCGACTTCTGGGGATTTTGAAACTAGGAAAACCCCTATTGAATGTAGAATTAGTCACAGCAGATCTAATGAACAAGTAAATCAATCATAACAGATGAACATAGAAAATATGGTGCAAAACTGTGCAAAACATGCAGCAGTGCTATCTATCCCAGAAAGGGTGAATGAATTACAATACAAACTGTCATAATGACTGAGCAATTCGAATTTCCTAAGGAGGTCATTCAAATCACTGAATGGAGTAGCTTGACTCTATCTAGGAGTCCTCATAAATCATCGGTGGTGCTCATCAATCACAACAACCAGTCATCCAGGTGTCAATCTGAGTCTAACTGAGTATAATAAATGCAACTGAAGTGTGTAGCACTGATATAGGATCTGGAGGCTCAGTGGGGGCGCATGGGAGGCTAACTGGAGTCAGAACAAGTCACCTAATCGAACTGGAGGTCAATCGGAGGTGAAACAGTCAGTCGGGAGTGAAACTAGCCTCAAATCAGGGAGAATCGGAGCTAACTGAATGTAACTGGAGTGAATCTGCAGTGGTAGGTGAACAAGTGCGCCCTTCTCTGGCAGTAGGTGAGAAGTGGGCGCCTTTCAGCTTAGGAGGGATAAAACTCTGTGGTAAGTGGCTCCCGGGTGCTAGAAGAAGGTGGATAAGGTGCTGGAGGCATCAAAATGGTGACTGGGATGCATGCCTGTGCATGCAAAACCCTAGATTCTGCATATCCTGAAATAGATCATGCAAGATCCTGAAATAGATGATGTATCCCGAAATAGATGATGTGGATATCCGAACACCCCCCCTCAAGCTAGACTATGATGTGCCAACTAAAAATAATGTGGGGCCCTGGTAACTAAGACCAAAGGTCACCCCAATACAATAATCCAAAAACTAATAACAGTCAATAAACCGAGGAAATGGGGAAAACCTCATGGGAAAAATACCCCCCCTCAAAATAGACTGTAGTACACCAAAAGATTTAACTGCTCCAAAATCAAGTAGATATGTCTGGAGGTATCTTACTCTTGGGAGTAAATGGATCATGCTCCAAAAACATGTGCTTGAATTCTCCATCAGTGGATGCAAGCGAATGTGGAGACTTTAAGAACTTGCTCTTCATACCGAAAAAGGTGAGAACAAATCTGAAAATATGAGGATGATCCTGGAACCTGTGATTTGAACCAAGTGAGGTAGGAATAGCTCCAATCGGATCAAATAGATCTTGAAACTTGAACTTCTTATCAATAGAAGTTAAATCAGCTCCAAAAATAGATGAATGGTTTCTTGAGATCTCCTTTGAACCAACAAGGGTGAGATCAAAACCAAAATCAGCAAAAAGTGCATGAGAATTGAACTCAAGCGAATGGTAGTGCTCTTCATCTTCATTAAAACTCTGAGAAACTTTGCAAATGATAGAACATAAGTTTATAGAAGGCATGCAATCAAGGAGGGCGAATGCTTCACCTCCAAAATCAGATTTTACCTCCAAAACATCAAGTAGATCATTATTCCGCATGCCGACAAACTCATGTGAAAGAGAGGATTCAAGAACCTCTTCGGAATCTAGAGTATGAGCTTGTTTATCTTGCTCAGAATTCGAAATAGAAGACTTTGAGAGAATGAGTGTTGAATCTATAGTTTCTTCTTCATCTTGAACAATTGTTGAGGCCAACACATGATCGGAAAGAACACATAAGGAGATCTCACTGAGCTTGTTCCCCAAAAGGCTAGCATGATCCTCTTCTTCCTGCTTTCCAAATTCTCTGTCAAGTTGGACCCATAGATCACTTGGATTTTCAGCAGTATTACTGAGGTAGCGCATACAAGGAGACATAGCAAGACACATTGCTCCAAAAGCTCTGTCACAATCATTGAGCCAATCATTCTCCTCTTCATCGGAATCAAAAACTCTTGTATTACCAATGCACATATCAAAAAGACATTGTCTCTTCAAGAATGCAATCATCTTTGGTTTCCATTCATCATAGTTGAATGGAGTAAGAATATTTTGTGAAGAAGAAGTCTCCATCTTTGCATTAGCGAATGCACATGGAGGAAGTAAGAAACCTGCAAATCACACACAAACAACCACAATAAGGTCTAACAATCCACCCTTTGAGAGTTGCATCACACCTGGGATTGGATTTCAAGCAATGTTGAATGGGTCCAATGTATCAGATTCAGGAATTATGTGGTAACTCAAGCTTCTGGAGTGGTATTGGAATATTTTTCAAGCTTTGCATGCACAGGAGCGAATGCCCTTGAGATATCTCATGCCAAACTTTTTGCAATTTTTAGCAATTCAGTCAAATCTTCTTGTATAAACACCTGTAGAAAAGAGATCTTGTCCCTGCAATGGCTCTGATACCATGTAGAATTAGTCACAGCAGATCTAATGAACAAGTAAATCAATCACAACAGATGAACATAGAAAATATGGTGCAAAACTGTGCAAAACATGCAGCAGTGCTATCTATCCCAGAAAGGGTGAATGAATTACAATACAAACTGTCATAATGACTGAGCAATTCGAATTGCCTAAGGAGGTCATTCAAATCACTGAATGGAGTAGCTTGACTCTATCTAGGAGTCCTCATAAATCATCGGTGGTGCTCATCAATCACAACAACCAGTCATCCAGGTGTCAATCTGAGTCTAACTGAGTATAATAAATGCAACTGAAGTGTGTAGCACTGATATAGGATCTGGAGGCTCAGTGGGGGCGCATGGGAGGCTAACTGGAGTCAGAACAAGTCACCTAATCGAACTGGAGGTCAATCGGAGGTGAAACAGTCAGTCGGGAGTGAAACTAGCCTCAAATCAGGGAGAATCGGAGCTAACTGAATGTAACTGGAGTGAATCTGCAGTGGTAGGTGAACAAGTGCGCCCTTCTCTGGCAGTAGGTGAGAAGTGGGTGCCTTTCAGCTTAGGAGGGATAAAACTCTATGGTAAGTGGCTCCCGGGTGCTAGAAGAAGGTGGATAAGGTGCTGGAGGCATCAAACTGGTGACTGGGATGCATGCCTGTGCATGCAAAACCCTAGATTCTGCATATCCTGAAATAGATCATGCAAGATCCTGAAATAGATGATGTATCCCGAAATAGATGATGTGGATATCCGAACATTGAAGTGGTCTGGATCAGGAAAGCAACTAGGAAAACACCTGTTTTCAATTTGGAGAAGAACAAAGAAGTCTTTGAAGAAGCACGGGACATCTTCAAAGAGCCAACACCTATGTCACCAAGAATCTCGTTGTGAAGTCAAACACCGTATATGGAGGATATGCTAGCCGCTTATGACAAAACGTGCACCGCAACAGAGACAGGCACTTCTGTTGCACAGTTCCTATGGAGCTGCATGAAATTATTGAAGAGCGCAGATGCTGTAGTGGAATTGGAAAAATTACTAAACCAGTATGAACCACGCACTAAGATGGAAACTTCCCAGGGCGCAGTCTATCACATCAAGATCCATAAAAGGACAGGTCTAGAAATGAGGATTAGTGCGCAGATAGTAGATTATGAGATGGATGAGATAATCCTTGATTTAGGATTTGAAGTAAATTTCTTGACTAAGCAGACATGGGTAGAGATGGGAGACCAAAGTTGTCATGGTCACCCATACAATTAAGATTGGCCAATCAGCAGAAAGTCATACCTTTTGGGAGATTAGTCAATATTATTATTGACATCGATGGAGTGCGAAGTCATGCAAACTTTGAGGTTATTGAAATTCTGGATGATAGGTATAGACTGGGAAATGGACAACCTTGCAATCATAAACCTGAAGACTAAGAAGATGATCTTTGAAGGGAAGGATATTTGGGTCATCGCACCCTTGAACCCTTCGCAAGGAGAAAGGTACACTGAGCCAATTCAAGAAGACTCCAGAGCATAAGATCTTGATCGCATTTACAAGATGACTGCGAATTAGGATGACTACATTAATCCTACGGTGCTGGCGATGTGATAGCTCTTGTGTATTAGATTCTGATGCAGGACTGGAAAATTGGCAAAGCCGTATGCATGAACTATCTGCAAGAAGATGTGCACAGATCACGAAATCACTACATTGGATTGGAACCGAGGTAAGTCCAATCCCCATTTATGATGGTTCAACTAACGTCTATTCATTTATTAAAGAATATATTGTATTAGTTACAACTGAACATCGCATACCAGCATTGGATATAGCACTGCGCGCTACACCTGCAAGATGGTGGGATGCGCATAAGCATACTTTGACTACATGGGATCAGTACAGACATATGATGCAAATCAGATTCACTGAGAAAGTTGCACTGACATTTGGAAAGTAAAATGGACAGACGGATCCGAGGGATCACATGGAAATTTGTTCACAAGCATGGAAAAAGAGACCACAGACAAAATGGGTTCATCTGTTTGTCCACACATTGGAGGAGAAGACTCCAAAGAATTGGTATATAGACATGGAGCTTCGCAGAGGAACTATAGATTGGCTTACCTTAACTACGAACTTCCAGAGAACTTTTCGCTTTGAAGATGAAATTCCAAGAATAAACGAAGCTCTGTAGGTTATCAAAGAAAGAATATTCAGAGAATAATGCCCAAGTATAAATGAGGCATTAGAGGAAATCAAAGAAAATATATTTGAAGATGTAAAGGTACCTGTGAACCAACAACCAGAATGGGCAAGATAGATAGAACATGCCTTTGAAAGCTATAATCTTGCTGAAAATGAAGAAGAACAAGAAGAGAGCGATGAGGAGGATACGCGCAATATCAATATACCTGATTCAGAAGGAGTGTGCGATGTAGAGGGACCTCCATTGGAAATTCCATTTATGAGTGGACCTGTTAAGATGAGAAAAGTGAACATTGGCACAAGCAAAGAGCCGAATTTCACGTCCATTGGAGACTACTGGGACAATACAACAGTTGTGTAGATCGCAAACCTTTTGCATGAATATCAGGACCTGTTTTCGACAAAATTCTCTGAAATGAAAGGCATTTTGGGTGAATTGGGAGTTATGAAGATACGTCTCAAGCCAGGCAGGAAGCCCGTTAAGCAAAGGCCTTATAGACTGAATCCCAGATATAAAGAAAGAGTGAAAGAATAGATCGACAAGATGCTTGATGCAGGGATCATTGAACTAGTTGAAGAGTCATAGTGGATAAGCCTAATGGTTATCCAAGATAAAAATACTAAAGGTGAGATCGGAATCTGCATAGATTTGAGGAAGCTGAATGATGCTTTGCTTCATGACCCATTTCCTACTCCATTTACAGATGAAGTATTAGATAATGTTGGAGGAAATGAGGCCTACTCATTTACTGATGGATTCTCTAGGCATCATCAGATCAGGATTGATCCAGCAGACAGGCATAAGAAAACATTTGCTACTGAATGGGGCTCCTACTAGTTGTTAACACCTAAAAAGTGTTCACTACCTCATCTACCTCATTACATGGCTCATTTGTCCATCTTCCTACCATATTTCCCTTAAAAACCCAAAAAATCCCACTAAAAAGCCTCCAAAAGGCCTAAAATGCCTCCAAAAGGCCACAAAACTGTCAAAATAGCCTCAAAAAGGCTAAAAAACCCCTTTTTCCTCCAAAAATATCCAAAATTCCTCTAAAATAGCAAAAATCCCCTAAAAATGGAATAAAAAATATAAAATAATGAGGAAAAGGAGGAAAAAACCCTATACAGCTGCCCTAAACCATATGGTTCCCAAAACCATGGGCCAGCACTCCACCACCAAAAAATTATAGATAGGTGATGGAGACCCCTTATTCCATATCCACAATCAAGTATACCCTTACTCTGCCAAAATCTCTATTGAAACCCTAGTTCACCATTGAACTACTTTCACCTTGAGAGCCCCTTTTGGCCCATTCCCACCATTGGAGAAAGAGAAGGAGCAAGTTGGAGCTTGGAGCAACCCTCTTGGACATTGCAAAGAGCTTCATCAACCTTCACCTTGGAGGTAATATTAATATAAAAGCCATTCTTTACATCTTATTGTTTATGTTTCATGCACATGTTTTAGAGTAGTTTATATTTCTGTTTTAGCATAATAATTTCCATTTACTGAACTGCTACTAAGGAGTCCCTTCTCCTTAGTAGGTGCTCATTTGCACAAGCTAGGGGTAAAACCCTAGCCACAGTTTTGGCGACCATACTAGGGATTTGAATTTCTGGTTTCAGTTTAAAATTTTTTTTCCTTTCGGTTGTCCCTTTCGGCCGTCGTACACTGCGTCTTTTCCCTCTGTAGTCGCGTCCCGACCACGTCTTTCAGGCCTTTACCTGCGACCCGACCGCGGCTCTCAGACTGTTTCCGATGCCCTGCCGACGGATTCAAGTCTGTTACCTGCGATCCGACCACGGCTAATCAGCCTATTTGCTGCGATTTGACTGCGCCTGTCGGCCATTTTCCCGCGTCCTGACTGCGGCTTTCAGCCCCTTTCCGGTGCCCTGACTGCGTCTGTCAGCCTTTTTCCCACGACCCGACTGTGTCTTTTTCCTTGTTTCCTGCGTCCTGACTGCCTCTGTCGGCCCAAAAGCCGCGACCTGTGCGCGTCTGTTTCCCTTAAACCCACGGTCCGCCTGCTCAGATTCACCATAGACCCGTGGTATGATCTCTACAATATTTTCTGCATCTGAACAGCCCTCTATCCTACCTACAGCCCCATTTCCCTACAACCTTTCTACAACATAATTTCTGTTCCCTTTAACAGAATCTTTTTAAAATTTCAGCATTTTTAATTCAGAAAATTTTGCAAGTTAAAGTTTCAATTTCAGTATTATTGATAGTTGGAAGTTGCCCCCCTTGTGGCACTTCTATTTTGGGTTCATCACCTCACGAGCACACACTCTATCACATAATTCAAGTGAGCCTTAAAATCTACTTAACTCAACCAATCTTCTAACCCCACTTGGGGAACACAAAAGAATCTTTGTAGTTAGGTAGGATCGGGGGAATAGGCTTCCAATAACACCCCTCGGTTACTTACACTTGAGACATAGTTGTTGTCCAATTAGGGAGCCAAAATCCCCTAGTACTTTTTGGCATGGTCCCGACCAGTTTACAAGAGGGCCTCTCCCCTAGGAGGGTTGAAGTCGCGAGACTGGTTCCGGAGGCCTGAGTGGAATACCGCACTCCATTCAGTAACCGAAGGGCTACCTTTCGTAGTTCTTGGGATATCCCTGTATTGGGGTATTGCGGTAAAAGGACCAAATAGCAGATTCACCTTTCTGGACGTGTCATGAACGGGGTATCTTAGTTGCCATTCTTCTAGGATTGACTACCCGGTGTCCCTCCCGGTAGGGGGATATCTTAGCCACTTGGCTTTCCTATTCATATTGTCTGACTTGGATTTCATCACCTTGCAGAGGATATGTCTAGTTGAGTCAGAATACCTTTTAGTTAGGTGTTTGCATGCTCCCTTACCTCCTTTTGGTCTAGTGAGTCCACCATTTTTTATTTCTAGGAAACCTGCTGCTTGTTGGTATTCTGACCATCTTTGTTGATACTCCACTTATTGTAGCACAGCTGTTACAGTAGGTGTTTTGAGTTGGCTGTTGGCCTGAGTGCCTTGTTTTTTGAGCTCTCCTTCTGCACACTCGGTTGCATTAGGGTTTTTGAGCTATTTTTTACTCACCTCAACCCACAGAGATTTGACACCATCTGTCACCATTGAGTCCCCGAGACATTCTCGGCGCCTCAGGGGTGAGCCCCCACAGCACGGTTCACTTGACACCACCCGTCATCACCACAGATCATCATCACTTGATACTACTTCTCATAGATCATGAGCCTTGTCCCTTGACTCCACTCGTCAGCGGCATAGGACTTCATCACCAGATATTGACGCCCCTTACTTTACCTCTGATTCTGAGGCAGAGTCTGAGAACCCCATTTACACTGCCCCTACTAGCCCCATGGCTGGCACGACTTCCACTCCTTTAATTGTAGGGACCATTGGTGGCACATCCACCACTACACTAGTTACCACTCCCACCTTGGGTATGCCCTCCATGGGGCCCCCATCTACCATTCCTCTCACTGCACCTATTCCCGCAGCTGGAATACCTATCCCCACTCCATCAGTGGCTCATCCTACCCATGGTGGTGTAGGCCCATCCTATACTACCTTAGTTCCCCCACTTGGGGGCAACATCCCCAACCCTGCCCCTCCACTTGGGGGCATTGGCCCCAACTTGGTCCAACCCACTACTGTGTCACATCCTTCTTCCAGTTTTCCATTCATGGCTAGCCTCAACCTGCCCGACCTAGCCAGATTGACCAACGATCCTATCCGACACGACCCTGCGTGGCCTCACATGCCTACCAAGCTCCCCTCTGACATCCCTAAGTTTGAGGGCAAGGTAGGAGAGGACCCACAAAACCATATCATGTCCTTCCATTTATGGTGTTCCTCCAACTCCATAGTGGATGACTCTGTTTGCCTCCGTCTCTTACAGCGCACCTTCACTGGCTCTGCAGCCAAGTGGTATATCGAGCAACCCCATGGGACCCATGCCACCTTTGCTTCCCTTGCCTCGACCTTCCTACAGTTCTTCCAGTTGCCTGTCCACTATGACATGGGCATTGAGATCCTCCTATCTTGCAGACAAAACACGGCTACCCATATCACGGACCACATCCATGAGTGGCGTCGACGCCGTAGCTTATGCAAGATCAAATTAGACGACCGTATCTTCCTAGATTGGTTCCTCAAGTCCCTTCTCCCTGTCATTGCTAAGGATGTGGCATCAGAAAGACCCCAGTCTGAAGAAGAGGCCATCCTTAAGGCCCAACAGTTCAACCTCATTTACGCCCAGTCGGGTTACCTTTATACCATTATACCTGACGCCCCTCGCAGAGATTTCTCCCAACACGATGCACCGGGGGCATCCCAAGCTGCAGACGACATCATTGGCCGTGTTTCTTCGCATCCCCAACCATTTTCTATAGCATGTCCTACCCCTGGCCCCGACCTTTCGCGAGCTACCTCACAGCCTGGAGCAACCAACTAGTATGCTCCCATGACACATCACCACCATTCCCATGGACCCTCATGTCCACCTCAGTGCTTCGGTCATGCGACTCCTGCTTATGCTCCCCCAGTCGCACCTCAGCCCTACTACCACCAGCAGGCTGCCCCAGCTCCTGCGCCTTCACAAGCCCAACCTGCTTATTACCCACCACAGGCAGCCCCTGCGGAAAACCCACAACTTGCTCCGCAACCATATTAGCAACCCCCTCAAGTTGCTGCACCTGCGCAGCCTCCACCTACATATCATCCTCTGCAGCCTGCTCCCGCACCTACGCAACCTCAGAATCCACCTGCTGCCCAAGGGAAATTTTACGCCCAACAAAACCTGCAGCAAAACCAGAACAACCAACGCAACCAGGGCCAACAAAACCGCGGCAAGGGCTGTAATCGTGGGAACAACCAACCTGCAGACCAAGCTGCTCAACCAGTGAATTCCCCCGACAACAATAATGCGGCCCCTGCTAACCAAAACCCTGATCGCCCACCCAAGCAGGCTAAGAATCCCAATTTGCGAACAAACCATCCTTGTTCTATTTGTGGGGTTTATGGCCACTACACACATGCTTTCCCACACTTGGAGCGAGCTCGGCAACTATGGGTTGATGATGCCCATCGCCAAGGCAATGCAGCTCCTCAGGTGCCACCTAACCCCCCTCAACCTCAGCAGCCACCTTTGGTGCTGCAAAACCCCTTACCAACCCAAGGCGTAGTGAACACTCAGCCATTGGCTCCCCCTCAAGCCAACGCGTAACCCCAACAGCAGATCACATACGCTGCTCTCGATCAACCCATGTTTGACTCGGGAACCCATCACTTGTTGATGATGTCATCCACTGACATCAACCTCCAGACTCGTCGGAACCAATATGGCTCCACCACTGAAGCCCCTCCTGCTGAGAAAACCCCGTAACGCTCATCCCACCGATCAAGCGTTATGCATCCCCCCACCTCCACTAGATGGCGCTCCCAAAGCACCTCGGTTCCCACTTCACCGTATCAACAATAACCCCAATGCGTGGGCTGCGTCAAACTACAATATTGTCAATGACTTAGCCCAATCTCCCACAGCCATGTCTACGTTAGAAGTCTTGAAAATCTGCCCTTCCCAACGCAAGACTTTACTCTCTGCCATTGGGGCGATTGACCCACATGATTCAAATTTAATGGCATTTGATTTGGACCAATCCGAACCACGCCTGCCTTCCTCCTTAGCATTCCAAGTTTCTATTTCCGTTCGGAATCTTGTCATCCATGGATGCATCATCGATGAAGGTGCCTCCACATGCGTTATGTCTACATTCGTATGGTAGAAGTTGGGATTTCCTACTCTCCAGCAGTCCACCACTGCATTACGCGCCTACGACGGCTAGTCGGCCCAGCCCCAAGGCCTCCTACCCAATGTCCCCATCCAGTTAGGTGGCAAAACCATCCTCATTGACATCGAGGTAATCAATGCCCAACTGGATTATAACCGTTTACTTGGCCACAGTTACATGTATGCCATGCAGGCGGTTGCCTCTTTTGTTTTTCGCACCATGATGTTCCCCCATGAGGGATGCGTGGTCAAGGTTGACCAGCTCACCTACTCTGATCCCAATGCTCCCGCAGCACCAGAAAATGTTCTCCCCATGGTTGAACAACCTGTTTCTCGTGCCACCACCTCGTTTGTTTCCTCTACGGGGCCCAGAGTTTACTCAGACACGCCAAGGACCTCCACCTTTCAGTCTATCCCTCCCCCGTCATCTACGCCTGAAGTGTCTGACCTATGTACCCTGTCCCACGATAACCAAACACCTAACAATCAACCACCCTTGTTGCCTAAACCACCATTGGTACCTAGCCACATTGGTGTTACACCTATCCATACGATCCCCTTCCTAGTCCCTCCATCGGGAGTAGTAAGCATCCCGGTTATGGCTACCCTTAGCCTCCCTGGGTTAACCTTGGGATTACCCGTTTGGTACCTTTCGCCTCCCGTTCCCCCGCCGACACCAAGCGTCGTCCTCCAACCGGTGCAACCCATGGCTACTACCACCCAGCCACCCCCCGATGTCTCTACCCCTTCGTCCTCCACGACTCCCCCTCCTACTCCCAAACCCACTGGGGGCAGAGGGCCACAACCTTACACTGTCGTACCACCTCCCAAGACAGTAAAAAACCCTCCAGTGTTTCGTGCTCCTCCCAAATGCTCGTTGTGCGACGAGTTAGGCCATGCGACTCATCAGTGTCCACAGTTACCAGCCTTACAGAAACACATGCAGATGCTCGACGACGACCCCAACATCCCGGTTGTCTAACTAAACCCCACCCCTAAGCTTAAAGACAAATCACTACGAACTAACCATCCCTGTGCGATATGTGGTGTTTACGGGCATTATTCACATCATTGTCCCGATCTCCTGGATTACAGAGCGACTCTCTATGAGATGAACAATCTGGATCTTGAGACGGAACCACCCACCATTGAGGAGATCCACCCTCCGGTCTCTTCCCCTTCAGGAGAGGTTAATACCATTTATATGATCTCTTCAACCACTTCCCCCTCGTCAAGCGATTTGACGACACAAACTTTCCATACTGATGAGGAGATTCTTGAGGCTCTCACGGCCCCGGATTATCCCTAGGATGACATGCACCACCGTTCCTATTTCATCCCAGAAGAATCCTCCTCTAGCACAGCTACCCAATTCACGGTTGAGTCCAAAGACTTCCTCCCCACCAAGGTCGACTGGTTCAAGGACCCTATTCCTGCTCCTGACGCCTTCGAGGAGGGTAACATGGCCAATATCTCACCCGTCATCCACATAGATATCTCTGCCCCTGGAGGTGCCCCTGAACTCAACACTTTAGGAGCCTCTTGCAGCGAGTCTGAGATTGAGGAGTACAAAAAACTCTTCCAAGAATTCCGTGATGTCTTTGCCTGGTCCTATACCGAAGTGCCCGGTCTTGACCCCGCCATCATAGA
This sequence comes from Larix kaempferi, assembly GCA_027924585.1. Classification (NCBI taxonomy): domain Eukaryota; kingdom Viridiplantae; phylum Streptophyta; class Pinopsida; order Pinales; family Pinaceae; genus Larix; species Larix kaempferi. The sequence goes on along the minus strand of BSBM01000361.1, from coordinate 36,194,722 downwards.
GCACCACCTTGACACCTTTGAGTCAAGGGGCATAATAGATTCCCTTGACCCTGGGATAGGGGGCATGATCCATCATTTTGAACCTTCCCCATCACATCTATCTCAGCACGTCAATGAACCCATTGTTCAAAACCCACACATATGTGATCCAAAATCACAAACCCCATGCACATAGCATGGGGGAAAGTCATTAACCCTGCTCACTTTTTCACACTTGTGATCTCAACCATTTTTAAGGTCACATATCACTTGTAGATTTGATACACCTAGTATTCTTCCCCACGGGTCATCATTTCTCCCCACCACTGCATCCTTGGCTTGGTGGGCTCACCTTTATTTGCAACCATTTTTTAACCTAGTTAGTTCCTTTGACCATTCTGGAGTCCTTATGACCTCCATTTTTTGCACCATTTGCAATGCCGGATTCATTTGTCCGCGCTCGTGATGATGCTTGAGATCATTTCTCGCTCTCACTAGGACCAATATCAACATTGTGTCCCGACACCTTGTTGCCCCGATTTGCGTGCCACATCGGCCGTAGCCCATTTTTTATATACCTTATATCATCGGTTTCATTTTTTCGAGCTAGTGATGATGCTTGAGATCATTTCTCACTCTCACCCCCTGAGTTTTTGGGTATTTTTCCAAAACACCCCCCGTTGCCTCGTTTTGCGTGCCACATTGGCCGTTACCCATTTTTGACACTCTTTATATCGCCGGATTCATTTTTCCGAGCTCGTGATGATGCTTGAGATCATTTCTCGCTCTCACCTGGTACAATTTCAACATTGTGTCCCGACACCTTGCTGCCTTGGTTTGCATGCCACATCGACCGCCATCGGATTGTTCCACATTTTTACATGAGCCCTCCACTCCTGTCATATTGCAAATATTTCGTTATTTTTCCACCATCTCATTCACACCGCAAGGAGGCCCACCAGTGTTCCCCCCTACCCTCGTTCTTGGTCATCATTACTGTCCCTTGATTGAACACTTCCTCCTTGCCTGGCCATTCCTTTTGTTCGGTATAATTTTATCCCTTTTTCGGGCCGGACAAGTCCTTTACAAAAAAGGCACTTAGGGAGTTTTCGTTAAGCTCTTTTCTGACTCCTAAAACAATGAAAAGATCGTCGAGCAATCTTGCTTCCTTTCATGCTCGTTAAAGTACCTGAAAGGGCGTCTATCTGGTATAAGTTTAACCCTTTTCCGGACCTGGTAGACTAATTACGAAAAAGGAATACTCTAGTCACACCGGCTAGAAGAGTTCTTCATTGCATCCTTTTATGCTTCTTTGGGCCTTGGGGACTAAACATACGAAAAAGAAACCCCCTGGAGTCTTCTTATTTGCTTTCAGACTCTCTAAAATTGAAAGCAACCACGAGCATGCACTGCCCTGGGCTCGTATAAATCCACACGATAGTACCATTCCATTACTTCAGAGTCTTCTTATCGCTTTCAGACTCCTTAAAATTGAAAGCAATCACGAGCATGAACTGTCATGGGCTCGTATAAATCCACACGACAGTACCAGTTTATACACACTTCTTCTAGTTCCCTAACCCATGAAGAAGTTCCCTCCCGTGCCTCTTGGCACTATGATTGATCATCTCGGTAGATCCCCAATCAGGTCACCTTTGTTCAGAGTATTCTGCAGTTTCCTGCCATATTATACTAGCTCGAGTCTCCCTCAGCCCAGTCACCATCCTTGATCCAATACAAATATGATCCCTTTCCCCTCAATCAGTTTCATATGTTGCCCGATCACCCCCATTATCATACTCTGAACAAAGGAAGTTTGAGTCCACCCACTCTACTTGCCCAGTTGTCCCCCCCCAGTTTGTCAGTCCTGCCATCAGCACTCTCACATTTCGGTTCTCCACCTCGAGCTCCTGTAAAGGAAACATCATTGCCTTGATAGTTGTAGGTCTCCCTCTGTCGACGACAGCCCCTCTATTCTAGAGGATAGGCCCAGAGGTCCCTACGCCTTGGACTTATCACCATCTGTGGTAAGTGCCTACGGACCATTCTGAGAGGAATCATCATTGCCTCTCCGAGTGGTTGTTTCTCACATGCTCGACTTCATCACCTTGATCGCATTGTCGAGAATCACGTAGGGTTACATCCCTTCCATTATTTGTCGAAGACCCCGAATTTCCCCCGACTCTAGCACATTGGCGAGTCACTTCGGAACACCCAGTTGTATGTTCCCGCAGATGTCCGAGTTGCGTTGGCGTTTGTATTCGGAATCCATCCAGTTATATGCTTCCTTGAGTACCCATTTCAGTTCCAGCTCAGTGTACCATCGAGGTTATTGCTCCCAGTCATTATGATTCAGTAGCTCATCAGTTCCTCTCATACCCCAGTCAACAGCACTGTTGATGTTCCAGTGCACCAGTTCTTCAGTTCACACATGATCAGCCCAACAGTATGTCCCAGATTTTGTGTCCCCTCTGGACACTTATGATGTACACAGTGGTTCTCTATGTATTTTATAGGTCCCTCTTTTCGGGCCTCACAGTTCTTTTTATGTATCTTGATACGAGCATGGGTATGCCCGCCTCGTCCATATATTGAGATTATTCCTCAGTCAGTATTTGAGGTCTTGTATATTTCAGGTCCCCATTTTTTTGACCCCATTGTTATTATGTTATATCCTGATACGAGCATGGGTATGCCCGCCTCATCCATATGATCAGATGATTCCTCATCCATTATTGAGGTTATGTACTTTTAGTTCTTGCAGTTTGTTCGGGATTGTTGTTCCGGGCTTCAGTTTGTTTCTTCTCTTCTCTCCACACCCCAGGAAAACCATTCATGACTTATGATGTCCATCGGCCATACGATGAGCTCCTACCCTCGCACATCAGGGGGCAATTTGTTAACACCCAAAAAGTGTTCACTACCTCATCTACCACATTATATGGCTCATTTGTCCATTTTCCTACCATATTTCCCTTAAAAACCCAAAAAATCCCACTAAAAGGCCTCCAAAAGGCCACAAAACCATCAAAAAAGCCTCAAAAAGGCTAAAAAAACCCCTTTTTCCTCAAAAAATATCCAAAATTTCTCTAAAAATAGCAAAAACCCCCTAGAAAGGGAATAAAAAATATAAAATAATGAGGAAAATGAGGAAAAAACCCTATACAGCTGCCCTAAACCATATGGTTCCCAAAACCATGGGCCAACACTCCACCACCAAAAAACTATAAATAGGTGATGGAGACCCCTTATTCCATATCCACAATCAAGTATACTCTTACTCTATCAAAATCTCTCTTGAAACCCTAGTTCACCATTGAACTACTTTCACCTTGAGAGCCCCTTTTGGCCCATTCCCACCATTGGAGAAAGAGAAGGAGCAAGTTGGAGCTTGGAGCAACCCTCTTGGACATTGCAAAGAGCTTCATCAACCTTCACCTTGGAGGTAATATTAATATAAAATCCATTCTTTACATCTTATTGTTTATGTTTCATGCACATGTTTTAGAGTAGTTTATATTTCTGTTTTAGCATAATAATTTCCATTTAATGAACTACTACTAAGGAGTCCCTTCTCCTTAGTAGGTGCTCATTTGCACAAGCTAGGGGTAAAACCCTAGCCACGCCAGTATACAGTTATGCCCTTTGGATTGAAGAACGGGCTTGCCATATTTTCTAGAGTTGTGGTGGCTGCATTTAAGGACTTTATCCATAAGTTCTTAGAGGTTTATTTTGATGATTAGACTGTCTTTGGCTTGCTGAAAAACCATTTTGAGAATCTGAGAATGATGTTAGCTAAGTGCAGACAACATCAAATTTCATTGAACTTAAAGAAATGTATTTTCTGTGTGCCTTATGGTATTCTACTAGGACACCTTGTGTGTAGACAAGGTCTGATGGTTGATCCTGCGAAGATCACAGTGATCGTGAATCTACCTACACCAAACTCAGTGAAGCAACTTCGTACCACGTTGGGACATACAGGATACTATAGAAAATTCATCAAGGGTTATGCGCAGATAACCGCACCAATGAAAAAACTGTTGAATAAAGAAGTGTAGTTCATATGGAATGCAGAATGTGAGAAGGGATGGGACGTGCTGAAAGAGAAGATGGTAACTATGCCAATCCTAGTTTTTTCAGATTGGGATAAGACATTCCATGTGCATGCTGATGCTTCATCTATAACATTGGGCATTGTGCTTGCTCAACCAAGTGAAGGGTGTATCGATCACCCCATTGCATTCTCGAGTAGGAATCTATATTCAGCTGAAAAGAACGATACAACCACTAAAAGAGAAGGTCTAGATATGGTATACGCACTGTAGAAATTCAGGCACTATTTGCTGGGAGCATACTTCTCCATGTACACTAACCATTCAGCTTTGAAATACTTGGTCAATAAGCTAGTGTTAGGGGGAAGAATTTGCAAATGGTTGTTTCTCTTCCAAGAGTATGATTTTGAAATTATGGTTAAGCTGGGCAGATTGAACCTAGGACCTGGCCATCTATCTAGGATTGAGTCAGGCGAAGAACCCACCAATCTTGAAGACAACCTGCCTAACACGTGGTTATTTGCTATACAAGTAGTTGACGATTATTACAAGGATATTGCAGACTTTTTGACTATGGGATTGGCACCCACAGAGTTCACTACACAGCAAAAGAAGCAGCTGGTAGTCAGAGCAGTAGACTTCACTATCATAGCAGGACAACTATACAACTTGGGACCAGATGAAGTGTTGCGCAGATGCTTGTTGGAGCATGAAAAGCCATTCATATTGGCTGATGCACATTCAGGTGTATCGGGAGGTCATTACGCAGGAAGAGCCACTACACAAAAGATATTGTGAGCAGGGCTATGGTGGCCTACAATTCACAAAGATTTAAAGGAACATTGCGAGAGATGGGATGTCTGTTAGAGGATAGGAAGGCCATTGCGAAGAGAGGAAATGCCATTGAAACCACAGTTGACACTACAAGCATTTGAAAAATGGGCTATTGATTTCGTGGGACCTATTAACCCACCAAGAAAGAGGTTTTGGTGCAAGATACATTATAACCACAACTGATTATCTCACCAGATGGGAAGAGGCTAAACCAGTGGAGGACTGTAGCACAGCCACTTCCGCGTTGTTCATCTTTGAGAACATCCTTACCAGATTTGGATGCCCGAATATTTTGATGAGTGATCAAGGGATTCACTTTTTGAACAGAATTATTTAAGCCCTGACGGAAGAATTCCACATTTATCATCAGAGGAGTACTCCATACCATCCTCAGGCTAATGAAACTGTTGAAGCTTTCAACAAGCTACTGGAGAATGCGTTGACAAAATTATGTAATGTAAACAGGGATGATTGGGATCTGTGCATTCCAGCCATGTTATGGGCATACAGGACCACTTGCAAGAAGTTGACTGGCCATAAACCTTTCAGATTGGCCTATGGACAGGAAGCTGTGATGCCTATGGAGTACATTGTACTAAGCTTAAGGATTGCTGCAATCACAGGCATGGAGGAGGAACAAAAAATAGAAGAAAGGATTCTATACTTGGTGGGATTGGAGGAAGATCGCTTCATTGTAGGCTTTCACCAGCAAGTGTAGAAAGACATAGAAAAAGAATGGCATGATCGCCATATCAAGAACAAGTCCTTTCAGGTAGGTGACCTTGTCCTCCTGTATGATAGCAAGTTTATGAAATTTCCTGGAAAGTTTAGAATGCATTGGATTGGACCATATATTGTTATGCATGTTACTAACGACGGAGTAGTTCAGTTAGCCACGCTAGCCGGAGATAACTTACTAGGTTTGGTGAATGGAAGTAGACTAAAACCCTATTGGGATAGTCCTACTTCATAGAACCCGCAGTGATCAAAAGAGATGGGAATTTCTAAGTGTCAAGTATAGTTGAAATTGGGCACTAGAAATGCAAAAGAGTTTGTACATAGTTTTGGTCCAATACGCGAAGTTGGATAAAAAGAATGCATTGACCATGCAGCACTAGTCGAGAAGTGAAGCTGCGCATTAAAATAAAAAGAGAGAAAGAGAAAGAAAACAAAATGAAAAGAAGAACCATGCAGTACGAAGCTCAAAATATAACTGCGCATATCAGATAGAACGAGAAGGATGAAAAGTTCAGAAGAGGAAGAATGACACCGCGAAGTAACCATGTCGGGATAGTGACAACCCGCCACGTAGTTCCACGCAACGCTCCAAGAAACTAGTCGTTGTAATGTTGGTCGCAAAACTAGACATTATATAGTGATTTTTCCAATGATCACTTAAGCATTTAACATCGAAATAACCGTTCTGAATGGATTAATGAAGGAAAGGACCCAAATCCTCAGCGGATCTGGCCAACGAACATGCCATTTAATGCTTTTCTAGTCGTTGATGGGCGCAGCTAAGGTCGATCGTGCCTATAAATACCGTTGCATTTGGGCTTGCAGGCATGACCGAAACTCTAAAATTTTTCTGTGAGCCATAGATTGAATCTATTTTACAAGAGTGTTAAGTTACCCCATGACTCTGCAGAAGAAGGTTTAGTGAATGTCCGAATATTCTACACTTGAGCAAGAGTTTACAGTAGAGCAGGCTATGTGGATTTTTAAACACCTAGGTATTTAAGGGTTGATGAGAACCCCTGCTAAGAAGGTTGTTACAGAACAAGGTCAAGGTTCACGATGTTCACCACGACACACTGCACCAATGCAAGCTAAGGGTAAGGAACCAACAGTGGAGAAGACAAAGCCAAAGATAATGACCTCCAAGTTGCCAGAAGTTTCGCTCGGCGATAAAGAAATCCTATTCACTTTGACCCCAGATTACATCTCTCTGCGTGCACAGGATGCACCGGCCCTGAAGCTCACCAAGAATGCTAAGTATGAAATCCTGCTTCCACCCATATCTAAGCACGTGAAACTCAAACCAAATCTACTTGGAAAGATCGTGGACTGTAAGTTTGAAGACTATGACTTGCTGCAATAGCAGAAGGACCTAGACGAGCCTAAGTTCCCACAATTTCAGCCAGATAGATATATGTGTTGGAAGACTGATGTGAAGAACAACCAGTTGTTGGTTGCACAACTCTGGCTATATGAAGTAGTCGAATGAGGGTTGTTGAGCCTATTGCGGCTCCCACACTTCGACCAGAGCCCAGAACTCAACGTGGTGGTGCACACACTCATATCTCGCACACACCAAGGCTATCTTTGGCTGGATAGGAATGTCGACCTAAACATAGACTTGATCCATCAGATCACAGGTCTAAGCAAGCAGGGTGAATACCCTAAGAAGTTCTTTGTCGAAAATTCTAGGGATAAGGAAGTCGTTGTGAAGATGAAGTAGGCACATCAGATTCTGAAAGGAAAAAGAGGATTTATCACCGACGATATAGCTGATGACGATATGTGGTTCGTAACACAACTTCTAGAAAGAAAAAAATTTCGGAAGGCAAGGACGACAGAAGTACCAGCCGACACAGTGCTCCTTGGGGCGAAGGTAGCATAGGGACGAAGATTCAACTGGTGCCAGTATTTACTGAACGAGTTTCTGGAGGATATCCATGAAACTCAGGTCCATGGAGTTGTTTTCCATTACAACTAGTTGATGGTATTGATCGCATTTGTAGGATGGAAGGACCCAAGGAACTATGTTGGCCTCAGTAGTCCCATCAATGACTATAGAGGACCCAGGTATGAAAACCTGTGGGCGAATCTGATGCCAGAAAGATAGCGTGCGACGAATGAAGTCTTCTATACATACTATCAGCAGTTGTGTGATGTCATTGTTCGCACACTACATATCTCCAAAGATATAATAGCTAAGTATATTCGTACTTTAAATTTTTACGCTGACATGCATTCCTTCTACATTTCAACAAAGGCACAGAAAAAGAACCCAGAATGGTTCCAAGGGAACTATCACATGGATGAACCGGATATCGACCTCATTATGAAGGAATGGGTGGATGAATGGAAGGTCGAAGGACCCATGATCATCGAGAGTGACTCCGAAGAGAGTAACCCAATTCCAACACCAATTGTCGAAGACTCACCATCAGGGAAAAGGAAGGAGCCCGAAAGCTTAGTACCAGATAAAGTCCAGAAAAAGAAGCAGAAGGATTCAAAGGGCCAGTCAAAATCCAAGTTGCATGATGATGATTATGAGATGATCGCATCCATGGTCACTGCACATCTAGATGTGATGAACCTCAAAGAAAGTAAGGATGAGGAGATTCAAGCAAGTTTGCAGAAGAAACTCACCACGCTACAAGGCATAATAGAGAAGTTTGAGAAAGTCCAACGCGACTTGGTCATGCCGTGAGAATCAGAATCGGAAGGAAGGTCAGGGGACACTTCACAACCAAAGAAAACACCTCTAGCCCTGACCTCGCCACCAAAATTGCGCATAGTCCAACTTGACCTGCTATGTGATAATTTGCAGGGGATCTAGCAATTGTAACAAACTCACAATCAAACTCTCAAGAATGTTGCAAAGAAGAAGAGAAGCATGCACTCAATAATCACTCATAAACACAAAATAATGAACAATAATAGTATCATACAATGAATAATGAATGTAAAGAATGTGATAAAATAATCAATGATGAGGCATCATATAGGATTCGAATTAGCCAAGTAGGGCATTCGAATCTGAGTTCAAAGTCTAGCTTGGATAACTATGGAGACATCATCTAGTCAGTAGTATGAGTCATATATGGTACGAGTCAATCAAGTGTGTCCAACTGAGTCTAACAGAACCATCTAGGCATAAATCAGGGAAGGGAGACTCCAAGTGGGGAGCATGAGGCTGTCATAGGGTCAAATGGCACTCCAAAACTAGCTAACTAGGAGCTACAAGTAGTTAGGATGAGTAATCAGTGGAACAACTACTCAATACATGCACTAACTGAGTGATAACTCCCGATAAGTGAGATAAGGCACCCTAACTAAGTGATAACTAAAGGTAGGTGAGAAAAGGCGTACTAACTGAGTGTGGTAGGTGAGAAAGGCACACTTTCCATGCAGGACAATCAAGAAGGGTGCATCAGGTAGGTAGGAGGTCAAATGGGGGTTGTAGATAGGATCTGGAGAGCTAGAAGCAAGCTCTAGGTGCTAGGGAGACCACCATGATGATGACTGGATGCATGCAGTGTCATGCAAAGCATGCAACATGCAAAATATAAAAATGATGGTGTGAATATTCCAACACCCCCCAGCAAGATATACTATGAGATAATAAATGAAATAGTAAAATAGGGCCTTGGTGACTAAGACCAAAGGTCACCCCGTACAATCAATCTAAATAAACTAAGTGAGGAAAGAGGGAAAACCTAGTGGGAAGAAAGCCCTCCCTCAAAATAGACTGAAGGATGCTAATGAAGCATATCATCCCTCACCCCTGAAGGAGGTAAGTGTCCTTCTTTCTCAAAGAAGGATTGATAGATCCGAAATGGATTAGGAATTTCACAAGGATGAATCCTCACATGTGAAAAATATGATCTAGAAGATCGGGGAGCAGTGGTTTCCCATCAAATAAGAGGATCAGTAAAGTAAGAAGGATGAAACCTCTCATGTTGAAAATCTGATCTGGTCGATCGGGGAGCAGTCGCTGCCCATCGAGGAAGAGGACAAATACGTGAGAGATCTTCAGGTTCTTGTGGATATGTATCTCCCATTCACTCATCTTCATCATCAGTTGCTAGACCTTCAGGTTTTGGGTCCAGCATTCCCTCATCATCATCTCCATCTTCAAATTCTGAATCTGAAATATCATGTGAAGATGCATCATCACATCCAAACTCTAATTTTGAAATCTCATGTGAAGAAGCAAGTAAAACTGGATCACCATCACATGCAAACTCTGAATCTGAAATCTCATGAGGAGAAGCAAGTGAAACTGGCTCATCATCACCCGAAGGAGGAACATATCCAAAAATGTTGATGTCGTGAAACTGCTCTAGAATATGTATGTAGTCCTCTTTTGAACCATCATGACTGTAATCAATATCAGAAGAACTAGGACTAGATGATGATGGATATTTATTAAGATTGAAGGAGCATGCAGTAGTGGAGGACCATTTTGAAATAGGAGTTGGACAAATAGGTGCTAGATCTTCAGGTTCTTGTGGATATGGATCTATCATTCCCACTTCTTCAAGAGTCCTGTTTTTCTCAATCTCTTTTGGTGTATCGTTTCCCTTTAGGCAACCTTCGAAGGTTCCATGAGAAAACTTGCCACTTAGAAGACCATCAACCACATTTTGAGCTAGCTTGTAGTTGAGATGAGATAGTCTACTCTCTTCATGAGTATGAGAGCGAAGAGAAGACTCCTTTGAGAGAGGTAAGAAGTGTGAAAACTCATAGATTTTTGTCTCATGATTTGCAACTCCTTTTGCAATGATTTCCCATGAAACCATGTGTTGTACCTCGACTTCATATGGAGTAAAGATCACTCTTTTGGGCTCTCCAGTATGATTCATTTTAAACACTGAAAGGACATTAGCTGCAAGAGAAGGAACATAAAGCACATCAGAAAAGTAACCATGATCAAGATTGATTCTTCCAATCCCCTGAGAGGAGACTTTTGAATCATTGCCCAAACTGACGGAAGGGACAATAGAGATTTCGAAACTAGAGAAGAGATCTTTGGAGGAATCAATGTGGCATGATGCTCTTGAATCTATGATGAAAGAAGAATCAGTTGATGCACTTGCTATGAGAGCATGACATCTTTCTTTGTCTTCAGATTTGGAAAGTTAGTATCAGGATCTTTCTTCCTTACACATGTAGGTATAGGAAGATTGTTCTTCTCAAGTAACTGGGCCATCAAATCTATAGTCTTCCTCATGCAAGTACTCTCAGGATGAAAACCTATAAGACAATATGTGCACTTGGTCTTTCCTTTCTGACAATGCTTGGTCTTCCTTGAGTTCGAAGCCCCATCTGACTGGTATGGACTTTCTATAGGCCTTGTATCATTCGATCTCTTGTCAGAAATATTTTGCTTGCCTTTACCATTTGCTCTCTTTGTAGCTGTAAGAGATGAATCCAATTTGGGTTTGATCATTCCCATGGAGATCAACTTCTCTTCCTCTTGAGTAAGAGATTGGATGACGTCATCAATTGAGGGAAACTTCCATTTTGGAATGGACAACTTAGCTGAGTGGAAAGTAGAGACAAAAACTGAGAAGTTTGCCCCCAACTTTGAGAGAATGGCAAGTATAATCCGCTTGTCTTATTTCACTATCTCATATCTTTTCAACTGTGATATCAAGCTTTTGAACTTGGTGAGGAAGGAATTGATAGATTCGAAGCTGTCAGGACTCAAAAATGTGAGTTCATTCTCCAATTTGTGTCCTTTCATATCATCTTTCTGTCCAAAAAGGGATTCGAGCTTGTCCCAAACCTCTTTAGGAGATGTAAGATTGATGACATGGAAGTGAATATCATCAAAAATTGAGAGAAGGAGGAGGCCAACTGCTTCATCAATCCTATCCAAGTACTTGGACTTTTCAATTGCACTGAGAGGTTCTACCATTGTTTCATTGAATATTCAGGTGAAGCCCTTGGTTCTCATGAAGAGAGCCATATTGGATTTCCACTCAATATAGTTGGAATATGTGAGCTTTATATCCATCTGAATAGAGAAGGTTGAATAGTTGAAGAAGAATTTGAACGGGTGAATAAACCTGCAAAATAAGAGAATTTTTTGCTAATGGAGAATGCTACACTTCGAGTGAACACTACCTTTTGAACACTGAGCACATAGACTAAGTCCTTCAGAAATGGCTAGACCTCACTGGATTTCTCCAATGAATTCATGTAATAGCACCTGGATTTGTTGTGGAAACTCAGAGGCTTCTAGTGCTCAAGTGAAAGATAGCTGCTCAAATAAATGTTGCAACTGTTGTTGCTGCAATTGTTGCAATGGCTGCAATTCGAATAGCTGCTGACTGCTCTGATACCATGTGATAATATACAAGGGATCTAGCAACTGTAACAAACTCACAATCAAACTCTTAAGAATGTTGCAAAGAAGAAGAGAAGCATGCACTTAATAATCACTCATAAACACAAAATAATGAACAATAATAGTATCATACAATGAATAATGAATGTAAAGAATGTGATACCATAATCAATGATGAGGCATCATATAGGATTCGAATTAGCCATGTAGGGAATTCACATCTAAGCTCAAATTCTAGCTTGGATAACTATGGAGACATCATCCATTCAGTAGTATGAGTAATAAATGGTACGAGTCAGTCAAGTTTGTCCAACTGAGTCTAACAGAACCATCTAGGCATAAATCAGGGAAGGGAGACTCCAAGGGGGGTGCATGAGGTTGTCACAGGGTCAAGTGGCACTACAAAACTAGCTAACTATGAGGTACAAGTAGTTAGGAAGAGTAATCAGTGGAAAAACTACTCAATCCATGCACTAACTGAATGATAACTCCTGGTAGGTGAGATAAGGCACCCTAACTGAGTGATAACTGAAGGTAGGTGAGCAAAGGTGCACTAACTCAGTGTGGTCGGTGATAAAGGAGTACTTTGCATGCAGGATAGTCAAGAAGGGCGCATTAGGTAGGTACGAGGCCAAATGGGGGCTGTAGAAAGGCTCTAGAGAGCTAGAAGCAAGCTTTAGGTGCTGGGGAGACCACCATGATGATGACTAGATGCATGTAGTGGCATGCAAAGCATGCAACATGCAAATTTGCATGCAGGCATGCAAAATATAAAAATGATGGTGTGAATATTCCAACACACTAAGCGTAATGTTACCGTGCGACCAGTTAGCTACGGGTGCACAGAGCATAGAGCATGTGGACATCGATATCGCGATGTGGCCACTAGAGGGCCTACACAATCTGCACTTGCAGGTTGTCAAAGAGATCCATGATAGAAATGTGGTCACTCTGAACAATCACCATCAATTACAATAAAACTATAAGCAGCTGCATGAAGCAATATTAAAGAGAACCAAGGCACTTGAAAGCGAGCAGGACCAGAGAAGAAGAATAGAGCAGACTGTCACTTCAGTCTCCGCGGAGACAACAAAATGCGAAGAGCAGCTAGAGCTCACGGATACTATCCTTAAGATCGGCTCGGTAGTTAGCGATCTTAAGAATGGAATGAAAGACCTGGAGACTGTGTATCAAGCAAAGCTTTCCACTTTAGAAGCACAGAATCAGCTGAAGACACCACTAGATCAGGCAGAGCTCAGAGAAGTAGAAGCGAAAGCAGATGCAGAGACCATATCCGGTGAAGTAGAAAAGTGTCAAAATTTGTTGGACGAAGCTACGAGAATGTTTACTATGCTGCAAGAGAACCCTGAGCTGCTGTGGGTCCAAACTAGTTTGAAGGAAAAGCAGGTAGTGTTAGACACCTTGAATGAGGAGATGAAGACCCTACCACCAAAAGACAGACTCCGCATATTTTCAGAAGTCCGAGAATTAAAGAAACAACTTGTAGTGTTAAGATAACAGGAGGCTGAAGCCGGAGATAAGTCACAGACCCTGTAGGAGGAAGCCCACTCACTAACGTAGAAGATTGAAGACAAATTGAGGGAACTCTATGATGCATAGGATTCAGTGCAAGAGAAAACTCAGGACGACTTAACACCAAATGTGTTAGAAACCATTAAAGCAATTGAAGAGGATGCGAAGGATACAGCTGCTAAGTTGAGTGCAACGTATCAAGAGTTAGCTGCTAAAATAGCTCCGCGGGGGGAAGAGTAGTGCATGGAACTAGAAGTGAAAAGTGGCTTGGAGACGAGCCACATGTAAGTGTTAGGGGCCTGCTGGGCCTAGCCCAAGGAATTTTTGTGGAAGACAGTTTTGGAGCTGCTAAGTTACAACGTAGCTCAGATGAAGATAGTTTTGGGGGAGCTGCGAAGTTGAGTGCAGCGCAGTATCGGTAGGGTAGGAACCATGCAGCTGAGCGCCAGTTCCGCAAAGTGCTAGCACTGCGTAGTGCCAGCAGGGAACCTATTTTGGGTAAAGAATGTAAGGGAAGGTAGAGTTGTGAAAGCAACCTGTTTGGTTGAAGTACTCCATGATTCCCAGCAGGCAGGTAAGGAGTGGTGTGGAAGGAAAGCGACTAGTCACATGAGCAGAGGCAACACGACATGAACTAGCCGTACAAAGTCGTTAGAGAAGGAACGACAAGGTGAAAGCGACCCATCGTCATGCGCTCGACAGGGGGGTTGAAAGCGACGTGACCACGTGGAGAAGGATGGCCATTGTGGAGAAGTCGCTATCAGATCCTAACAGTCCTGGTTAGTGGAGCAACCATACCATTTTTGGGGGACCTTAGGGTTTTTGGACCACTTGATTGTAAAGATGTGACCTAACGGCATGGTCTATAAGAGGGAACATTTTGTAAGGGAAGGAGTAATCGTTAATCTCTAATCATGAATAGTTGATTATTATTGAAGAGAAGATTGTAAAGGCTCTGCAGCTGTGTGCGCAGAGACCTACTGAGAGAGAAGAGACTTTGCAGCTGAGTGCGCAAATTGGAACTATTGTACCCTTCCCATAAATAATAAAAAAACAGTTCTTGTGGACGTAGCTACCATCCTGTGGTTGAACCACATTAAATACCATGTTGTGTGATTGATTGCATGCATTTATATCTGTGTATTTGCTTATGTGAATGGTTGAGACTCAGTTTATGAATGCATGTATTCTTGCTTTTATATGTATTCACTAGAAGGATAAAGATGGGAATAATATGCTAAGTAGCCACATATGTGAATGAATTTCAAATGCATGAGTATTTCTAATTCAAATGAAAGAATAAGTCAATCGGGTAAACACTTAAGCCCGTGAAGTCGGTATAGTGCAATTCCCTAAGCGTAGCACCAGAAGTGCACAGTTAGATTGTTGTTCATTATAGCGTAGGAGCTTGCAAGGGCTGTAAGCCATTTTAACGTTGAATGCGTCTTTTTATGCTAAGTAAAGTCTGTCAAGTTGCATAAGTGTTGAAGAGGAAGCACAGTCTCTGTGGCATTGTCCTGTTGTCGAAGAAACATCCAACATCGCACAGTCCTTGTATGTGCGATAGTCTACCCTTGAAGAAGCTGAACTTCACACAGTCCCCAGTTCCCAGCACGAGACCTGTAGCGCACTGCTCTCTAGCTTTATTGAAGCACTCATTACCTGGTTATGGAAACCTGATTCCACACCCCCCCTTTGCTTCACCTCGGGTTAGACCTCAGTCTGTTTGCAGGCTGTTGCCAAAAGGGCTGGTGAAAAGGGGTTTTGTTGATTCCTCGAAACACGCAGAACCTGTGTCTTTCTAGAAAACCTCAAGAACAGTATAAGCATACAACACCTTCAAATCATAAAGAGAATCTCCAGTTAAAATATGAAAGCCAATTTTTATTCCAAAAGATGGGGGCAAGTTTTTGTTTTCCCAAAACTGCAGATTTTCGCTCCCTGGGCATTGCTAGAGACACGAAAACTGATAATTTTTGCGCCCTTGTTATGGCCCATGGTGTGAAATTCTAGGAATTTTTGCGCTTCCCGATATGGGGGGGCATGAAAATTCCTAGGCGTAAGTTTTGTTTCCCTAGGGTCCTCTTAAAACCCCAAAATGGCATGAAATAAAAAAATTAATGAATGGAATGAAAGAGGAGGATGAGGGGATTTACCTATTTCAGACGATGAGTAAAATGACGCCCTAGATCTCTAGATCTCTCCACTTGAAGTTTTGCTCCAAACCAAGGTAAAAACTCCTCTTGAAGTGAAAATTCCAAGTAACAATGGGTAATTTTTCTTTTTCCCCTCTTTTATAATCTACACTTAGTCATTTTTACCTATTTTGTATTAAATACCTTTGTTTAGAGCTTATTCTTCATATTTATTATGTCCTAATGTCTTTTTCTCGGGTTTTGACCACTTTTAACAGGTCTATTCGAGTTGTTCACACTAGTGGAGTTATTTATTCAACCTTCTTTGAGCTTACATTCTCTCTTTCTTGCTCTGGATCTTAACTATGAAAGAGATTCCAAGGACTTTTCACACTAGAGTCGCGCTTGTAAAACCTTCGTAAAATAGTGTTGAGCTTAGTCTAGTTTACTCGTGCTCGTAAAATGATGAGGAAAGTATTGTCTTAGTATTATTTTATTCCTTTTTTCGGGCTAAGACAATTAAATAATGAAAACAGACTATTGAAGTTTTCCTTAAGCTCTTTTCAGACTCCCAAAGTAAGAAAAGATCTCCAAGCGCACTTGTCTCTTTCACACTTGTAAAAGTATTTGAAAGTTCATCTATTCGATGGTAGGTTATCCCTTTTTCGGTCTGTTTAGACTATTTATGATAAAGGTACACCTCATTCAACCTTTGACTGGGAGAGTGTCACATACCCTCCCATCGATCCAACACAAGGAAGGGAACATGGCACTAAAATCTGGGCTTTTACAAAACTTAGCCCCATTCATCATGAACAAGCTCATGGCATTACAAATAAAATGCATATGTGTGCAGATGCAAATCAAGCAAACATGCACAACGGAATAAAATATCATCCACACACATTTTCACATGCATTCATCATATCAATAATAGTCATCAAATTAAATAACATTGCAAAGTTTATTACACATAAAGAATACTCATCTTGATGTAATGTTGTCCCAAGCAACTAGCTATGTCGCTGCAAACGTTCCACCCAACCATAGTTCTCTGTCCAGCCTGTATTCTTTTAGCACTCAGAGACCACCCCCGAGTTGGGTATGAAATATACAAGGAAAAGGGGACTCTCAATCTCAGCACATCCCAAAGCAATGGATACCCATATCAACCCCAACATTCAACAATGGAATTTATAGAATAGGGTCCATGGGTTTTCACCAAATTGTGTCACACCCAAAAATGAAATGTTAGATGGTGAATCAACCCTGAGAGAGAAAATCGATTTCAGAAAATGTTTATGGGCATTCAAGGGGCAAAAACAATCTCTACAAACCACCAAATTGTGACTCTCTTCCTCCCAGCCATTGTGAAACACAAAAACGAGTTCCTAGCTATGGAAAATGAAGGAAAATGATGGAAAACGTGAAGGGAAACACCCCATCTATCTCAGGCTACGTGAGGGAGCAAAGAACATGGGTGAAGAATGGCTTGGGGAGCAATTTCATGGCTCTTTTCTTGCCCAAGAAGTAAAACATGAATTTCCATGAAGGGTGGCTTTCCCATACCCGAATTTGGACAGCCATACCTCTCCATTCCCCAAGGCATTAACTACCTCAACCAAATCTTGGGAGAAATGATGATTGGGCACAAAATTCAACATGGGTAGTTGAGGGTTGATGGGTTCTCTCATTGACACTTGGATTGACTTGATTGGCTCAAGGGTTTGAATATTTCCCTCCCAATTCCTTGTAAATATCATGCCCTCATCTCTTGTTGCATTCCATAGCTAGTTGTGCGCATTTCTATTAAAATGCATATTTACAATTTCCATGGCTCACTAGCACATGGGTAGCATAATACCAAAATACTTGCCTCTTCAAGGTCGAGCATTCACTAGCGGGGCCTTGGCCTTGAACTCTACGCTAGGAATCATACATAACATGCATACAATATTTACATTATAGCCAAAATATCATAAGGGTCAAAATGGGGGTATTACAGAGAGTTCCTCTAGATATTATTTTATACTTTTTTGAGTCCGGGGACTAACTTTTACGAAAAACTCATGCCTTGGAGTCTTCTTTACATTCTTTCAGACTCTCTAAACATGAAAAATTGTCAATTTTTCTTTCTTTGGACTCATAAAATAAAACATTGAGAGATCCCTATGGGAACTGAACTTCTCCTCCCTTGAGTTCGGAAAATATACAAGGTTGGACTCACCTTAAGGTGAGCTATATCTAGCATCTGGTATCATCTTCAATATTGTTAAACGACAAAGAGGTACTCGTTAAACATGTTGGGGAAAATGGGGGAATATGCCGAGTCTATTGTTTCTGGAAGCTTATGAGTCATTACCTTTGAACATGGCATATATTCATAATTTCTCTTTGGGTACTTATCCAGGTCCTAACTATAATCGTGAGTCAACTTCCATGAGAGTCTCATCTAGTGAATCTCCCACCTTTCGGTTATCATCTCTTTCAATCCTTGCTGCCAAGTCGGGTCGTTATATGTTCAAAGGATCATTTTTAACTTGCATAAACCATCTCCAACATTGTCAACCTTTACCATTTTTTGTTAGTCCATGCTCATCTGGTTCACTGCTTCATCTCACTTTTCTATCCCGATTTTGTGTCGATGATGTGGGATTCATTATGGCCCTCCTTCGATGAGTCTATTCCTATCCACTCCAACTCATTATGGAATAATTAGACTTAGGAACCATCTGTAGTACCTTGGTACCTGCATGCCTCAATGGCAGGTTTCCTCGTATCCAACTGTGGGTTTTCATTATTGACCTATGATCGGATAATCCTTTGAATGTTCGACCTCAAAAAATATTTATTCACATTTGTTGGGTTGTACTAGAGATACCTTGGGGATCATTTTCATCATTGGTGATTACCCTCATACTTGCTAATGGTCTCCATCATTGGTCGGTAATCAAGTAGTCTCTTCCATGTTCGACTCTAATACCTTGTAATCACATGTTTAGATTCGTATTTCTTCGGGATCGAGTAGAAGACCCTAGATAGTTCTGATCTTTTCACATCCAGGCCACAATAATGATTTTGAGTAGGTCACCACATCGACATTATGTTGGTGACCACATTTATGTACTGTCACACAGATCCACTTTTGTATTTGATGCAGGAGCATCAATACTAAGCCAACAATGTGATTGTGTGCTCACATGTTGTGGCTAGCAGGAGGATGAGCTGTCATGAAGGAAATTCATTTTTTGTTAAGTAATTTAAAATATTTGCAAGTGTGTAATGGAATAATGCATTGCCAGTTTTTGAGAAATAGGACATAGTGGCGAGTGATACCCCCTGCGTGGAGATCAAGCCAATTATCAATTTTGTTGAATAATGATAGTGACTGCTTCAATGATGGAGGGGAATCTCATAGTTAGTTTGTTCATCCATTCGGTTTTGGGGATTTTTCGAGTGGGTGAAATAGGATGAGATGAAGAGTCGGTGGGGGATCGACTCAGTGAGGAAGGAGAGCTCTGCATAAGAAAGAGTCCGTGGGATAGTTTCCTGAATACCATAGGAAAGTACGACTGTATAGATTTTTTTTGCTATCACTTAATGAAAGGAGCAAGTTTTATATGTTAATGGTGTTATTGTGCATTTTGTTAATTTTCGATAATTTCATTCAAACATTATCTAGGATCCTACTAAGAGAATAACATGCACAGCATAACAATCATAAGCACAAGAGACATAGAGTTTCCTCGGGGAAAACCAAGAAGGTGAAAAACCCTGCAACTTCCTCAGAGATAGAATAAGCCCCAATACAAATATCACAAATATCAATCCCCAAAAGATAGATGACTCTAGAAGCTACTCCTCCTCCACTTGTGCACACTCCTCTCTCTCAACTATGCGAGTTGGATGAGTGAGTGAATGAATAGAATGAGAGACACTCACTCTCTATTTATACACAACTTAACCTGCCTTTAACTCTAGCTGGGCCGACTTCCTAAGCAATCGTAATAACCCATCCACATGACACATGTCGGGCCGACCCCACCAAGGTGGTCTAATAACCCATCAAATAATACTTGTGACACTTACAATAATACTTGCGGCACTTACAAATACAAATGAAGACACTTCTAATTGGAGGAATAATACATCTCCATCATGAATATAATAAAGTACAAGTGTAATATATAGAAGAATATCTTCCGAAGTTACAAATACACAAACACTCCCTCTTAACTAGGAAGGTATTTTTTAGACACATGTCATCAATACATATCTCCACAAGTCTTCAATTATGGAGCTGGATCATCGTCACTGGATCACGGAGCATCATCGTCACTGTTGTTGTACTCGTCATCTCCATCACTGGGCTAACTCTCAATTCTTCTCGTCATAGGAAGTTCTACAGAACCAACCCTTTTTCATGTTGGAAGTAGGCCTAGCCTCCTATAGGTCTTCATCATCTCTGCGAGTTGGCCATCCTGTGGAATCCTCAGGACTGATTACGTGCGTCAACAAAACCTCAAAAGAGCATCCCAGGACTTTTACGAGCACACGGCTCAACCTATTGGATCTCCCAAGATATTTTACATATGACCACCACAAAACCTCGAAAGAGAATCCTAGGCCTTTTACAAGCACACAACTCAACCTATTGGATCTCCTAGGATCTTTTACATGTGGTCAGGAAAAAACCTTAAAAGTGTGTCTTGCAACCTGCAAGATCTCTAAAGAGCATCCCGGGACTTTTACGAGCACACAACTCAACCTATCAAATCTCCAGGACTGATTACATGACTTCTATAGCCAAACCTCAAAAGAGCATCCCAGGACTTTTACGAGCACACAGGTCAACCTATCAAATATCCAGGACTAATTACATGCCTTCTATAGCAAAACCTCAAAAGAACATCCCAGGAATTTTATGAGCACACAACTCAACCTATGAGATCTCCCAAGATCTTTTCTATGCTACCTATAGAAAAACTTCAAAAGAGCATCCCAGGACTTTTACGAGCACAAAACTCAACCTATTGGATCTCCTAGGATCTTTTCTATGCTACTTGCACAACCTATCCATTTCCACAAAGTATCGACCTGATACTCATGATCCACTTGATCATCCTCGCATGGAGCATCCACCTGATGCTCATGATCGTACTGATCATCATCATACAAAGAATCACCCTGATGCAAATGATCCAACAAATCATCATCATGGCATCGTCTTGATGCATATCATCTAGAGCATTATCCTGATGGTCATCACACATGATCGAACTGATCATACAAAGCATCCACCTGATGCATATCATCACACATGATCATCCTCATCATCATCATACATAACATTATCTGGAGCATCGTCCTGATGTTCATCACACAACGCTTACATCAACAGCCATGGGAAGGATCCTCCTACCACCATGCTTGGAATGGCTCCTGCACATGTGTCCCATCACTTCCTCCTCGAAGTATCTTCTATCTGAAGAACACCAAGCCTCTCTTTGAAGTACTTGAACTTCACTCTGGCTAGTGGTTTGGTCAACACATCTATAATCTGCTCATCTGTCACAACATACTAGAGCTTCACTGCTCCTCTATGCACCATATCTCTGATATAGTGATATTTGATCTAAATATGCTTCGACTTTTCATGGAACACCGGGTTCTCAAACAACTTAACACAACTACGGTTGTCACAGAAGATACATGTAGCATTCAACTGGATATCAAATAAATCAGACAGTAGCTTCCTAGCTGAACAAGCTGCGACATACTCTGCTTCGGCTATACTCAATACTACACAGAATTGCTTCCTGCTAAACCAAGAGATCGCACCTGATCCCATACTGAAGTAGCACCCCAAAGTTCTCTTCCTATCTGCAGCACTGCCTGTCCAATATGAATCAACATAACCCTCCAGGTTAAACTTTTGATTCGCATCATACTTGAGCCCATAATCAATTGTACCCTTCAGGTACCTCAAAATATGATTTACAACAATCAAGTGAACATGTCTAGGATCTGTCAGAAACTGGCTCAAGGTGTTCACTGCAAAGCAAATATTTGGTCTTGTGTTTGTCAAGTACATCAAGGACCCAATCATCTGATGATACATCATGGCATCAACCGAATCTGATGAAGCATCACTCAATAGCTTCAGGTTCGATTCCATAGGTGTGGCCATGGCGTTGCAGCCCATTATCCCGAACCGCTTCAGGATCTCTAATGCATACTTCCCTTGTCCAAGGAAGATTCCATCTGCACTCTGCCACACCTCCATACCTAAAAAGTAATGCATCATACCCAAGTCCTTCATCTCGAACTCCGAAGCAAGATTCCTCTTTCTATCGGCAATCAACCTATCCTCTCCTATCAAAAATAGGTCATCCACATACAAATGGAGTATCACTGGATTTCCTTCCTCAACCTTGTAGTAAAGGTTGGAATCCGCTTTACTCTTGGTAAATCCCAAACTGGACAGGAAGCTGTCTATCCTGTCGTACCATGGCCTAGGTGCTTGCTTCAAGACATACAAGTCTTTCTTCAATTTGCACACATATGAATCCTTGTCATGTGTCTCAAAACCAAGTGGCTTCTCCACATACACTTCCTCTTCAACTACACCATTCAAGAAAGTTGTCTTGAAATCCATCCGGTGTATCTTCCATTTCATCACTGCAGCCAGAGCAAGTATTGTTCTGATGGAAGTGTATCTGGCTACAGGAGCAAAAGTCTCTTCATAATCTATCCCTTCTTTCTGGGAGAAGCCACGAGCCACAAACCTTGCCTTGTATTTCATTATGCTGCCATCTGCAACATGATTGATCTTGTAGATCCATTTGGAAGTCACAACAGACTTCCCTTCTAGCCTTGGGACCACATCCCAAACATCATTCTTCATAATCGACTGGTATTCCTTGATCGTGGCATCCTTCCATTATTGTATCTGGATCTTGGGAACTTCAGATTCTTCAATATCTTCAATAGGTAGTTTTCTGGATTTGTTGAGTCTTCGTTGCTTGTTATTCGAAACAAGTCTCTCTTGTAGGTGATGATACATGGTCTTTCCTGCAAGACAAGTTGAATTGCGTGATTAGAAACATCTCATAGATTTCAGAACAAATTCTTACACATAAAGATATATGTCATACAGTCATGCAATTATCTTATCCAATGCTTCAATACAACAATTATCCATATCCTGTAACTTTCTAGATGCCTTCCATCTCTACCAGAACATTGTTAAGAGTGTCAACTACTCCAACATGTCAACAAAGAGGTTTCATTCTAGATAAGTAGCAATGGAATGTTGTACAGTACCATAGGCCACTTACCCATTACTTGCATATTAGTAGTATCTTGTTCATTAATGCAACTTTTCAAAATGAATAATATACATCCTAAATCTAGGAACATAAGTATGTACATGACTGAACAACATCATTTAAGTAATCATATATACAAAAAATAACAATTCAAATACTTATCTTTGTTTGGTTGTTGGGTGGACTCCCTCTCAATCTTTGTTTCCTTGCAGGAACTACTGGATTCTTTGATAGTGTTATGTTCTATACATATAGATTTGTCCTTGTTGCTTCTGCCCATATATGCATAGGTAGATTTTGATCATGAATCATTGCCCGTGTTGCTTCCATGATAGTTCTATTCTTGCCTTTTGCAACACCATTTTGTTGCGGATTGTAAGGAGTGGTCAACTCCCTCTTAATCCCTGAATCACTTCATAACTTCTCTTGAAGTCCCTTGAAGTGAATTCTCCACCATTGTCTGATCTAAAGATATTGATCTTCTTATCAGTTTGATTTTCTATCAAGGCTACTCAGAGAACTGGATGACATTGGTCTGCATACATCGGAGTGGACAATTTCCAAGATTCCTATTGCTTTGCTTTCACTGCTTGGAAATGCCTTCTTTGTGTTCTTTCCTTTTGCACATCCTTTGCAAACACCTTCATGCTTTGATTGGATCTTAGGAAGACCTTATACTACTTTGCTTACAATTGGTAGTGCTCTATAGTGCACATGAGCAAGCCTTCTATGCCAAAGTTCACTTCATTCCATGGATTCATGTACCATGGCATGTTTAGGTTGTCCCTTCAATTTTTACAATCCTCCCTCTTGCTCTCCAATCACTACTGTATCATCTATGGTCTTACCTTTTGGCCACATAAGTGCTTGGCCATCCACAAATGCAACTCTCATCCCTTTTGCATCCAAATATGATATGGAGAGAAGATTCTTCTTGAGTCCAGGTACATATAGAACATCTTGCATCTTTAAAGACTTCCCAGAGTCTAACTTGTAGGAGGCTTCACCACTTCCTTTTATAGGGTATTGATAGTCATCCCCAAGTTTCACCTTATGATGTGACTCATGTTCAGATAGGTCCATAAGACATTCTTTGAATCCCATCATATGTTTAGAAGCCCCACTATCAATAAGTCAATCATTACACCCATGTGTAACAGTACCTCTGAGAGCAGAGATTAGAACATATTCATCATCATTTGAAGAGTATTCACTTTCTACATTAGTCTTCTTCCTGGGAGGTTCATCATCCTTAGTAGCATGAGCATGATATCTATTCTTGTTTCTCTTCTTGTTGTTGTTGTTGAAGCCTTGTCTATTCTTGGGACATTTTGAGGCAAAGTGTCCCTTCTCATTGCGAGAGTAACATCTAAGGCAAGAGAGACCTTTTTTCTTTTGATGTAAGTGAGAAGAATTCTTGTGATGAGTTTGCTCCCTCTTGAACTTACCTTTCTTGGTGTGTGCTATGATAGCTTGGTCTTCCCTTTCCTTCTTCTCTTCTCGGACCACAAGCCTAGCTTCTTCTTGTGAACATTCCTCCCATAGTCTACTGAAAGAGATCAATTTCTTTCTTGCACAGATACCTTAGATGAAGGAGTCCCATGACCTAGGTAGGCCATTCAATATGGTCATGACAATTTCTCCATTCTCCACTATTTCATCCATAGCTTCAAGTTGTTCTTTGATTTGAGAGACCTTAGTAAAGTAGGATTGGATGGTCTCTCCATTTTGTATCTTTACCCCTTTCAATTGATTCCACAAAGTCATCTTCCAATTTATATTATTTCCTTCAAACAACTTGGTCAAGGAGTCAAACATCTCCTTAGGTGTCTTTAGGGAAGACACATGGGGTATGAGATGGTCTTTTATAGAATTAGCAATGATTCTCTTGGCCTTGACCAAGTTCTTCTTATGTAAGGTCTTAGCCTCATCTCCCTCTAGAACTGGAACCTCTTCTCTTATGTAGGTGTCCAATTCATTCTCTTCTAAGATTAACCCAATCCTAAACTTCCATGCTCAGAAGTTATTAGCTCCTTCAAGCTTATCCTCAAGCTTGGTGTGGTGAGACATCTTAATGAGAAACTCAAATGGAAATAAAAGACTTAGGTCTTACCACTTGATTTGTTGAACTTGGATCTGGAGCTGGATTAGGGTTTGTCAAAGAAACCCTAAAAATTCAAATTTTGAATTCCAAACTTATGAATGGATGGAAAGATGTGCCTTGATGAGTTGATCAAGCTGTTATACTTCAATTTTGAAATCTGCAAAATTTGACCCCTCAAAATTGCCTTTGAAACTTTCGGATCTGTAATTTTTGGTTTTTTGGTTTTCTAGTCAAAATCCCGAACTAGGGTTTGATAATGCCCGGGGTTTTGCCTAGCCAAAAAGTTCGATCTTGGTCTCTAAACTTCAATTTTTCTGAGGAGTATCTAGTCGTGGTCTTAGATTTAAAAAATTCCAACTTTTGCAGAAACCCTAATTTTCCACCTTTCTGATCAAAATCCCAAACTAGGGTTTGATGGAGCCCTTGGTTCTGCCCAACCAAAAATTTTGATCTTGGTCTCTAAACTTTGATTTTCTTGAGGAGCATCCAGCCGTGGTCTCAGATTCCAAAAATTCCAACTTTCTCTGAAACCCTAATTTCTCGCAGTAGTGACAAGCCAAAAACTAAAATGCTCAGAATTGAATTATGACTTGACAGAAAGATACGCCCTTGCAAGGAGAGTTAGCCTATCCTCCTTCCTTTAATGATCTGTGGAGAGAAACCCAAAAAATTAAGAATCCCTAGCTTCCGTAGCTACACAGTGTCTTCTTCTTAGCACGGCTCTGATACCATGTTAATTTTCGATAATTTCATTCAAACATTATCTAGGATCCTACTAAGAGAATAACATGCATAGCATAACAATCATAAACACAAGAGACACATAGTTTCCTTGGGGAAAACCAAGAAGGTGAAAAACCCCACAACTTCCTCAGAGATAGAATTAGCCCCAATATAAAGATCACAAAGATCAATCCCCAAAAGATAGATTACTCCAGCAGCTACTCCTCCTCCACTTCTGCGCACTCTTCTCTCTCAACTATGCGAGTTGGATGAGTGAGT
The DNA here is from genome assembly GCA_027924585.1 of Larix kaempferi. NCBI lineage: Eukaryota > Viridiplantae > Streptophyta > Pinopsida > Pinales > Pinaceae > Larix > Larix kaempferi. The sequence continues at coordinate 36,168,662 of BSBM01000361.1, read as the reverse complement.
GAATGAATAGAATGAGAGACAATCACTCTCAATTTATACACAAATTAACCTACCTTTAACTCTAGCTGGGCCGACTTCCTAAGGAAGCCTAATAAACCATCCACATGACACATGCAGGGCTGACCCCACTAAGGTGGTGTTGGCTCGGTTTTGCAACCAAGCTTAGTGCTATGGGCACCTACTAACTAGTAGTAGCAGTTTCAATAGAAATAAAAACAATAAGCTAAATAAACAATACTTTTCATGGATCTAAACAAGAATCTAAGCAAATAATGTAAACATTTCAAAATCAAGAACAATAAACATAATAAATAATTTTTTTTTGTATTGAAAAGTGGGGGGCAAGCAAGTGCTTGCGATATTACCTTCAATGGTGAAGGTTGATGTTGAGCAACTCCCAAGATGAGTAGCTCCAAACTCCAATAGGTCTCTTTCTCCAAGGTTGCTTCAATGGCTAAAAGTGCTCAGGGGAGATTTCAGCAGCATAAGGATGAGATAATGGAAGGATGTGAAATGAGGAGCCCCTACCACCTTTTTATAGGTTTTGGTGGTGAGGAATACCATTTGTGGTTTTGTGGAAACCAATGGTATTGACCAACATGGTTTAGGTAATTTTCCCTCCTTTTTCCTTTTTTGAATAAAAATAATATTTTAATTCCCTTTTTAATATTTTTGGGAATTTGGACCCTTTTTGAGGGTTTTTTATGATTTTCTTGGAAAAATAATCTTTTTTAATGGAAAAAGGGGGTGTACTAAGGTCTTTTGGTGACCTTTTGTTGGTTTCAGAGGCTCAGATGGTGGAAAAGTGGACAAATGGGTCATGTGAGTAAGGGAATGAGCTAGTGAGCACTTTTTAGGTGTTAACAGATTGCCCCCTGATGTGTGAGGGCAGGAGCTCATCGTATGGCCGATAGACATCATAGTTCTTTTGTCCTTTTTTCTGGGGTTTAGGGGAGAGAAGAGACCGGTTGGAGACTGGAGCCACGGCTCTTGGAAGCTGCAAAAACAAAAAATATTACATGGCCTCAATATGAATGAGGTATAATCTCTGATAAAGGACGAGGCGGGCATTCCCATGCTCGTATCAAGACATATACAAAACAATTAGTCCCAAGAAGGGGGATCTAATACGTAAATAAATCTGGTACATCATAATGGTCCAGAGGGGACATGATTGTGGGATATACTCATGATCATGACTGATCTCAATAACTGATACACTGGAATGACTGTGGAACTGCTGAAACTGAAGGTGTCCAACATCTGCAGGGACTCAAAGACTATGAGTCATCTCTGAGAAATAATGTAACTGTATACTCAAGGGAGTATGAAACTGGGGTACATCTGAATACTGTCGCCATACGCAACCCGGATATCTATAGAAAAAATGTAACTGGTTGTATCCATAGGTAGACTCTCAAATGTGGAGGAGTCAGGTGGTATCTGGGGTCTTCGACTAATAACTGAACGGACCAATACCCTGTGCGAGTCTCAACGATGCGATCAAGGTGTTGAAGTCGAGCATGTGAGAAACAACCATTTGGAGAGGCACTGAGGATTCCTCTCGAAATGATTCGTAGGCACTCATCATAAATGGTAATGAGTCCAAGACACAGGGACCTCTAGGTCTATCCTCTGGAATCAATGTGGTTGTCGTCGACAGAGGGAGACCAGCAACTAACAAGGCAATGATGTTTCCTTGATAGGAGCACGAGGTGTATAACTGAAGTGATGTAGTACTGCTGGTAGGACTGACATACTTGTGGAGATGGGAAATAACTGGGTCAAAAAGTGGGTCGACTCAAACTTCCTTTGTTCAGAGCAGGATGACATGGTTGACCTGGCAGCGTAGGGAACTGACTTGTAGGTGTGGGGATCATTGCTTTTTTAGGGACTGAAGGGTATGTACTGACTCCGGGGGGGGTTTGAAGCTGATGGTAGCTGTCGAGGGAGTTTTAGAGTGACATACTGCAGAATACTCTGAACAAAGGCGACCAAAATGGGGAAGCTGCTATGTGAGTAGACATGATGTGTTGTAGCGCCAAGAGGCACCATTCTTCCTTCTTCGTAGTTTTAATGAGCTCCAAGAAGGGATAAAAGTGTGCTCTGAAATGGTACGGTCCTGTGGATTTTATGAGCCCAGGACGGCGCATGCTCATGGTTGCTTTCATGTTTAGAGAGTCTGAAAACGGTAAGTGGACTCTGTTGGTGTTTCTTTTTCGTAAGTTTAGTCTCCAAGGCCCGAAAAAGGATAAAATGATGCGGATGGAGAACTCTTCTAGCCGATGTGACTAGAGTATACCTTTTTCGTAATTAGTCTACAAGGTCCGGAAAAGGGGTAAACTTATACCAGGTAGATGCCCTTTCAGATACGTTTAGCGAGCATGAAAGGAAGCAAGATTGCTCGGCGATCTTTTCATTGTTTTAGGAGTCAGAAAAGAGCTTAACAGAAACTCCCTAAGTGCCTTTTTCGTAAAAGGGGTTGCTCGGCCCGAAAAAGGGATAAAATTATACCGAACAAAAATGGACTGATGAGGGCGAACAAAGGTCTCAAGCATCGTTATCAGTGCAAAAAACTGGATCCGGTGACCTAAGGATTGTCGAAAACGGAGAACAGCCGATGTGGCACGCAAACCGAGGTGACGAGGGGGCGTGGAAAAAATGCCCAGAAAATCTAAAGGTGAGAGCGAGAAATGATCTCTAGCATCATCAAGAGCGCGGAAAACTGAATCCGGCAATATAAGGCACGTCGAAAACGGAGAACGGCCGATGTGGCACGCAAACCGAGGTGACGAGGGGGCGTGGAAAAAATGCCCGAAAAATCTAAAGGTGAGAGCGAGAAATGATCTCGAGCATCATCACGAGCGCGAAAAACTGAATCCGGCTATATAAGGCACTTCGAAAACGGAGAACGGCCGATGTGGCACGCTAACCGAGGTGACGAGGGGGGCGTGGAAAAAATGCCCAAAAAATCTAAAAGTGAGAGCGAGAAATGATCTCAAGCATCATCACGGGCTCGAAAAAATGAATCCGATGATATCAAATATATCAAAAACGGCGAGCAGCCGAAGTGGTACGCAAACTGGGGCGACAAGGTGTCGGGACACAATGTTGATATTGGTCCTGGTGAGAGCGAGAAATGATCTCAAGCATCATCACGGGCACGGAAATATGAATCCGGCGGTGCACATGGTGCGAAAAACGGAGGTCATAAGGACTCCAGAATGCTCAAAGAAAATAACTAAGTTAAAAAAATGGTTGTAAATAAAGGTGAGCCCACCAAGCCAAGGATGTAATGGTGGGGAGAAATGATTACCCGTGGGGGAAAAATACTAGGTGTATCAAATCAACTGAAATATACAAGTGACACGTGACCTCAAAAATGCTTGAGATCACGAATATGAAAAAGTGAGTAGGGTTAATGGTCTGCCCCCATGCTATGTGCATGGGGTTTGTGATTGTGGATCACATATGTGTTGGTTTGAACGATGGGCTCATTGAGGTGTTGAGATAGAGATGATGGGGAAGGTTCAAAATGATTGATCATGCCCCCTATCCCGGGGGTCGAGGTAATCTATTATGCCCCCTAACTCAGAGGTGTCAATGTGGTGCAGATGTTGTCTCATAGAGAGATCAATAGGGCATTGAGCAACTGCTGGCGGGGTGTTATACCATGAGGCTGTGGGTCGTGGTGGCATACTGAAGTGATGATATGATGATGGGGGATTCCCTTTGTGGGGTGGATGCCCCCAGTATCTCCGACGAGGATCACGATGATGATGAGTAGGAAAGGTTTTGGGCCTGCCCCCATGTTGTGGACATGTGGTTTCCTGGTCGATTTGAAAGGTTTGAACCTGTGTGTCAAAGGGATCAATGGAAGGGGGCCGACCGGACAGAGGGGTATCCAGTGGCGATCGTATAAATGGTGGGGTCAAGGCCAGGCATTTCGGTATCTGACCAAGTAAAGACATCAGTGAATTCTTGGAAGAGTTGTTGGTATTCTCCGATCTCATGCTCACTGTGGGAGGTTCCTAATGTGATGGTATGAAGGGCACCAAGTGGGTCAGAGATGTCAATGTGGATGACGGGAGAAATATCGGCCATGGGATCCGTTAACCAGTCGATTTTAGTAGGAAGGAAATCCTTGGACTCAACCGCGGATTGGGTAGCGGTGGTGGATGAAGTCTCTTCCAGGAGGAAGTATGGACGATGGTGCATGTCTTCCCCGGGATAATCAAAGGTAGTAGGAGTCTCGAGAACCTCTTCATCATTGCGGGAGATTTGAGTGGTCAAATCGAGTGATGAGGTAGTGGTAGTCGAAGAGATCATGTAGATGGTGTTAATATCTCCAGATGATGATGATGCGGGAGGGTAGATCTCCTCGATAGTAGGGGGTGCCGTCTCTAGGTCCAAATTGTTCATCTCGTAGAGAGCTGCTCTATAGTCTGGGATGTCAGGACAGTTGTGGGAGTAGTGGCCATAAATACCGCATATCGCACATGGGTGGTTGGTACGCAATGATTTATCACGAGGCATGGGGTTTGGATCAAGCTTGACCACCGGGATGTTGGGGTCGTCGTCCAACATTTGCATGTGTTCCTGCAATGCAGGTAACTGTGGACACTGATGGGTTGGATGGCCTAACTCATCACACAGCGAGCATTTTGGAGGAGCACGAAATACGGGGGGAGGTTTAACTGCCTTGGGTGGGGGTACCGCAGTGTATGGTTGTGGGCCTCTGCCCCCAGTGGGCCGGACGAATGGAGGGGGATTCATCGACGACGAAGGAGTAGTGATACCGGGAGGTGGTTGGGTAGAAGTAACAATGGGTTGCACCGGTTGCAGGATGAAATTTGGTGTCGGCGGTGGAACGGGAGGCGAAATATACCACACAGGTAATCCCAATGTTAACCCGGGGAGACTAAGGGTAGCCATAACCGGGGCGCTTACTACACCCGAAGGAGGAAATAGAAAGGGGATTGTGTGGATAGGTGTAACACCGATGTGACTAGGGACCAATGGTGGTTTGGGTAACGAGGAGGGTTGATTACCGGGTGTTTGTGAAAGAGTGCAGAGGTTAGCGACCTGGGTCTCCGGTGATGGTGGTGGAATGGCCTGGAATGTAGAGGTCATCGGCACCTCGGAGTAAAGTCTGGGTCCTACTGAGGAAATGAATGAGGTATTTGCACCACAAACAGGTTGTTCAACCATGGGGAGAACATTTTCAGGTGTGGCGGGGGCCTTGGGATCGTAATAGGTGAGCTGGTCGACCTTGACCACGCGTCCCTCATGGGGGAACTGCAAGGTGCGAAATACGGATGAGGCAACAGCCCGCATGGCATACATGTAGTTGCGACCAAGTAAAAGGTTATAGTCTAGTTGGGCATTGATGACCTCAATGTCAATGAGCACAGTTTTCCCACCCAATTGGACGGGGACCTTGGGTAGTAGACCTTGAGGCTGAGCTGACCGACCGTCATAGGCTCGCAATGCAGTGGTGGATTGCTGGAGAGGAGGGGATCCCAACTTCTGCCAAACAAATGTGGACATGACGCATGTGGAAGCACCCTCGTCGATGATACATCGATGGATGACAAGATTCTGAATAGAAACAGAAACTTGGACTGCTATGGTGGAAGGCAGACGTGGTTCGGACTGGTCCAAATCAAAGGTCATCAATTTTGAATCATTTGGGTCGATCGCCCCTATGGCGGAAAGTAAAGTCTTGCGCTGCGTAGGACAGTTTTTCAAGACTTCTAACGCAGACATGGCTGCGGGAGATTGAGCTAGGTCATCTACGATGTTGTAATTTGACGCAGCCCGTGCATTGGGGTTGTTGTTTATACGACGGAGAGGGAAACGAGGTGCTTTAGAGGCACCATCGAGTGGAAGAGGTGGTATCCGTAACGTCTGATCGGTGGGATTATCGTTAGCATCCTTATCGGCGGGGTTAGCCTCGGAGGTAGGACCATACTGGTTCCGTCGGGTTTGGATATTGACGTCGGCTGTGGACATCATCAATAAGTGGTGAGTGCCTGAATCAAACATGGGTTGATCAGGAGCGGCGTAAGTGATTTGTTGTGGTTGCACGTTGCCCTGTGGGTGGGCTAACGGCTGAGTGTTCACCACTCCTTGTGTTGGGAAAGGGTTTTGTAGTACCAAAGGTTGTTGTGGAGGTGGTGGAGGGTTGGGTGGCGGCTGAGGAGCCGCCTGCCCTTGACGATGGGCGTCATTTGTCCATAGTTGTCGAGCTCGCTCCAGATGTGGGCAAGCGTGGGTATAGTGGCCATAGACACCGCAAATGGAACAAGGATGTTTTGTTCGTAAATTAGCATTTTTGGGTTGCTTAGGTGGCCGATCAGGATTCTGATGAGCATGCGCCGCGTTATTGTTTTGCGGAGGATGGGTAGGTTGTGGAGCTTGGTTACGATTTTGATTGTTTCCACGGTTGCGTCCTCTTCCGCGGTTGGGTTGCCCACCCTGGTTGCGTTGGTTATTTTGGTATTGGGGCTGATGTTGTTGTGCGTACACATGCCCTTGAGCATTGGGGGGATTATGAGGAGCCGCAGGTGTTGGAGCAGGTTGCGGTGGATAGTATGCAGGTGGAGCTGGAGGTGGTCCAGTTGCCTGCTGGGGTTGTTGGTACCCCTGAGCTGGTGGAGGTGTGAGGTTAGCCGGTGCAACCGGTTGTGGGTAATGCATGGGCTGTTGTGGGAACTGCATGGGGTTTTGTACCGTAGGTTGAGCATAGTATGTAGGAGGTACATATGCTGATGGCGCTTGGCCATAACAATGTTGTGGACAAGAGGGTCCATGAACGTGATGGGTTTGGTTTGTTGGAGCATAAGAAGTTGTTGCCCCGGAACTAGATGTAGCCCTAGAAAGGTCTGGGGCGGGCATGGTACTCACCATACTGAAAGGTTTTGCTTGCGGTGTAATTTGGCCAATAATGCCATCAGCGGCATGTGATGCCCCCGGTGTGTCACTGCATGCAGAGTCACCTCGTGGGGCGTCAGGTATGATCGTGTATAGGTAACCTGACTGGGCATAGATAAGATCAAACTGTTGGGCCTTAAGGATGGCCTCCTCCTCAGACTGGGGTCTTTCAGATGCTACATCCTTCGCAATGAGAGGAAGGAGGGATTTAAGGAACCAGTCTAAAAAGATTCGGTCGTCTAATTTTATCTTGCATAGGCTTCGGCGCCGACGCCAATCATGAATATGGTCGGTGATATGCGTGGCCGTGTTCTGTCTGCAAGACAGTAGGATCTCGACGCCCGCATCGTAGCGGACAGGTAGCTGGAAGAATTGTAGAAAGGTCGAGGCAAGGGAGGTAAATGTGGAATGCGTCCCATGGGGTTGCTCGATGTACCATTTGGCTGCGGAGCCAGTGAAGGTGCGTTGTAAAAGCCGTAGGCGGATTGAGTCATCCACTATGGAGTTGGAGGAACACCATAAATGGAAGGACATGATGTGATTTTGGGGGTCTTCTCCAGCCTTTCCCTCAAACTTAGGGATGTCAGAAGGAAGCTTAGTGGGCATATGGGGCCAAGTAGGATCATGTCTGATGGGGTCATTTGTGAGCCTAGCTAAATCTGGCAGGTTGAGACTTGCCATGTATGGTAGACTAGCGGATGTGGTGACCGGAATCGGGACCTGCCTAGCCATTGTGGTATGGTGTAGGGGTCCAGTAGCGCCTATAGGTATGCTAGGTATGGAGGGTATGTGTCCTCCAAAAGGTGTGGCCTGATATGGGTTAGCGCTCCCAAGTGCAACTTGGGTTACACTTGGGTTAGGAATCACACTAGGGATTCCTGGTATAGCACTGCCAAGTGCAACTTGAGTTACACTTGGGTTAGGAATCACACTAGGGATTCCTGGGATAGCACTCCCAAGTGCAACAGGAGTTACACTTGGGTTAGGAATCGCACTAGGGATTCCTGGGATAGGGTTTGTGGAAACCGAAGGGGGTATGACCCCCATGTTGGGCATGCCCATGACAGGTGGTGGTCCTGTGCTAGGCATTCCTGAATGTGGAGTGTTACCCATATTGGGCATACCCAAGGGGGTGGCTGTTGCCGTTGATGGTACTCCTGCAGAAGGGTCTGCGGATGTCTGACCTATGGTTAATGTATATAGTGGATCAACTGGTGTTCCAGACATAATTGTGGTTGGTGGTAACTCGGTGGGGTTTTCGGATTCTACCTCCAAATCAAAGGTGAAGTGGGGTATGTCAGAATCGGATGACTGTCTAATTGATTGACGATGTGCCGAATCAAGGGATAATGCTCTGCGTCCGTGACGTGGAGAGCCAAGTGGACTAAACTCTGGGAGTTCGCCCCGTAGACGACGAGAACGTCTAGAATTCTCAATGGTGAGAATATGTTTTTTATGTAAAAAATTGTTTTAAGTATCAGGTGGTGATATATATGTAAAAGACTCAAAACCCTAATGCAACCAAGGGTGCAAGAAGGGGAGTGAAAAAATAAGGCTCACAGGCCAAAAAATCAATCCTCAAAAAATGCACTTATCCTAGAAGCTGTGCTACAATAAGTGGAGGAATGCAACAACCGGTCAGAATACCAACATGCAAGCGGCTCCTAGAAAAAATAGGTGTAACTAGACTCAAAAGGTGGTAAAGATCATGCAAACACCTAATCTAAAAGTATTGTGACTCAAACAGACGATATCCTCTGCAAGGTGATGAAATCCAAGTCAGACAATATCAATGTAGAGACAACGGCTAGATATCCCCCTACCGGGAGGGACACCGGGTAATCAATCCTAAAAGACAGGCTACTAGGATACTCCATTCATGACGCGTCGAGAAAAGGTAAATCTGCCGTTTGGTCCTTTGATCGCAATATCCCAATACAGGGATATCCCGAGAACTGCGAATGGTAGCCCTTCGGTTACTGAATGGGTTTCGGTATCCCACTCAGGCTTCCGGAACCATCCTCGCGACTTCAACCCTCCTAAGGGAGAGGCCTTCCCACAAACCGGTTGTGACCGCGCCAAAAAGTACTAAGAGATTTTAGCTCCCTAATTGGACAACTTCTATGTCTCAGATGTATGAACTGAGGGGTGTTATTGGAACACCTATCCCCCCAATACTACCTAGCTACAAGAATTATTTTCGTGTTCCCCAAATGGGGTTAAGAGTGTGTTCAAATTAGGGTACGTTTTAAGTCTTAGTTCAATTAAGTGATCGTGTGAGTGCACGTGAGGTGTTGTAAACTGAACTTGAAAAAATTAAATGCTTTAAGGGAAATTTTCAAAAAATAAAGGACTTTTTGAAAATACAAAGCAAATATTTAAGACTTTTTTCACTAAAAGGAATTAATATGCTTTTCAAAAAATAACTCAAAAAATAAAGGATTTCTTGGATTTATGAAAGTAAATAATAAACTCCTTTTTAAAAGAAATAAATGGATTTCTTCGTTTTAAAAAATTGCTAAGGGCAAGATTCTAAAGAAGTAAACAAGAAAAAATTTGAATCTAGATAAAGAATGCAAAATGAGTCTTTCTTTCACTTTCTTGAAAATTTTTAAAAAGATTGCTAGGTATGCACTTTTAAATAGTAAAATTTTTTTTCAAATCTGTAAACTATGCAGATTTTAGTACTGTAAAAAATGTGCTATGGGCAGAAAGTACAGTAAAAAATATTTTTCAAAATCGGGATGGCCGAATGAAAAAATTCAGCCGCGCGGGTTTTGGACGAACAGCCGCGATGGGCCGCGCGGGTTTTGGCCGAACAGTCGCGATGGACCGCGCGGGTTTTGGACGCACAGTCGCGATGGACCGCGCAGGTTTTGGGCGCACAGTCGCGATGGACCGCGCGGGTTTTGGGCGCAGAGTCGCGATGGACAGCGCGGAAAAAGGCCGCGAAGCCGCGGTGTGCAGCGCGGAAAAACACAGAAAAGTCGCGATGGACCGCGCGACTGTCTGAAAAAAGGCCGCGATGGACCGCGCGGAAAAATGCAGAAAAGTCGCGATGGACCGCGCGACTGTCTGGCAAAAAGCCGCGAGGCGGAAGCCGTGCACGGAAACCGAGAAACGAACCCGAAAATTGAAAATTTAGGGTTGTTTTTGGGGCCAAATCTCAGACCAGCAATGGATCTGCTGTCTAAGATGGTAGATCTATGGATCTAAAGGTTAAAAATTCATAAAAACTAAGATTTAATGGCAAAGCTAGAGATCTAAAGTTCAAACCAAAGCGGAGTCGCCAAAAACTGTTGGCTCGGTTTTGCAACCAAGCTTAGTGCTATGGGCACCTACTAACTAATAGTAGCAGTTTCAATAGAAATAAAAACAATAAGCTAAATAAACAATACTTTTCATGGATCTAAACAAGAATCTAAGCAAATAATGTAAACATTTCAAAATCAAGAACAAGAAACATAATAAATAATTTATTGTATTGAAAAGTGGGGGGCAAGCAAGTGCTTGCGATATTACCTTCAATGGTGAAGGTTGATGTTGAGCAACTCCCAAGATGAGTAGCTCCAAACTCCAATAGGTCTCTTTCTCCAAGGTTGCTTCAATGGCTAAAAGTGCTCAGGGGAGATTTCAGCAGCATAAGGATGAGATAATGGAAGGATGTGAAATGAGGAGCCCCTACCACCTTTTTATAGGTTTTGGTGGTGAGGAATACCATTTGTGGTTTTGTGGAAACCAATGGTATTGACCAACATGGTTTAGGTAATTTTCCCTCCTTTTTCCTTTTTTGAATAAAAATAATATTTTAATTCCCTTTTTAATATTTTTGGGAATTTGGACCCTTTTTGAGGGTTTTTTATGATTTTCTTGGAAAAATATTCTTTTTTAATGGAAAAAGGGGTGTACTAAGGTCTTTTGGTGACCTTTTGTTGGTTTCAGAGGCTCAGATGGTGGAAAAGTGGACAAATGGGTCATGTGAGTAAGGGAATGAGCTAGTGAGCACTTTTTAGGTGTTAACAGGTGGTCTAATAACCCATCAAGTAATACTTGCGAGACTTGCGACACTTACAATAATACTTGCGACACTTACAAATACAAATGATGACACTTCTGATTGGAGGAATAATACATCTCCATCATGAATATAATAAAGTACAAGTGTAATAGATAGAAGAATATATTCCAAAGTTACAAATACATCAACACATTTGATTAAGAGATAAGCCTAGATTCTATTAGGTGGAGTTGTGTGCGAATGATAACCTGGTATCTGTGTGAATGAATCTTTTTCTTAGTGTTTGTATGTATAGTTGAGAACACCTAGGATAGTCGCGAACTGATTACCATTGAGTAGCAGAATTAATACCTGGTACATTTAGTTCTCATTCAATCCAGATGAAGGTCGGGCTGGATTGATCGATTCTCTGATCAATCAACGAGAATATCGAAGGGTACAGTCGATGTGATTAAACATAGGTTGGACGGCTTAGATTAACTCCCAAAAGGAATATCAATGATGGGGGAAGGATTCATGAGGTGAACGTATGCGGGAATTAATACCTCTGAAAGTCGATTGAAGTGTTCTGCATTGATCAAAGATCAAAGGACGAGATCGAACCTGGAAAAGATCGACAGTCGATATCGTATTCTGCAGAACAGAAGAGCCCGAGATTTAACAGTGAGTGTTGCGGAAGCCACATTGCGGAAGAATCTTTGCGGAATCTCTTTAAAGAAAGCATGAAAGATGCACCTGCAATCCACAATCCACAAGTTGCGGAAAGAAGTGTTGTGGAAGGACCATTGCAGAAGGCAACTATGGAGAGATCCTTGCAGAAGAGCACCAAGGATGTGGAAAGGAGGTGTTTCCTCAAGACTATTGCGGAAGGTCAATTTTGATTGTCAGAACATTGCGGAAATCCCATTTTGAAGGGGAGGACCGCAATTGAGAAGAACTTGGCTGGTTTTTAGCTGAGTTAAGTGGTTCGAATTTCTGAGAACCACCAAACTTCCTGGGAAGCAGGTTGGTTTGGCTCTCTATCATTCCCTCCTGCATCATTTGTGGTATCAGAGCAGGCTTTGCTCAGCGCAATAGAAGAAATACATGGAGGTACATGTAGGTCGAGCAAGAGGTCGTGACAGAGGAATACCAACAACGAATGCAGAGGTCGTGGAGGAAATGAGAGAACTACGGGCACGTATGGAAACTATGGAGATGGGAAGACGAAGAGACCTAGAAGTAGGATATGTGAGTGAACCTGAAGAAGAGGAACAAGGAGAAGAAGCAACACCCATGCAAGAGACACATGAGTTAAGATACTTTCGATCAATTCTTGGAGCAACTTCAAGGCCAAAACCTGAGTTTCCTACCAATGAGGGAAGCCTCACTTCTGAGCACCTCATTGATTGGATCAACGAGTTAGACAAGTACTTTGAGTATGATGAAGTTGAAGAGAATAATAAGGTCGAGTTGGTAGTGACAAGATTGAAAGGACATGCATCCCTATGGTGGGATAGTGTGCAAGCTGAAAGGAGAAGGAAGAACAGACCATTGATAAAAAGCTGGGATAGGATGGTGGCTAAGATGAGAGCCAAATTCTTACCCAATGATTATCAGCTAACCTTGTAAAGACAAATGCAGAACCTTAGGAAAAGGTTATTGACTGTAAGAGAGTATACTAAAGAGTTCTACAAAGTGAACCTAAGGGCAGGTTATGTGGAAGAATCAATAGAGAAGGCTGCTAGATATGTCAATGGCTTAAGGATGGAGATTCATGATGAGATCAACATGATATCACCAAGAACCATGGAAGAGGAAGGTTTTCATCCCAAAAGGGAGAATCCAATAACGGAAACCAACAGGAGCAGCAAGGTAGAGGAGGTGACCCAAGAGGGAGAAGACCTTCCCATGGAGGTAGAGGTAGAGGAAGAGGCAGAGAAACTATCTATAGATGTTACAAATGTGAAAAATTGGGACATAGATCCTTTGAATGTCCTGAGAAGGAATACATAGGACAGAGAGGGGCCTATGTAGCTCAAAACGAGTAGCAGCAAAGGAAGATGACAGTGACTAAGAATTTGCCAGAGATGGGGGAGGATTTGATGATGAACAAAGTATTATTGAAGCCCGATAAGGAGAAGGTGGAACCTGCTCAAAGGAAGGCTTTATTCAGAACCATGTGTAAATTCAAGGGGAAGTGTTGCAAGATGGTGATTGATAGTGGAGCACTGACAATCTTGTTTCTAGAGAGATGGTGGAGAAGTTGAGTTTGAAGATGACCAAACACCCTGTTCCATACAAGGTATCCTGGATACACAAAGGACATCAAATCCTAGTAAGTGAACAATTTGAGGTTGATTTGCAAATAGGCACATATAAAGATAAAATTATATGTGATGTTATGCCCATGGATGTTTTCCATATTCTTCTAGGAAGACCATGGCAGTTTGAAAAAAAGGTGATACATGATGGTAGGAGAAATTGTCATAGTTTTGAGAAAGACGGGGTAAGACATGTTATTATCCCTTTGCGAGAAGGGAGTGCAATAGAACAACAAGCATCTAAGATCCTAATGTTGATAGGGAAAGAGTATTTACAACAAATTGATGAGAAAGAACTAAACTATGTTGTGGTATATAAACCTAGAGTGGTAATAATGAGGACCAACATTACAGATATTCCTGAGGAGATTCAGGAGATGCTAGGGGAGTTTAGTGACATTGTGGTAGATGATTTACCCAATGAGTTACCACCGAAGAGGGGTATAAGTCACCATATTGATTTTATTCCTGGAGTAAGCTTACCAAACAAGGAAGCATATAGATTGACACCTCAAGAGAATGAAGAAGTTAGAAGGCAAGTGCAAGGATTGTTAGATAAGGGGTTGGTTCAGAAAATTATGAATCCATGTGCAATACCAGCAGTACTCACCCCAAAGAAGGATGGTGAATGGAGGATGTGCACTGATTCTAGGGATATCAACAAGATTACCATCAAATACATGTTTCCATTACCCAGGATGGATGACATGATGGATTTTCTTGAGTGGGGCAACATGTTTTTCAAAATTAGATTTGAAGAGTGGATACCATCAGATCATAATTTGAGAAGGAGATGAGTGGAAGACAGCCTTTAAGACAAATGATGGGTTGTATGAGTGGATGGTTATGCCCTTCGTATTGTGCAATGCACCAAGCACTTTCATAAGATTAATGAATGAATTCTTGAGAGATTTCATAGGTAAGTTTGTAATAGTTTACCTTGATGATATTCTGATTTTTAGTCAAATAGAAAAAGAACACTCGAAGCATCTAAGATGTGTCTTAGAGAAATTACAAAAGGAAAATTTGATAGTTAATGTGAAGAAGTGTACATTCCTAAAATCAAAACTAGTGTATTTGGGTTTTGTTATCTCAAGAGATGGTCTGAAGATGGATTTGGAAAAAGTGCAAGCAATTATGGATTGGCCTTCACCTCAGAGCATTTTTGAGGTAAGAAGTTTCCATGGATTGGCAAGTTTTTTATAGAAAGTTCATAAAGAATTTCAGTGGTATTTGTTCATCTATCATTGAAACAATTAGGAAGGACAAACAACCATTTCAATTGATAGTAGAGGCTGAAAGTAGCTTTCAATTTTTTAAGAGAAAGATTGCTAAGAAACAAGTCTTGAAGTTACCATATTTCAAACACCCTTTCCAAGTGAAATGTAATGCCAGTGGAGTAGTAATTGGAGTTGTACTCAATCAGGAGGATATACCTATAGCATATTTCAGCGAGAAGTTGAATGATTCAAAACAGAAATACTCATCTTATGATAAGGAATTTTATGCTATTGTCCAAGCACTAAAGCATTGGAGACATTATTTGATGCCTAGATAGTTTGTTTTGTTTTCTGATAACCATGCATTGTAATACATCATGTAGTAACCTAAATTGAATCAGAAACATGTCAAATGGGTTGAGTTTTTGCAAAGATTTACCTTTGTGTTGAAGCACATCAATGGGAAATCAAATCGGGTAGCTAATTCCTTAAGCCGGAGACAATTGATTGTGAAAGAAAATCATATCCAATTCTTAGGATTTGAACATTTAAGAGGTTTGTATGAGATTGACATTGATTTTCAGGATGCATACATAGTTTGTAGAAATCTTGTGGAGGTGGACAGAGAACCATGGATGGAGTATATGTTGAAATATGGTTTACTCTTTAAAAAAACTAAACTTTGTATCCCCAAATTTTCCATGAGGGAGAACTTGATACAGGAGAAGCATAATGGAGGGATGGCAGGTTACTTTGGAAGTAATAAAACCTTTGGACAGTTGAGCCATTTCTACTTTTGGCCAAAGATGAGGTTTGAGGTTGAAAATTTTGTGAGCAGATGTAGGGTATGCCAACATGCCAAGGGAAGAAGACAAAACACATGCTTATACACACCATTGCCTATTCCAACTATACCTTGGGATTCTATGAGTATGGATTTCATTTTGGGTTTGCCAAAAAATCAGAAGGGAAATGATTCTATTTTTGTAGTGGTTGATAGATTTACCAAGATGGCACATTTTGTTCCATGTTATAAGGCCAATGATGCCACATACATTGCTAACTTGTTTTTCAATGAAATTGTGAAGCTTAAAGGTTTACCTAAGAGCATTGTATCTGACAGAGATGTAAAGTTCACAGGTCATTTCTGGAGGACCTTGTGGAAGAAGTTGGGCACCAAGTTGAACTTCAGTTCAGTATATCATCCATAGTATGATGGTCATACTGAGGCGATAAATAGGAGTTTGGGTAACATGTTGAGAAGTTTGATTGGATATAATCCAAAGCATTGGGGAAAAGTGCTAGCTCAAGCAGAGTTTGCATGTAATGACTCACCAAATTGAAGTACATGAATGAGTCCATTCCAAATTCTGTATGGTATACATCCTAGAGGGGTGTGTGAACTTCGTGATTTGGGTTAATTGGAAAAGAGAAGTGCAGATGGAGAAGAGTTTGAAAGAAGAATCAATGAACTACAAGAGCAGGTTAAAGCAAGGTTGCAACAGAGTAACAATAGTTACAAAACAAGAGTAGATTCCAAGAGAAGAGAGAAGAACTATGAGATAGGAGATTTGGTTTTAGCACATCTAAGGAAAGAGAGATTTCCAAAAGGACATTATAACAAGCTGAAAATGAAAAGGATTGGGCCTTGTGGAATACTCAGAAACTTTTAAGCAAATGCCTATGAGCCGGAGATGCCAAAAGGGATTGGAATCTCACCTATTTTTAATGTTGCAAACCTGTAGACTTATGTGGCTGATGATATAGGGAAAATGATAGAAGACAAGGATCCTGTCAAATATCTTTAGTGGCTAAAGAAGATTCCTATGGCCCAGCCATCAAAAGATGAGTCTATCTTGGATACTAGAGTGGCAAAGAGTACTAGACAGAGAGACTACTTGGAATACTTAGTCAAATGGAGGGGACATCCTGTAGAAGATTCTACATGGATGAATTTCAAAGAATTGGAGACAAAGGGTTTCTCAATAACTGATCTACTGAACAAGGGTTCTGAATTTTAATCTTGGGAGTCTGATGCAGGAGCATCAATACTAAGCCAGCAATGTGATTTCGTGCTCACATGTTGTGGCTAGAAGGAGGATGAGCTGTCATGAAGGAAATTCATTTTTTTAACTAATTTAAAATATTTGCAAGTGTGTAACCGAATAGTGCGTTGCTAGTTTTTGAGAAATAGGACATAGTGGCGAGTGATACTCCCTACGTGGAGATCAAGCCAGTTAGCCAATTTGTTGAATAATGATAGTGACTCCTTTAGTGATGGAGGGGAATCTATTAGTTAGTTTGTTCAGCCATTCGGTTTTGGGGATTTTTCAAGTGGGTGAAATAGGAGGAGATGAAGAGTCGGTGGGGGTACCGACTTAGCGAGGAAGGAGAGCTTTGTGTAAGAAAGAGTCGGTAGGATAGTTTCCTGAATGCCAGAGGAAAGTACAACTATATAGATTTTTTTTGCTATCACTTAATGAAATGAACAAGTTCTAGATGTTAATGGTGTTACTGTGCATTTGAATAAGAGATAAGCCTAGATTCTATCAAGTGGAGCTATGTGCGAATGATAACCTGGTATATGTGTGAATGAGTCTTTGTCTTAGTGTTTGTATGTACAGTTGAGAACACCTAAGACAGTCATGAACTGATTACCATTGAGTAGAAGACTTAATTCCTGGTACATTTAGTTCTCATTCGGTCCGGACGAAGGTTGAGATGGATTGATTGATTCTCTGATCAATCAACGAGAATATTGAAGAGTACAGTCGATGCGATTAAACAGAGGTTGGACGGATCAGATCAACGCCCAAAATGAAGATCGACGACGGGGGAAGGATTCATGAGGTGAACGTGCATGGGAATTAATACCTCCACAAGCCGATTGAAGTGTTCCGCATTGATCAAAGATCAATGGACGAGATCGAACCTGCAAAATATCGACAGTCGATATTGTGTTCCACAGAACGGAAGATCCCGGGAGTTAACGGCGAGTGTTGCAGAAGCCACATTGCGGAAGCTAGTTCAAGAAAGCACAAAAGACGCGCCCGCAATCCGCAATCCACAAGATGCGGAAATAAGTGTTGTGGAAGGACCATTGCGGAAGGCGACTGCGGAAGAGCACCAAGGTTGCGGAAAGGAGGTGTTTCCGCAAGACTGTTGCGGAAGGTCAATTTTGACTGTCAGAACGTTGCAGAAAGCCCATTTTGAAGGGGAGGACCGCAATTCAGAAGAACTTGGCTGGTTTTTAGCTGAGTTAAGTGGTTTGAATTTCAGAAAACCACCAGACTTCCTGGGAAGTGGGTTGGTTAGGCTCTGGCCATTCCCACCTGCATCAGTATTGGTCGTGGTTGTGTCCTTATTATATCATGGATCTACGCTTGTAGTCTAGTACCCATGATCTATCTTTAGTCATTGTTGAGTCAGTACTATCATGGATCTTCAATGTATTGGTCGGAAGCCATGCTTTGGGTTTGTGGTTTCGATCATGGGTATGCCCGCCTCGGCCTTGTTTGACATCTGGTTGATTTTTTTCTTATTCCTTGTAGCTCCTCTCCACTCTCCTCTCAACTATCTCTTCAAAAATTATTGGTAAAGTGTTTCGGCCATCAGTTTCTTCTGACCTCACACTTTAGGGGGCATCTGTTATACCTCAAATCATCACTTTGAGCACCATTCCAAGTATTCAGGTCTTATCACCATGAAGAACTTAGATGTTACACCTCCTGGCAAGTATTGAGACTCATTTCCATGTTGTTACCTTCTTTAACCTTACCTAGGAAGAAAATACAACACCTCATGGTCAAATGCCACCTCAACATAGCCCATTTTACCCATATTTTCGTGCTCTGCCTGTAGTGCAAAAAGTGAAATTACTAGATTTTTGCACCCTGCATGCCTGTAGGGTTGCGAAAATTACAAGATCATCACGCTCTGTTCAATGTTGGGGGCACAAAAATCCCCTCAACCACCTTATCCCTTGAAGATTGGATCTTGGATTCGAAGAGAAATTGTTGGGATGAAGATTCCTCTTGAATCTCATCTCCTCCTTCTTCCTTGTTGTGAGTCACCTCCTTGATCCACCTTCTAATCCCTTAGATCCATTATTATCTCCTAGTGGTTGGTATCCCAAATGCTATAAGAAGGAATCCATTCATAAGCTAGGGGGAGAACTTTGGAGGCATCAAACCTATGGTATTAAGGGATTTGCAGAGATAGTAAGGAGGAAGGCTTGGAAGGAGTAATTGTTGCTTGGACATCAAGGGTAATATTGTATTTATCTTCTTTGGATACCTGTAATATAACTTGGATTATTCTCCCATGTTATTCTTCTTTCTTTTAGATCCATAATATGTTTAATTAATATTTAGATTCTAATCATTGCATCTAGTACTTGGATATATTGTATCTTGTCTTGATTAAATAGGTTTAGATATTGAGCATCAAGTTCGAAGATGGAGCTAGGAAAACCGGTAGATCTAAGGTAAGTTTCACCATCTCCTCCTTCTCAGTACTTTGTAATTTTTGCATTGAATTAGATCTAGGAGTTTGTGATCCCATTTGTTTCATTGTTGTCTTAGATTAAGCTTGTTTAAGTCTAGTTTAATCTCCTAGTAAGTTTAACTATTCGTAGGATGAATTTGCTAGAGCAAACGTGCAAAGCATCACCTCAACACATGAGGCACCAACTCAACACATGAGGATATGTCTTGACACACAAGACCTTAGGCTTGACTAGCAAGAATGATGACATACAAAGCACTTGCCTCAACACATGAATCTTAACCATTCTTGAGTCCAACTCAAGATTCTTTTCCAAGTTTGTTGATTCCAACTCAGGCTCATATAAGGAACTACCTTGACACACGAGGCTCAATATTGACACACAAGATTGACCTGGAAAATGACTCATAATGATGTAACTTTAACATAGAAGATACTTCAAATTTTTTTCTAGTTCTTCACTTTAAAACATGTGATAATATGTAAGTAGGTGCATTGGGAAACAAACCCCCAAGATTCAAATCATAGTATGTTCAATTTTACACTGTGGGGACCAAATATGTTCGGTTTGATCGAATGCACCACACATAAAATAAGGCATTACTTATATTGTACCTAATTTACTATTGCATGACCAATAAGGATCCACGAGATTGAGTTAGTAAAAACTGTGAACTTGAATCCCTTGTCATATTGGAATGAATTATATTGATTCATACCAACACCATAGATGCATTTGCGATTTGACTGTTAAGGATGACCCAATATGATAGTAGCACTCTCCAATGGGGTAAAATCACATTCCATCATATCTTGAAAATGAGACATATAAAATGTAACCAAGTAATGATGATTAAATAGGGAATGATTGCCTTTATTGGTGAGCCACTTGAAACAAAATGGGTGAGGATGGGGAGTAGTATGGAGCTTTATTTTTTAGACTATAGAGGCTATAATAAAATTCATTTGTCTTCATTATTTTGGATGAGACAGTAAATGTGGTACCTAATTTGAAAGTTGTAGGTAAACAAGCCTTCTTTATCAGTTGGGTTATAATGGTAGGTCACAAGGACTAAATTTACATCTAGGGTGGTATGGTTTGAGACTCCAATAATATCTAATGGATATAGAGAGGCTAGGCATGCTTGATATGTGTCTCATTGTTCATAATTTCTGCAATTTCTCACACATCTCTTGATAACATTCACTTTTCCTTCTCCTTCTGCTGCGAAGTTCTGTTGCCACACTTCTCCCTTCAGTTGAGAACATTACCTACTCTTTATACTACAACTTCCAAGTTGTAATCTTCTTGTCACATTTTCCTTTCAGCCGCTACCTATCAAGAATATAAATATACTTTCAAATCTAAAAAAATAAGACCAGGTTCACTCACTTACCCATCTTCAAGCAATTCTTTCCAGCTCTATGTCTTTGGCTGGAATCATCTTCATGTCTGAAAATTCTCTATTGCATAACTTTATAGGCTCTAGGCATTTCTTCTTTCACTGATCAGAAATTTAATTTTTGGTTCCCTCTTCACTGTTTTGATTTCTCAAATTAAATTTATCCACGTCTTCCTATCTTACCCAACCTCACTGTTAGAATTGTCACTTTGTATGCAACTTCTCTATTATAGAATCAACTATCCTTCAATTTGTTTCAAATAACAAACTAGCTCTGAACCTTTTATCTCAGTGAGCTTATCCTCATTCCAAAGAGTTTTCTTGCTCAGATACCACTTGATGCAGGCCTAATATTACAGACCTGCTATATCCCAACAATGATGCCAATGAGATCTCTAATCTCCTCATGCACTCTTAAATTTAAAACCTCATTAAATTACAAATTCTTAAATACGTTGCAGAAGTTTAACTACACAGCAAAACTACAACTTTGCTACAGAAATTAAATGATGTCCACAATTGCATTTTTTGGTTCTTCAATCTGATTTTTGTTCTCTTACATGATCCTTGATTAGATTTATACATCTCGTAACCATATCTGCAAACTAAATAATCTACTTTTCCATGCACTCAACTTGAACATCAAATTGGATCTTGATTCTCAAAGAATCGAATCCCAATAACAATGCCTTCATCTTCATTTTCAAGACTTAATTCTTGTAAGAGTTGATAATATAAAATAAAAATTCTTCCAAACCCTCTTACAAGTATTTATGAATCAATTCAAATGGATAGAAGTCTTTGGTCTCTACTCACCCAATGACCACTTAAATCAATGCTCTGGTTCTTTGCAAGTAGATAGCAATTTCTGCTAAAGATTTTTCCTTGCCTGGTCACGATCTATTCCTGGGTTTACTACCCATTACCAAAACTTCAATGTAAATACCAAATCCAACATTATGACTTTCAAACAATAATATTTCCAAATCGCACAAATTGATCAACCCTTCCAATGGTGGATCAAGATCTCCATATTCACGATTTCTAAGCATGGACTCTCATAACAATTAATCTCATTCTTGATTTGATTTTGTTCTTCACTAAATTAGGTCTTCCATTCCTCAAGGTTGGGTTGATTCCATCCTCAAAGAAGTTGGAATCTGCATCGATTCTACCTAGCTTCTGCTAAGTGATTCAAATTCTGACATGGAAAGAAGCACCAGATAATCCAGTTCTCCCTTTGTTGCCTCAATGTCCACCTGCAGGTAGTGATTTCAAAAACAAAACAATAAAGAAGCTCAATTAACCAGATAATAAAACCTTCATGTAACAGACTGACCCAAGAAGTGAAACTTTGTTACTCTAGGGTTAGAAGTACAAAAGTAACAGAAAATATACCGCCTCCTTAACAACTCCTCTTATTCTATGCACTACCCATTCACCCATACCAATGTCGATGTCATTCTCAGATATCACCATTTGAACTTCAAGATCAACTCCACTATTACAAGCGACTGCTGAATTCAATTTCCAGGCATGGTCCTGCATCAATCCATTTCTCTTTCCAGAAGAATCAAGAACCATATGACTGGAAAAGCAACCTTCTTCACAAATTGTGCTTGGACCCAACTGAGTGTTGCAGTTTATAGTTTCAGGCTTCAAGACCTGGAGTCCTTCCATACTCACCTGCAACACTAGAAATAGCTCATGTCGTTTTCTGATTAATTCCAATTCACTTCCTCCCAAGGGAGGGATGTTATTGATGAATGATAGATAGCCGTACAATTGATTGGCAATTGAAAGAGTTTTGCATGAATATAGCATTGTAATAATGTCGTGACATTTCGTGCAGATTGAGGTGGGGATGGATTGCAGTCACCCATTTTATTTTTTTATAAGAAAAGCCAAGCAATCAGGCTAGAATCAATCAGAAACTGTAAACGAAATCCGTACATGCAATAAAAAGAGATGTGATGACAATGAATCCGTAATTTGACATGAACATGTCCTGAAAAAATCCCCACTAACATTACATACTACAGTTATCAGTTTGTAACATCATTAAACTGGCCAGACTGTAGCAGACAGCAAATCTAATCTGGAGCCCTGTGATGAACCTTTAGGCTTTACCACCCGGGATCAAACAAAAGAAGTTATATTAATGTATTTTACCAGTACTGAAATTACCCACTTGCTTTTCAAGCTATGTGATCTATATGAATCCTTAAATCATTTTTACATTTGAGAGGCATTGAAGAAATTCACATGAACTATCTCACATTATAACAACATAGACCAATATCTAGTAGAATATACAAAGATAAATAGTAATGGTGGCATATTGTTGATCTGAAGTTGTTTGGGTTTGTTTAATTACATTTCTCTTAAGTTTGTTTAAGTCGAGTGTATATACTTATGTTTTAGAATTTATATACCAGTGTTAGAGTTTCAAGGGTAGATGAGAGTTTATTTCATAACCTGTTAATATTTCCTCTCGGTTATTATAATGCTTTTTTTAATTTTTTCCTTTTATAAGTGGTAATATGAACGTTTTTAAGTGGTAATATTATTTATTTACAAACTAAATATGATACTAACAAAACATATCACATGGATTTTGTTGGTAGATAACTATGGAGTGCCACTAGATATTGTGCACTGCCATATCATGTCGTCCGAATCTAGGCCAAGGAACGATAGCCTATGTTTTGTATGACAAAGTGCAAGACATAACCATAAAGAAAAGGAGGTCTATACATGGAGAGACCACAAACAACAAGGTATACTACATTTCCTTAATTGAAGGGCTAGGAGTAGCTTTAGAAAATGAGATGAACGAAATTGTTGTTTACGTGAATTCAAAGCTTATTAATGACCAAATGACAGGGCATTGCAAAGTTACATCCACAAATCTTGTGCCATTGTGTAATAGTGCCTGTGAACGTGCTCATAAATTCCTCTCATTTACCATGTATCATGATGAGATGGATGGAGATCATATGGATGCTAGCAGGATGTGTAAGGATATTTTATCTGGAGTAATGTCATCCCCAGTAAAAAATGCTAATCAACACCAACATAGATCCCTTGTACGATGGAGTGAAGCCAAATGTGGTGGACATCAACGATGGATGTGTCATGCATGCATATGGTTCATTTTTATTTTGTATGTTTTGCTTATGTTAATGTGGCATTTGATTTGACCACATAAAAATCACATGCCATAATGGATGTTGCATTCTATTTGAATGTTTATAACGGATATTTTGTGTAATACCAAATCCTTTGATGATTCCTGTGTTCCAGCATTGTGTGTGATGCTTTGTATCATGGACAACATATTTACTTTGGATTAATCTTTTTGTACATGTACCATAATGAACCAAATGTCTTTCAAGCATATGAGTTGTTATGATGTGAAAGATGCAAGGATCAACTGCATAAATTTGAAAAACTATGTGATAAATGGAAACATCCATGCTCCCAAGTATTCTAATATTTTTTGGGTGAATGAAGTTTGAGGATTATGCTGTGACAGAATGAATAATTTCTCAATGATGCTTCTCACCTATACATGCCTTCATCATTTTTGAGTCTTGTCATTAAGTTCAATGATACTTCCAATGACCATGAACAAGAGTTTACTTGAATCTAAATACCAAGCACAATGCATCTTAATCCTATAAATGCAACAATACTTAGGTGTGAGGGGTTGAATTATCACTCCAACAACTCCTCTTGCACCCATGGATCACGTCAGGATTGCACATCTCATAGAGTGTTTGCCAAATCCTTTGTCGACCAAGTTTCCTCTATGTACATGCATATTTTTTCCCTGAAGCCGCTTTTGAATGCACCAACAGAGTGGTATGTGTGGTTTAATCAACAATGTGGTACTCGCTAGATATATTATAGGCTAGATAGGTTTTATGCAAATTCTCATGTTGCCACTTTTATTCTACTGGTAAATGTTCAATTCCCATTGGCTTGACTATAACTAGTTCTGATAACTTCCTTATTGCTATCTAGATACATGTTGGTATATGGTGTCCTTATGAAGCTTAATCTTCCTTCAAGACAAATGTCTCTTTGCTTGAGTCTGTTGATCATTTGGGGCAATGAAGGCTTCAATCCCAAATGGATAGTACCAATTTCAGAGAGGTATCTGATAGAGTTCTTACACAACTGAAAGAATTGAAACTAATCTCACATTGTTCAATATGCATGCTACTCTTATGGTGAAGAGATGAGATAGGAATTCCATTCATTGTGTCACAATAAACAATCACACATAGTGGAAGAATAACTGAAATGCATTATGAAAAATGAACACATAGAGGAAAGGTTACATCAATGCAACAAGTATGGGCACCAAAATAGATGTGCACCAATAATCCGTCCAAGTTGTGCATACAATTTAATAATGGACGATTACTCCAATTTAAAGAGAATATTCTTGTTAAGTTTCAACATCCAAGAGTCACCCCTTCTAACTTAGAAACCCCCTGAGCTCAATGGTGCCTTGTTATACCAGGATCAATAGCCTTAAATATTCTCTTTCATCTCATCAAGTCAAAGACTATGAAACTTCAATTGAATATTTAACTTATTCTGAATTTGCACATGACTTATGCAAATTATAGTTGATTGTATTGTGTTTAACCCTCCTACTTAGAAAATAGTGTGACATTCATCAACCAAACTCTAAATTTCTAGAAATTAACACTTGAACTATTCTTTACCATGGGAAATACACTTGCAAAATATATGTGGCAAATTCAGGGTTCACAACTTAAATGGGCATTTCTTTGTGTAGCAAAACCATTCGTTAGTAAAATGGAATCTTATCCTCCTTGGTGCCTCACACAGTCTCTATTCCCATAAGCGATATTCAAATCATCATGAGTTTATATGTTGCAGGAGGTATGTTACATATTTTTTTTTGATAATTCATATTCATACTAAGAAACCCTAGGAGTTGAGAGTCAATGAATGCACACATAAAAAATGGGGGCAACATTGAATGTTGCAGATCATAGGTAAAAAATGACAATATGGTTGTCTCTAAATATTAAGGTATGCTTCTTTAGCACCCCTTTATTACCGAGGGGCATCTACTGCAGTGATTGTGTATGGCATAACATGTATGTAAACTTTTCATCAAGCCCAATTCTGGGTAAAGGTAGGTTGGCTGCTGGATTACTTTATTCGATGCTTAGATACTTTGGTTATGTTTAAGGTGAAACTTAAAAGATAGTTTCCTCATCATACTCTTGATGTTTTGCCGAGTCTTCATTTTCAATTGGTACATTTATTGATTTGTAAATTTATTGGGCTTGGAGTGCTTTATATTATTTGGAGTTGGAGTGCCTTATCATATTTGGAGTTAGAACTCTCTATCTTATCAGTCAATCTATTTTTATCCTCTGCAAAAATTTGGATTTTCTTTATTGCCTGGATCCCAAATGTCTCAGTTTGGAAATATGGTCAGTTATGTGGGAGGCAAATGCTTGTCTCAATATGTAAGAATAAAGCTATTCATCTTATGGTATAAAATTTCCAAAGAAAGGAATATTCATAAAAGAAAGACAATGTCTTTTGAGGCTAAACATGGCAACTCCATTACAAAACAATGACCATAATCAATGCTGGAAATTTTTTAAGTATAGAACAGTGCAGTAGTAGATGAAACAGTCTGACCTAAATTTCTGGTAATGATAGCACCAAACTATTTCAACAAGGCGGACTTATCAAAAGGTATTGATGAAGGATGTAGTAATATTAATTAGCCCGAACTGAGTCCATTTTTACATAGTTTCCAATGCATTTTTATTTCAAATTGTGAGATGTCCTCCTCCATAGTTGTAATAGTTTTCCCATTGACCCAAACTCCTTTATAGATATAATTTTGGATATTGGAATTTCTAGCTTGATTTGAAGGATCAATTTAGTCTCAACTTGAAAATAACACATCAAAATACCCATGCATTTCATCTAAATAATAATTATGTTTAAAAATTAAAATAATAATTTTATAACATGTCAACATTCAAATGAATTAATGATTACAAAATACTTTATTATAAAAGCGAAAGACCTATTCTTCCGAACCAATAACTTGTAAGACTGAACCTTCATAATTACATATGAAGTTTGTAAACCAAAAATATAATCCTCTTAAAAGATGTTCTAAACCACTATCAATCCTCTTCTAAGATGTTCTAAATTTGCAATGCTATAACATTTTCCTTTCACCATGGAAATGCTCTTCAAGATCTGATATCCAATCTTCAAAGCAATCTGAAAAAGATGTAAGGAAGTATGGAAATGAGTATAACTTTTGTTAATTTTATCTAGCATTACAAACAATAAAAGCATTGAAGTCTTGGCATAGCAATGAAACTCCAAATCATGCATGTTTCAAGCTTAAATTTTTTAGAATAACCAAGTTTGCAAGTTTGAAATTCTCACCTTCACTTATTTGGGTTTCTTTCACTATCTCATCTAGCATCTCTATCAAGTACATCATCAAATGTTTGTCTCATTCTAGTGCCTTGTGTTGGGCGAGGAAAATGTGCAGAACTAGATGATGTGTAAGAGCGCTTGCGGGTGACCATCCTTTCCAAAAAATCTTTCCCATGTTGTAGGGTATTCCCAAATCCATCTTGCACTTGTTGGAAATATGGAGCAGTCGGATGGTCCAACCCCAAAGTGGTAGATGCCAATGTTGTTTTGAATTCATTGGCAACATCTTCCATGCGTTTCTCTAGGAAGCTGAGATGTGATTCTTCACTGGGAAACTGCATAAGTGACTCAAAAATGTCTCGAAACAAAGAAAGAAAAATTCACATCAACATGAAAAGAGTAATAGAAAAATATGAAATAAACCAAGTTATGAAATTACTACCATGACAGGAAAATCCAAGTCATTCGCAACTCCAAAGCCATCGTTTTCAGCTATCTGGTAACGGCTACATTGCACCATATTAGACCACACCAACTACTATTTATGATCTAAAACATTTCTATTGATCTAAATATGCATTATGAAATACTAAAAGTCACCTGATATGGGATTGTTTCATCAATTCCTATTTCTAGCTCTTCTTGTTCCAACCTGTTTTTTTCCCTCATCGTGGTAACCTTAATGACATGCCTGTACAAATATCCATTATTTGCCCAGCTGCAATCACACATAGCAAAGTTTGGACCTGATTGCAATACCATATATCTTTTCTCAATATCATGTCGGCTTTGCACATATGTTATCGAAGGATCAGAGTGGTGTAGTGTAACATTATCATCTGGAATAGATTGTCCTCTTAGCCAAGATTGAGCTTCCATTTTCTCCACTCTATAATTTCTATGAAAACCATTTTCCTTTCTGCATTCACACCACCAATAAAAAATGTGGACCACTATTACCAATTGATGCACTAACCAGTCTACTCAACGATGGGAAGCTGATCATATTGACCTTAGAAATACCTTTTTTCAGGTGTGAATGGTATGACTCGATGGCCCCATTTGTTTCTTGTCCAGCGTGCTTTAAAGTGCGACAACATTTTGCCCACATTCCTGATGAATATCAAAGAATACCACTTAATAACTAGAAAGCATGTCAATAGGTAAAATATAGTAGAACTATGAATTGAAATCTAGAAGTATGTGAAATTCAAAAATATAGTAAAATTCTCATAGCACTTGGAGATTATGGATAGGCTAGTCATTAAATAAAAATATCTAGGATATTATAATATGAAGGAAAACCTATTATGTCCAACCATCGTGCTTGAAAGTACTCAACAAAGACATTTTCTTCTTTGAATTCATTCAAAAATCTATTGGCTTCCTCAAGAGCATAATCTCCATTTGTTTGGGTGTGCATAATGTCACCTAAACGCTTAAACATGGAGTGCCTTGTAGTGTCATCTTTAACTTTCATCACAAGATATTTTAGCCATGCCCTTTTGACATGCCAATTGCATAGGTAGACTTCACATTGAAATGTCTCCCTGTTGAATAAATATGTTATGCAATGTTAAAAATATATGCCTACTTTAATATTGTATGCAACGCTTGATTTCAAGAAATGGAAAAAACACACCCTATTAGATATATGTACCTAATTGCACCAATCTCCACTGCTGCATCATCTACCATGAATGCATTCAATTTCCATTCCAACATACCCATGTGTACTTTAAGAAGTATAGTTTCCATCCATCTCACAATATCTAAGGTCGTAGATCTTGACATGATGACCCATGCCACTGGAACACCATTATGTTGGGAATCGAATGCCAATAATGTATAAAGTTGGAACTGCATACAATTAAATAGGACATCAGTTACATGCTTGAATTATACTATAAATAACAAATGATAGTAAGAAAAAAACATCTATGATATATAAACCTACCTTAAAGCGATTTGTTCCAAATGTAGAGTCCATTGCTAATATACTATCATGACCATATTTCCTCATCCATTCTAGCTGTAATGGTTGTTGGATGCCTAAAATGAATGGAATGTGACCCTCATCATCTATGGTTTTGTCAAACTCAAAGTAGTAGAACACTTTATCAGGATTTTCAACTTGCCATATACGCACACTTTGGGCGTCATTCTTATCAAACATATATTGGGCATGTTTTAATTTTCTCTCTATATTTCCAATGTCATCACGTGAAAAAAAATCATTTCGATCAAACTCAAGCTCAAAAGAGGATACTTTATCATGCACTAGTTCATGATGTTTTTGATGTACACATTCGGCAGACATCCACTAAAGCAAACATCTTTCTACCCATTGATATAGTTTTTTTCTAATATGAGGTGCATGGTATGCCCTTGTGCCACAAAATCATCAGTCTCTTGTCCATGACAAGGTTTACCGCCAATATCTATATGATTCCTCTCACTGTAAGTGATTAGGCAGCGTTCTGGTGCCTTCTTGAGTATGCAGATGCTAAAATGACAAAGGCAACCACATCTTATATGCTTGCAACCTGGACGACTCCCCTTACCATGCTTAGGCACTTTGGATATATCAACAGGTAGTTTATCAATCTCTCGGTGGTCATGTGGCCCATACAAACACCAAAAGCTGCAAGCAACAACAAGATATTAACACTTCATACATCACAATATTTCAAAACATCAATTGTTCATGTTGCAGCTAATGCTTTAATATCAACTAGTTTCTAGAAACTTGTATATGAGAATGTGAATATAAGTAGTATTCTCTGCCCCGAGAGTTGTTTTTTATGGTTATTTTTTTTATGTTTAAGGGCTATTTTTTATGGTAGTTCTTGGTATTTTCAAACCAACAACAATACTCTTCTGCTTTCAACAAAATAAGACCCATTTAAGGGTGCCTACCCAACAATTATTGCAGATTTCATGGGATTGGATTTATAACATCGAAAACCATTATAAGAAGCTCAAGAAGAGAACTGCTTTGACAACCCTATCAACAAAATTGAAGGATGGTTTGGGACATAAATGAGATCAACCTTAAAGCAAATGATTTTAGGCCTCCTCAAACACAAGCATGATCAGACTTCAATACTTGTTGCTTGTAGGTGTGGGCAGGCCCTTTATCAAATAATCATATTGTGGTTATCCTATTGAATATAAGAGAGTCAAGAAAAATAGAGAAAAACTCACATTATATACTCCAAGGTGCTGTTGATTCTATGCTTTTGATTTCCAACATTTTCATTTTGTGATTTGTTGTTGTAACTATTTCGAATGCTTGTTGGATACAATGGATTTTTGTTCTCCCTGATAATGAACTCTTTATACCTATTTGATTTGATCCAGGCAACAACATTGCCTTCAACCATATTCCAGTGTAAATCAGAAGTAGAAAAGTTTATTTTTTTATGGATCTTGCACCTCGAGAGCTAGAAGTTATTGACATTTCAAAACCTTCTGAAAGGACAAAACAAGAATACAATCAGTGAAAGAGAAAACCAAAAATAACAAAACAAAACAAGTTGTAGTTACATTCAGACATACATTGGGCACTAGCGGCCATTGAAGACTAACCATCCGCATCATACTAACTAAAGATACCCCAAAAATGGCAAAACAATGAAGCCCAAAGGAACTAGAAACCCGAATTAGAATTATTATTAGAATGCAGAGATTGGAAAGGAGTTGGCTTTGAATGGTGCTAGTACATATGAGTTAAACAAAATTAATAAGATAAGGAATTGGCCTTGAATGGCTGATATTAAAATGGGTTTATGCTTATTATTAGTTATTATGTAATTTGTTAAACCAAGAGGATTGATGTTAATGCACTGTGTTTGACAGATTGTGAACCATGGGATTCCTCATTCTTTAATAGATGAGATCAGGTCTGTAGCTAATGATTTCTTCAACCTTCCATTGGAAGAAAAGCAGAAATCTGCTCCGCAAGCAGGAGATCCTCAGGCCTACCGTCAGATGTTCGTGACAGCTAAGGATCAAACGTTGGACTGGGGTGACTTACTTGCTATGTCAATCAAGCCCAACTTGATTAAAAATCTCGCCCTCTGGCCTACCGTCCCCACAAATTTCAGGTGACCAAACTGTATTGTACTGTGATTATGTATTGAAAATTTCAGATAAATGTATTGATGATAGTGAGTATTGTTGAAGACTGTCTTCTGGATCCATTGCATATTTTTACCAAAGCATTTTGTTTGGTTAACCATCATGAAAACAAAGAAAGTGAACCACGCTAGTTTGGTTAGAGTGGATGCTTATAAATAGATGCAATGGATTCAAAAGACAGTCTTCAACAATACACTAATACACTGATTGCAGAAGCTTGAGAAGAGAGAAAGTGAGTATTGTTACTGATTGCAAAATCCTAAGAATAGAGAAAGTAAGTATTGTTGTAACATCAATTGATTAATTGTTGGGATACCATTGAGAGGTATGAAATTGAGGTAGAAAGAGTCGCTCAAGAGCTGTTGAGTCTGTTTGCTGAAAACCTTTATCTATGGATTATTTCAAGAATGTGTTTGGGTCAGAGCCCATGAATCTGATGCGCATGAACTTTTACCCGCCTTGTCCTAGGACAGACCTTTTTCTTGGATTGAGTCCTCACTCAGATTGAGGGGGTATAACGTTGCTTCTGCAGGATGAGGAAACACAAGGCTTGCATGTTAGGAAGAATAATCAATGGATTCCTGTGGATCCCATTCCTTATGCCCTTGTTGTAAACATTGGGGAATTGGTGGAGGTAATCATGTCTGGTCTCTGCTTTGTGGTTCAAGCATTTTAGGATTCTGCTACCTTAAGGATAGTTTCATTGGCTTTCATGTGTTTGTGTTTTTAACAGATATTGTGAGTATTCATTTTAGTGTTAGTAACACCTATGGTGGATACGATACATGTTTTCCTGAGCTCTGGATTGCTGATTCCCTCCATCCAACCGGCATGGAGCAAAGTCAAAGTCAAAGGTTACATCCATGGTTACATTATTAGAAATGGGTTGCAGACAGATGTTTCGGTGGAGACTGCTCTTGTAGGCATGCATGCAAAATGTGGAAACAGAGATATTACATTTCAGTTGTTGGAAATAATAGATGTTCTATTATAACTAAATTTGTTTCCAGGCCAGGATGTAGTTTTCACGCTCTACCTACTAGTTGGCCATCTTCAATAAAATAACCACAAATATTTGAGAATGTAGGATCAAAATTTCCCACACATTCATAGAGACAGGTATTTTTATATTATAATACTTTTAACCTGGACAGGCAAGTAGCTAAATAGGAATATAACCTTGGCTTCTCAGAATCAAAATTTCCCACACATTCATAGAGACCAGTATGGTAGTAATGTTGTGGCACTTTTTTGGCAAATGCAGCTTGAAAGCATCAAACCCATCAAAGTTACTATTGTCAGTGTTCTTCCTACAATCGTTGAAATGGGGATGCTGCAATATGGCAAGGACATCCATGATTACATTATTAGAAATGGGTTGCAGATAGATGTTTCGGTGGAGACTGCTCTTGTAGGCATGTATGTAAAATGTGGAAACATAGATATTGCATTTTAGTTGTTTGACCAGATGTCTAGAAGAGATGTGGTAGCATGGAATGCAATGATTGTCTGTATTAATATTACTTGAGAAGAACAACATCAAACAAACCTTGAACATTCATTATCACATCACGAACTGAATACAAACATAGTTGATGATCTTACTCTAGTTGAAATTGAAACATTGAAAAATTATACAAATGCTCATGTAATTCCGCCTTTGATGAGTCTTTCAGAACCAGTTATTCTTACTATCTATGAGTCACTGGGTGATATCAAACCTCTTTTTGAAAGTTTGAATGACATGCAAAGTTCAACAAGTGACCATATGGATTCATCAGGAGCACAAGGGACTACATAGTCACAACATCAAAAATTTGTCGAAGGTAGCAATACTTCCAATTTGGCCTCTACATCAATCCCAATAGTTAGTATACCTGTTAGTAGCACAAGTCCAACCAGCACTTCAGTGCTAGTTGGTACAGTTTCAGGTTTCAATCTCGACAGTACATCCACTTCATCTGCAAGAATCCCTACTGAAGGGTGTTGCTTACTAAACATTGGTTTTCCATATGGTTTGGCTAATTAAGGTCAACACACACAAGGAGTAAACCAAAATCCTCTTGGTATACCTAACACTTGTCCAAATTCTACTTCTCGGTGAAACCTTTCACCATGGAATGGTAATATTCCTGGCGGAAGCAATGAACCACGGAACATTTATGCCAATTGGGGTTATGCTCCTCAGATTAGTGGAAATTCCTTGGGGGGTTGTCCTCCGACTTATCCTAGCACAATTTGTTGTGGCAATCCACCTATCAACCCCATCCCATAATGGAGTGGGGAGGTTCCAGGAAGTAACCAATCTTTTTGGGCACCACCTTCGAAAGGAGGAAATCAACCTTGGAACGCTTATCTAAACCAAGGAAAAAATCAATGGTTTGGTCAGATTCTGGAAAGTAACCAATATTTTTGGGGCCTACCTCCACAAGGGGGCAATCCATCCATCCATCTAGTTCCACCATGGAATGGTAAACATTCAGGAAGTAACCAAT
This sequence comes from Larix kaempferi, assembly GCA_027924585.1. NCBI lineage: Eukaryota > Viridiplantae > Streptophyta > Pinopsida > Pinales > Pinaceae > Larix > Larix kaempferi. The sequence goes on along the minus strand of BSBM01000361.1, from coordinate 36,135,173 downwards.
CTTTTTGGATGCCATCTTCGCAAGGAGGCAATCAACCTTGGAATGCATATCCAAACCAAGGAAACAATCAATGGAGTGGTCCAGTTCCAACTAGTAACCAATCTAATTGGGGCCCACCCCCATAAGGGGGAAATCCACCCATGAATCCCAACCATCCAAGGAGTGGTAATACATGCATCCTAGTTCACAATGGACTGGGAAACATCCGAGCAATAACCAATCCTTTTGGATGCAACTTCCGGAAGGAGGTAACCCCTCTTGGAATGCTTTTCAAGCCTAAGGACAACATCAATGGAGTGGCCAGGTTCTAGAAAGTAACCAATCCTTTTTGGGCCTAACCCCACAAGGGGAAATCCAACCATTAACCCCACTCCGCCATGGAGTGATCAGGTTCTATAAAGTAACCAATCTTTTTGGAACCAACTTGCAAGACCTGCGTTTGATCCACCTAGGCTGCCACATGAACCTCATGCCAATGGTATGATGGATTCCGTCAACCATCTTGAACAGATTACCCCACATTCGGGACAAGTTTCTATTCAGAATTTGCAACCCATAGCTGGCCAGGAAATCTAGGAACCTGCTAATCCTTCCAACACTTATGAAATCTTAACAGTCTCATCGATAGACCTTAGAGGAAAGAAGAAGAAGTATAAGGGTAAGCAAATTGCTAATCCCTCCCAGAATTCTGAAATCCTTATAGTCGAGTCCAAGGACCTTAGGGAAAAGAAGAAGAAGTACAAGAGTAAGAAAAATGATAACTCTGGGAGAAGAGATGCACCAACTATGCTTCAATGTAGTGGGAAACAACAACCCACTATTTTAACACTGGTACCCCCCACCAGGGGGAAACCAACCAACCCCCACACAAGGGGGAAATGATCCTAATGCCAATGTCTTCATGTGTGATCATGAGATGAACATTCAAACAAGACTTGATTCTTATGATGTCTCTCCTAGTACATCGGATCAATTGGAATCACAACCAAGTGGTTATCTCTACATTGAGAAACCAACCATAGACTTAGTACCATACCCTCCCAAAGGTGTTCTACGTAGAACAATGCATAATCCTAACATGCAAGCTGCTCAGAACGGTAATGTTCTTGAGGAACAAGCTCAAGTACCATGTGCCGTGTCAGCCTTGGAGGTATTGCAATGTCGTTCTGTGCAAAGAAAAGAACTATTGTCTACAATTGGTGTTGTTGATCCATCCGATGAGACTTTTATCACATAAGACATAGAATTTTCAATATGTAGGATCCTTTCTGAAGTTGCTTTTCAGATTAAAGTAACGACTCATGGTAAGAACATTTGTCTAACCCTAGTGGATGAAGGGACCTCAGCTTGTGTAATGTCATTTTAATGTTGGCAAGCATTTGAATGACCCCTATCTTCCATAGAAGTTTCATACCAAGCTACTCAAATAGCTTCGGCATATTCAGATCAAAATATTCCCTTGATGAAGGAATATGATTCGGTTACTTAGCCCATTTGGGCTGCGAGATATCCCATCTCACATGATTTCTTGGATTACATTTTATCGTCAGATGAAGATATCCCTGAAATTGTAAAAATTTGGTTGCACCCACCTAAGGACATCTTTTTTGGGGCCACTGGGAGCATAATTGGATTAAATCTACCCAAGTATAGGAGCATGATCTGCATGTTCCTCGATTTGATCTGGTATATTTGGAAGCTTGCATATAGGTTTGGGCCATCCCTTTGTGAAGATGCATTTGAACCTTTTGCAACCCAAACTTGCCATAGGGTCGAACCTGTTGGAAATTGGTGGGTCGGCCCTTCATATCTGTATTTTCCACCATTCCGACAGAAGAGCCTACCGAACATGGGACACCCTAGTCAACACCCCATTTCCATTTTGGTTCCCATGCTGAGTTATTATCATAGGCCCGGGAGCCCTATTAGTCCCATCATGACTTGGAGTTTGAGACCACATATTTCTCTTTCATTCATTTCTGACCATATTCTGATGGGCTCCCAATTTTTTGTCATTTTACATAAGCTTGTGTTAAAATATCCACTTGAACATCTGTGCAAACTGCTTCATTGCTTATTGCTTATGTTGCTTATTTTCCTTTGCAATCACTTTTTGTTACAAGATTCCTATAAACCATTGCTTCTGTATATTTCACCCATACCCATGGAGGAAACATCTATAAGAGTGTGCATAACTAGCTCAACCATTGTTTGCAATACGGATCTTTTCCTTAGCCTGAGCCATGCCCTTGACATTTAGGCGCATGCCCTTGAGACACTCATTTCCTCTAATGTATCATAACATGCTTTATTCCTTTTTCAAGCTAATAAATGAAAAAGGTTAAAAAAAATTGGAAAACACAAAAATCCAAAAAGGGAGAGACTTGAATCACTTCATATGATAAACTTCGAAGAAAACGACAACAGTCAGTCCTTGTCGCCCTTGAACATGGCACATAATATTGTATCCACTATCAGTACACCATCTGCATTTCCCTTAGGAACCTGTACCAATATTTTGAACAGATCTCCATCGATGGGTTATCCTTCCCGTCACCAATGGAGCTTTCATTAATGCATCTGGCATTAGCGGATTTCATTAAGGTCGGTTACTCAACATCCTATGTTGCCAAGTGTCCATTTTGCATCGTATTATGTGTTCAAGGGAAGTCCAAACTGAGTCGACCATTCCTCAAATATTCCTAACCAATCATGTTGGCCTTCCTTGTGTTAGTATACAGTGTTGGATCTTGCAGTTCTACCAAATTATATCAGACTATTGATCTTTGTTTCATATCGGTTGATGTGGGATGCATTAATGCCCTCCTTCCGATGGATCTACTCCTATCATCATCAAATCATTATCTAGGACATGGATCTAGAAACCCAAGAGTATCTTGGATCTTGCAGTCATTAGTGGAAGGTTTCCTCGCAAATGATAGTGGGTATACATCAATGACCCCTGATTATTTGATTCTACAAGTGTTCGACTTCATAACATCTATTCACACTTGATAGTTTGTACTCAGTACCTTAGAGTCCATCATCATTATCGGTGGGTCTCTTCACATCTGTTAACAGTATACATCAATGACCGGTAATCAGATGGTGTTTTATCACGCTCGACATCAGATCATTTATTCGCATGATATAAACTCGTACTATCGTCGGTTTGTATTGAAGACCTTGGGAAAAAAAGTGGTATCACTCATCGATGCATTTCCTGAGCTGCACAAGATTAGACTACCATGTCAGAACTTCGATAAAGACCTTGTTCTAGCACTCATCAAAGTGCATGTTTACACTTCTGAAAAAATTACTTTTGACATGGATCCACTATGTATTGTTCATGGCATGCTTGTTTACTACTGAGCATGGGTATGCCCGCCTCAGGAAGATATTATATATTTGAGAAATTGCTATGTTTTGTAGGTGTGATCCTCAATCCTATGCCCGCGAGTTTTTCCTTCCCTCATCCTTGCTTTGAATGATAAAGAGTATCAGTATACAGAGTATAAATTTCAGTAATGTATTTCGGCCCTTAGCTCTGCTTCGGACCTCACACATTAGGGGGCATCTATTAACAATCAAATTAACACCCTTAGTCATGTGACAAAAGAAGCACATTTTTACTATGCACCTGTAACATGAAGACAGAATACAAGTACATTCAAAGACAAATCCTCTCTGATCTAATCACTTCTCCCGTAAATGGAAGGATTAGGTGAAGAAAGTAAGAACCTAAGGAGATCAAGTTTAGTGATTGAACCGCTCATAAAAGGTCCAGAACTAATCTACACCAATCAAAAAGTGAAGATGAATGCATTAAAGTGCATTAATTGTACTTAAAGTATGCTAAGTTGTGCAAAAAAGCCTAAAAACTGTGGAAAAGTGGGTTTTTGAGCAAAAATAATCAAAAAAATGAAAAGGGACAATCCCACATTGAAAAGAGAAACTTGAGAGCACACTTCCCAATACTATATAAGAAAGGAATTTGGGGCATTGTAAAGGGAGAAAGGAAGAGCAAAGACATGCTGGAGAGATTTTGAAGGAGGAGGAAAAACTCAATTTCTTCAAAAGAAAGGGTGGAGAAAGGAAAGCTCGTGGCAATGGAGGAGGGATTCACACCAAGATCCATGGTAAGGATGTATCTCTTCATTGTTTTAATATGAAATGATTCAAGTTTGTTCCATTTGAATGTTTGAATGTTGCTTGTCTTATATGATTTAACTTTTCAAATGGCATTAGATCTTAGCTTTGCTTATCTTGTTTGATGAATGAATGTAGATCTTATGAAGAACTTGTGATAATCATTTTCATTTGCTGACATAAAAGCTCACCACTTCTTAGTAAAATAGATTGATAATATGCAGATCTAACTCCCTACTAGAAAACTACTTCAACTATTATCAGGTATTTGTATAGAGTTTCTAAGGAAACGTTATTATTAACATATCTCCAAAAATGAAAAAATTAAATAAATATAAAGAATAAATATTCAAAAGAAAGTATTTAAAAATATTGTAAATGGAGTTGTCATTTGGTTGGGTTCCTTGGAAGGGTATTCAATATTTTTATGTCCCCGAAGGGGATCATATATATATGAAATATATAATATGAAGGGTATTCAATATTTTTATGTTCCCGAAGGAGATCATATATATATGGCCACGAACCTATTATTTGAACCTTAATTTTCAAATTGTTCACTCTAACTATAGTTTATGTATAGTTTGAAATATTTATTATATTACATGAAATTATTAATAATCATTTATTTTAAATTTTATTGGATGAAAAAGGTTGACGTCTTCCTCATTTGTTGGTTCCCAAGAGGGGGTGGTCGGCTGAAATCAGGTTCAAGTTCTGGGTAGGACAGAACAATAGGGTTTATTCTCTTTGTTTTGATTATGTGATTCTATGCGTCGTGACATCGGCCTGGCCCAACGGCGTGCTAGCATCATGGCGCGTTTAAATGCAATCCAAGTTTGGTTTTTCATTTTTTTCCTTGGTCTACTTCACGTGCCATGTAAACGCCTCTGCAAGTACTTAGCAGTACAAACTCTGATTGGTTTTATTTATGTTTATTTATGGTGGTGCAGTGCACGAATTTTGGGGATTCAGGAGCCAGTGGTTGGGAGATATGGTGGATAGGTCAGGGGAGAGATGGAGATATACAGTGTCGGCGAAGCAGGGGTCGGTTGGAGTTATCGACTGCCTACAATATTGCTTTGTACGGAAAGGGGTTTTAATGGAGATGGTTTCGTTGGCCACATGTGGAGTCATTGGAGTGTTAATTTTGTTCTAGTTAATGGCTGCCAAGAATCCAGCTGTGGAGGGAGGGGAAAGGATTTTTTTTTCGTGGTTTGGGGCTCAGTGTTCCTGCTGTTTGTTTTCTGGAATTGTTGATGTTCATGAGGTGTTAGGAAGCCTGGTCTTTGGTATTTGCTTCCCAGGGCAGTCTTGCTGTGGCTTGGTGGTTTGTTTTTCATAGTGCTCTTGGCGTGGTAGAGAGCGTCGGATTTGTTTGGTGCGACGGTGTCAATGTGTTGTGGCGGGGTGCCGTGTATTTTTGTTGGTGGCTTCTACTAGTGGGATCTCACCAACACATTTGTGGATTTCCCTGTTATTTTTGGTTTAGTTGGAATTCTTGCGTTCGTGACTGTTCATGCAAACAACCAAGTTGTGGTTTCTTTTCCTGTTGCTGGTGTGTCGGGCTATTGCGAAAGATTGGACGCTTGTCATGTGTTGGGTTCCTAGGTATGCTATCTCAAACAAGATGAGAGTAGAATGTTGATCGTGTAATGTTTTGGTTTGGTGACAAATCATCGTGGGATGAATGCCCAAGCTCTTTCTATGTTTCTAGGATAAATGGTCAAATGATTATAATATAATTTATCATTTGCACCTCTGTTCTGTTCTGGCCATTTGGAGTTGGGTTTTTCCCATGTGTTCGTATTGTTGTAAATATCGAGCCAAATTTTGGCTTTGAACTTGTCTGTGTTGTCTATAAGAGTGTTATTGATTTCTATATGCAATTTATGAGTGTTGTTCAACTGTGGTTTTTATTCTCTCAGGAAATTCTTTAGCAGTGCGCAATGTTTGATGGTTTCCGCTGCTGGTTCTGGCCACGTATTTTCTTCTGTCATTTTTTTTTCTAGATAGTTGTATTATTCAATTGTAAGGATTTGTATAAGCAAAGTTTCCATGCCCTGGATTTTGGTCTTTAAGTGACTCGATGACTAGTTTTCTTGCAATGTCATTTACCTAAATATGGATTGATACTATCTTTTGCACCCGACAAATCCCCTGTTCATGAGAGTTTCTATAGGCAGAGTTTTGATGTCCTAGATTTTGATCTTTAACCTGCTCGATGGCTAATTTTTTTGCAGTTCTATATACCCAAATCTGCATTGATACCATCTTTGGCATCTGTGGATAGTTTTGTTATTCAAAATATAGAAAAAAAAACATGGTGTTGGATACCCTGAACTTGTTTATTTTGTTTGCAATTCATCACATGTTTGGTCAAAAAATCCCCTTCTCTTCGCCAAATATCTTGTGAACAATCGAACTAAGGCCCAATATCATATCAACATGTGGCTAGAACATAGCCTCGCTACATTTCTGGTTTTCCTAGTAATATTCCTTGTCCAACAAGCTCTGCTAACAGAATAAACTACACAACACCCCGATCAACAATACTTATTCCAGGTAACAACTATTATGATGAATTATTTGAATAAAAGCTACACATATGTTTTTTTGGATTTGGATTTCAATGTGATAATTTTGTTGTATAGGGAATGGGGATTTGAGGGGATATTATTCAGGGATGTAAAGTGAGGCATAAGGAGATATTGCAAGTATGCAGTGCAGACGAGAAATGTGTAGTACACGAATGGAGTTCACATTTCTGAGAATGTGATAGGGAAAACACAACACAAGATAGAGGAGAAAATAAGATATTACAATTATCACAACACAATCACCAGTAAAGGAGAGCCATGTAGGGAGTTTGTGAAGCCATCGATGAGAAAGAACGTGACTTGGCTGGAAGGAAATATGTATGTATACAATGTCATAATGGGAGTTGATGCTTCATCCATTAAATCAATTCAAGAGCGATATGATGGGATCCGAGATTGCATCCATGCCACAGTGAACAATTTATTGGGAAATTTCTGCAAAACAGTTAAAACCAAGTACTATTTGTTAAAGAGAAAAATCATTGCAAGCTCTTTGATGTGATCAATAAATCTAGAGCTCAGTATTTAGTGATCGTACTGTTCATTTGTCTTGATGTTGTATCTATTGTTGTAAATGCCCAGCAGCCCATGTTTTACCTCAGGAGTGGGATTGTGCTACTTTATTGCAAAATTGGGACTCGACCTTGCCGTGGGTCATGGCCTAGATAGATGCATGTATGATTGGTTGTACTGTATTCCTTTTTATAAAGTATGGCATTTTACCTTGCTGCTCCACGCAATAACCTTCTCACTGCTCACTCTCACCTCGACACCATGAGATACTCACTTTGGATGCCTTTTCTAGATTCTTCACAATGTTTCGTTACAGTTTTTCATTTTCTATGCATATTTTTTTGTTTCCACATATGTGTACAATTTTGATCTAGATATACATCCATCTCGGTGCATGATATGCACATATGGTGGTCAAGTTTTTTTTTAAGAGATCATTGTACATAGTCAGCAAGTCGTTCTACTATTTGTTTATAGTATAAAGTGGAAAAAGAGGTGGATTTGTTTTCACAGAGCTCATTTTGCTATCCCAACAAAAGGAATTTAAATCAAAGAGTAACCTATCCCCAATTGGTCAAAATGACCCAAAATATCTCATCCTCCCTGTATATTGCATTACCAAATTTTGCTGACGATGAAAATAAAAATACTAAATCCCAAGCTGCCTGTCATAGCCCTGCCTATAGCCCAATCCATGCCTATTTTTTATTTAGATACAATATTAAAGGTTTCTGGATCTATATTCTTGCGTGTTTTTTTGTCTTGGAGTTTTGAGCAAGCAGATGGCCTATCTTTCTCTCTTTTTTGTATATGCGCTTTATTTTTTACCCGTTCAACACTCTGCTTTTGGAATTGGAATTCCATTTTGTAAGAGGTAAAGGAGGTGTACATTTGACTGGGAATCATTTTATCTCTTTGGTCTATTTTGATTTGTTTGTCATACTATTTATCTAATTTGTGCATTTGATAGTGTACCCATTGAAATACCTAGAAGGCTTTCTAGTCCTAATCCCCGGTCTCCAGTAGCTTCATCTAATTGGACAGTAATTAAGGTGATTGGAAGCTCCCTTTATTCTTTAGGATAATTGTGAATCTTACTGTTTTTTTTCTTGATTTAATCAGGTATTTAATTATGAACTTATTAAGTCTGTAAATAATGACATTAAACTAGCAATCTTGGAAGGATATGCATAAAGTTCCACCCCTCTACATTCTAGTTGCATTTATCCCTGCAATTATGATATCAGGGATCTATTTTTTCAATCACGGTGTGGCAGCTCAAATGGATCAACATAAAGAATTCAATTTGGGAAATCCATCAGCTTACCACTATGACTTACTTTTACTGGGTATTATGGTGCATCTCCTGGTCTGTGACTTTGTCTTGAGGATTAAGTTTTGGTTTCCAATTGATATTTCTTATCTATAATGATGTTGCAACTGACTTCTATACAATTTGTTCCATGTTTGATTCCCTCATTTAGGTCCTAATATGTGGATTACTTGGAATTCCTCCATCTAATGGTGTATTTCTGCAATCCCCAATGCATACAAAGAGCCTTGCAACTCTGAAGAGACAGGTAGGCAATGTGCTTATTAATCACTCTTGTTAGGAAGTCTTCTCTCTTGGATTTGCATTGTATAGGTCTAATCACAATATTTCATGTGTGTCCTATATATGTTTCATATTTTTCATCCTTCATTATACATTGTAACGTTTAGACAGGGTATTCCATCCTTTCATTTAGGTGGATCCATCCTAGAAAATTAAAAAACTCTAGACATTCCTTATTGATTTATGAGCACAAGAAGGTATTCACCTATTTTATTGGGTACTTGCAGTCCTTTTAAAATCATATGTAATCATTGCTTACTTTTTAGAATGGTCATGAAAACACATTTTGTTATTTTGAAGTTTGAACAGTAAGAGGATATGATCTAGATACTTTGTATGCAGATAGTGCAGAAAATATTAGTAGACAGTGCTAAGAAATGCATGGAGAAACAGGCAAGTGTGTCAGAGATTTATGATAATATTCAGCAAGTGTTTACACAACTAGAGATGGATAATATCCATCATCTTCCAAACCCGGTATGTTCAAAAGAGTTTCACATTTTTTCAAACCTTCTTCTTTGGTCTTTACATAAATAGTTTGTTATCCCTATCTTTGCTAGCAAGGGATATTTCATTCAGTAAAATAATATTTCCCTAATTTTTAGGCATATGTAGTTTAGAGGAATCGTTTTAAAATAAGTATATTATATTCAAAACAAAGCTTTGGAAGAATGGTGCCTACAAAGTCTATTTCTCGACAATACAGAGAAATATCTTTTAATTAGTATGGGCATGCAATTCTTGATAATCTAATACATGTATCTATGATTTTCAGTCAATCTGATTTCTTAATGTGCAGTAATTAGTAATATTCCACCTCATAAAACCTAGTATTGGTTTCATATAGGAAGGGATATGCCTGGACCTTACATGACCCTTATACCTTTCCATTTAAATTGGAATCAAGGCACTGAAGGAGTTTATGCCAATTGCAATGTAGTCTTATATGTTGTTTCATTGGCATTACAGTCATTGAAGGAGCTGAATGAGTTAGAGCAATTCAAGTCTATAGACATGAGGAGCTCGGACACCGATGTGAATGGATATTCTTTTGACCCTGAAAAACATGTTGATTATTTCCTTCCATTCAGAGGTAAAGAGAAGAGTTCGAGCAACTTAATTCAATCCTTGCTTGTTGGTATTGGTGTGGTTGTGATGCATGTTATCAAAATGGTCCCTGCATCTGTATTTGTTGGGCCTGGCCCAAGTGGGGCATTTTGAGCAAGAAGGATTTTTGGAACTATGAATCTGAGCGTAGTTCAGTTGAAGTATTTTTTGTATAATTTTTTGGGATGCTGCGAAGTTGTGCGCAGTGCAGCGTCGAAAGAGCTGCGAAGATCAGTGCTGCGACGAGGCAGTGCTGCGGTGTGTCTAGTCTATGTGGATCTGGCAAAGTAGAGTGTTGGACAGAAGATGGCTGTAATGCCTCTCAAGGCCATTAAGAATTTTAAACTAATTAAGTATCTATTTTATTTTTTTAATTTTGAAATGTATAAGAGTGTCAATACAAGCTCAATATACATCATGCAACCATAGTAGCATATAAACAACACATAAGCATTTTACAATAGCATCTAGCAAATTTACAACATTCTATAAATAATTTGAAACCACAAGAAAAGTACCTTGATATAAGAATGTGACGAAGTCCAAACTGAAGCAAGCTTCCTTCTTCATCTCGAATTGCTTCTATCTTCATTTCCCAAAGTGGAACCACGGTTTACCTCCCAGCCAACTAGGGGCCTAGCCGGCTCCCTAGCCCCAGGAAGCCATCTAAATGGTCCCATCCAAATGGCTCCTGGCCGTCCGTGCCCGAGACCCCCAAAGAACAGAACAGTGATGCACCAGTAGGCTATGTATCAAAACTTCCAAGAGTTCTCAAACTCTTCCAACTCTTCAAAACTTCTCATACCCCAAAATACCCAAAATTCTCCATCCTAGAATACTCTCACCAAAATAATCTTCAAGAGAAAAAGAACCTCCCTCCTTCCACTCTCAAGTCTCATATTTATATCAAAAATCCTCATCCTCCTCCTCATCCATCAATAAATTCCCATAAATAATAATCATCAATCAATAAATTCTTTTTCTCAAAAAATAGAAATTTGATTTAAATAATTAAAATATTAATAAACATGGATGCAAAGTCTCACTTGTCATGCTTCCATCTTAATGCAACTATGACAACCATTTTCTAAAAATTTGTGCAAATCCTATCTATCCATTTATTTATATTATCCTTTCATTCATAAGTCAAATAAGATATTTTCATATACTATATTATACTATGACATATTTTATGTTATATGTATATAATTATATATGTTATTTAATAATCCAATCAATTTATATAAATCTAAATCATATTAAACAAGTCAACAAACTCATACTTTCAACACACAAGTAATGCTTTCATCAATTCGTCAACCAAGTCACTAATAGATAATATAATCATATTAATTTATTCATCGATCGATCAATCATAGTAATGTAATCATGAATTGACGTATGCATGGCCAATGCACACGTCATAAGCATGAGTACTAATAATCACATTTAATGCTCCTAATAAATCATTATTACATCCTCACGAACAACATATAGAAGAACAATTAAACACTGCATCATTCATCATTCATAATCATTCATACAGAAACAATAAGACAAAATTAGATAAACATAATGGTGAAATCAAACATATAATCATGATGGTTAAGAACAATCAAGAACACCATCCAATCCATCATTGGTACCATCCATCACATCAGTAATCTAGCCCCTAAATCACCACTACTTCCATCTCCTGACCTCACCATCCCGTCCTCTGCTGTAATATACTATGGCGTCGACTGCACGACCTAACCACATATAGAACCCGTAAGCGGAAGTGTCGATCGACTACATCGACCAAGCTTCCCTAGCATGCATCCGCTAGTCATCATCACACGTCTAGGGGAGTGCGCTACACAAACCTCCCATGACTCCAGGTTTCGGGGGATAAATGGTGGGAATTTCTTCCACCCCCCCTAATAGTACTAGGGTCAAAACCCTACATCAACCATACTATGCCATCACTGTTCTAAGGGGTCCCGTCATTGAAAAACCACTTTGGGAAAGTCACAATTCCTGTCAAAACTCACACTCACCCACAAGTCATAGAAATATTGGAATTCACAATTAAATAGCATGAAATTTGATATAACATCATTATACTCATGATGTTTAATACATCTCGTGCCCCTTGGCAATATAGGAATCCACCTATCTCATAGCCAATTAACATGTGGAATAGTTTATCATTAACATGAAACATATATAAAGCCATACCCAACTCTTTCAAGTGTTAATCCATTTCACTAATACAACATTTACAAATAATCATGTAAGTACTTTTGCAAACAACTAAATTAGCATTCCTCATATGGATATTCTATATTCAATTTTGAATGTTCAAATGAAATAACATATTCATTGTCATTAATAAATTAAAACATTATATTCCATTTACTGTCCACACATAGGGAGTCCATATATTCACATAACAATAGTCTTACTCAACTTAGATGAGTCTAACATATAATAAAACAAATGAAAATGTTAAGCTAATTCACATTAGAGTTTTAATTACTAAGTGTGCAAATATGGGGCATTACATACACCCACCCTTCAAGAAACTTCGTCCCGAAGTTATGGTCATTCACAATTTTAAGAAAAATTTTGATACCATATCTCTATTCCTTCTGATTAAAATACCTTAGCCATGCTAGTCCCATGAGACATTCACATGATCAACATCTTGTTATTATATAATTTTACCTCTTCCACCACATAGGATGTGTTCTCAAGTTACGCTTTACATGATATACACACAATTGATCTAACTTCATCAAGGTTTATCAATTCATTTAGTCCTAGTTAGTTAACATATAATCATAATCTGTTGTTGTTTTCTATATCATAGTTCATAAGAAGACCTTGTCTCCCATATCACATTCCCTTAGGTTCAAGGTATATTGTTATGATTCATTTATGGATTTTTAGCTTCAATGAATCTTTTCCTAATAATCAGTAATTACTTTCTCATTATTATATTCAATTAGACTCAAATCTCTATAGTATCTTGAATGATGTGCTATATAATAATTTGGTTAGCGCCATGTCTATCAATGAGTACAACTCACCAATTAACACTTGTCAAAGGAGAATTGCGACACACAAGTCTCATGCTATGTAGAAAATACTTGTTGTTTCCATTTTACACATAGATCGCTTCCAACCCTTATAGTTTTAACTAATTTGTCTAATAGTGTGATTAATTCATGAACATCGTGAATCTCGACCCACATATATACATAGGTATATCATATAGCTATATGTTATATGACAAAGCTTCTACATCATCACCCTACCTTAGTATATTTTCACGGTGAGAAGGGTGCTACTTTACTTAATGCAATTAATCAGATATTTATATTTACCAGGATGCATATGACTAGACATGTGCTACACATACTCATCCTGTCATTGAAAGAGTAAATCCTGTCACATACCACAACATCAATTTTAGTCAATCTTATTAATGACTTTTGCGTGGAACCCTTTAACACAAATTCCATGGCCTGCCAATTAATTATAACATCCATCTGTCATAGTTATTACCCTCAAGTATTTGCCTGTCACTTCTGACTTTCCAAGATAACTATGGATTGCAGGGTTGATAATTGCCCAATCCATTTCATGCATTAATGGTAGCAGTCGACTTCACGCAAGATAGGAAGGCTACTTGAAGAAGGGTCTTTCACACATATGGCAATCCATGAATAGATAGCTAATAGCATATTCTATTTACTCTTAAGATATTGTGTATAGCCATCAGATCCACCGGAGTTCAACTATTTCATGTAACTAGGGCGGTTGGAAATAGTTCTCAGCCACAAATTGACCAGCCTCAGTACAGCCTCGATTTTACCTCACTAGCTGCGTCATTGCTCCAAGGGAAAAAAAATTTAGACAAAACCACCAAACCCGGGCTATTGTGAGCCTTCAAGTACACTCATATTAAGTATTGAGTCCAATTAAACTATAGAACATCTACTGTAATCCATGCCTTTTATGGTAACAACTTGGATTTACTTACTATTACGTCAAGCTAGTTCTAATTTAGTAGTTACTATAGCTAATGACGTGTTACGTCCTTACTGGGATACTAGCACTATTCCCGGCATGGAGCTACAATAGAGTCATAACAAGAGCTGATGTATCATTCTACGGAAAAGGTAACAGGTTCGGTATTAGCCATATATCTGGATTAGCTGGTATATTATTTACTGGTTGCATATATATCCTATGAATTACCAGCATCACTACTTATACTACTATGTGGAATTCATACGGTAATTCCTTTTTTTTCCCTGGGCAGATAAATTCCCCTGTAATTTAATTGTTTTTCTATTTTCTGGATTGGATCTCTACATTTTATGAGCTAATAATTTATTTTATTATATCAGAGTGAGCAATCAACTTTATTCTTGATGAGTGGTAAACTTATTTATTACGTTGGTTGCCTTATCCCTCGTGGTATTCATTGGGATCCGCTAAACCACAGGTAAAATTTGGGCCAAACATCCATTTACAATTCAAACAGACAGAAACTTAGACCCTAGTGTGGTTAGTTCGGAAGTTAACTTTAAGAATCATGTTTAGAATTATAAAATTTGAGACTTTATAGCATTGTACAGAGTATGCAATACAAGCATTATTAAACCAAACAACCTAACACTCCAGTGAACAATCATCTGACCGTTAAGGGTTACTGCTCCAGGCAATTATGGATAACGTGAAAATAATTTATGGAGGCATTTCCCACAACTATGAACTCGGTAATATCATAAAAATGACTTTGAACAGGATGCCCTTCAACTTCGGACGTGGCTCACTAAAGACTCCAGTAATCTTCCCAACCTCCCTTCGTGGATCGGCGCAAGATGCACAGGTAGGATCAGGGGGGGTGGACAAGGTGGGGGCATGGGTATGCCACTAGTAGCTTTTACAGTATTAGACCCAGGGGAAGAAGAAATTGTCGGTCTAGGAGGTGGCTTTGCAATGCGTAGAGGTCTTTCTTGTATTCCAGCAAGCTTCGTTTTGCTGATTTCTTGAATCTCACTCGGCTGCTCCTTTGAATGGTTATTTGAATGCTCATTCATTGCAGAAAGTCTCACAGCCAATTTTCCTATAGGCTTCTCTATCCTCGCTGTCTGGAGGGGTGTTCTGACTGAATTGTGGAGGGGTGTTTTGACTAAATTGTCCATCTTAATTTTTCCACTATACACCTCTCCCTTTTCAGCAAACTTCTCTTCTCTTTCTTGATCTACTTTTTCTTTGATTGTCTTTTCCCTTTCCATTGCCAATTTATGCCTCTCTTTAAAAGCAGGGTATTTATCATCAAGCACACCTCCAACAGATTTTGACATAAGTTGGAACGATGCTGCAACATTGTTTAAGGAATCATCCTTTTCCTGATTTCTTGTTCTAATATGTGGAAGATTTTCACTTTCTGGTGAATCAACTGTCCACGACATAGTTTCATGAGAATCGATAGAAGAACTAGACTTTGTTCGCCCCATTTTGCTATATCCCTGATCCCCTATACCAAATGAGGTGATGGCAACTTAATCACTGGAATTTCTTAACATTAAAGCTTCTGATGACGTCTTTGACATAGAATGTCTATGACCTAGTTTCATTCTGCTTGGTGAACTTATATATCCTCTTTCCTCTCCAAATAAACTACTATTTGATGTTGTAGAGTCATCCTTACTTCTTCCCCACCGTTTTAGCTTCCGAATCAAACTTGTTTATTTATTTATTTTTAGAGCTGCTCTGTCTGCTAGACGTACTGTCAACCGATGCATCATCAAAATCGTCACTCTCGGAAGGTGTGGATGGTTTTGAGGATACACTATCAAAGTCTGTGTCTGTGTGTATTTTCTCATGCAGAGATAAAAGATCGGGCCCAACATATTCCAGCATAAGCTGCTTTGCCTTCTCCTGTGATTTGGGGCTCAAGTCCTTGCTGACGTCTCGTGCAGTTACTTTACCAGGTGGGTCTTGGTAGTTCCACAACTCATATCGCAAGCACGCATTAACCCAACACAAATAAACCAATTCTTCCACTTCACTAAACCGGTTCATTTGCAGTCCTTCAACTTGTTTCAATAGATTTGCATTTGCATGCCTCAAAGTGTTGGCCTCCTCTCTTACCTTCATAACCATTTCACTCTCTGTCATGTTGGAAAGGGTAGTAATTTGTGCCTCTGCAGCATCAAGTTTCACTGTTAGCTCCCGCTTTTCATGCTGCAACTCCTTATTGGTCCTCCTTAATTCAACCACTTCCACGTCCAATTCTTTCAGATTCTGCAGTTTCTTCTCAATCTCAAAATCTCTTTTGGAAGCTTCTTTCTCTTTAGCTTGAAGGGTAGCTACTTGCTGTTTGAGCATAAGAAGGTGTTCTTTAGTTTGCGCAAAATCAATTTGAATCTATTTCTGAAGCTCTTTAATTCTTGTCCTGGATGTGTCAAGTAGGCTCCGATATTGTTATCATTCTTATTTTATCCCATAGATCTTATCGTACGTCATTGTTATTTCATCTCATCTTATTTCACTAGTTGGTTGGCGTTCCCTTGTTGTTGTTTTTTTTTTTTTTAACTCGAGGTTGAAATGGATAATTTTTACCTTTTCACTAAGCTGGATCAAGAGCATTCAAGAGCATGAATGCTCTTGAATATTGAATTTCTTTGTGCAATTCCTCACATGGTACACAGAAATCTGTGGCAAATATTGAAGGTAGTTTCGGTCTCTGTCTGTGCGATTCATAGAAATTTGCGGCAAATTAGCAGAATCACAAAGAAGTACTCAAAAGAGCTGGCAGTGAATACACCTCTGTTCACAGTCGCAGCTGCAGTTGCGGCCATTGGAGCTTTCTGCAAGTTCGAATCTCATTGCCTTCCATCAAGAATGACAACAACAGATACGGATGGCCATCATGTAAGTATATGAATCATAAATTTTAATCATTTTGGTTGTGTGTGAAGAACAGAGGAGTTACAACTTACTGTACTTGGGATTAGGTTTTCTAATTATGGTGGTTTTTGTGTTGCCAGAATGAGAGTTATGGTCGGCAGGACGGCGAATTAAATGGAAAATCAAAAGCGGAGCGGACGGCAGCAAAGTTTGCCCCTCAGTTTGACGGTCTCCACTGCTATGAAACGTTGGTTAGGTTTTGATTGCCGTAAGGCTGAACTTAACCAACGGGCACATGGAATTTTACAAAAATGATGAATCATGTAAATCATATTCATTGATCTACTATTTTTGGAAGACATTTCTTTCTTTGTATGTCATGGAATTTTTTTTATACATATAATTATTCCGATTATATTTGGATGACTATCCTACAGTTTTACATCGCCGAAATCTCAAGATTCAATTTCTGCTATAAGAACCCAATAATTATTGGTTATAATCCTCAGTTTTACATCGTCGAAATCCGGAGATTCAATTTCTGCTAAAAGAACCCAATTATTGGTTGCAATCCTCAATTCTAAGGAACATAAAAAACGTTTACAGCACCTGCATACACCATATTATGGGATCCCAACACCTAAAAGATCTCAATTGTGACACCCCACTGAAGAATCCAATCAAATAACTAGTAATCAGAGCATGAAGTCACAGATTCACTCATCAAGTAAAAGATGAACTAATAGGATCGACCAGAGCTAATAATTGAGTCTCCAGATATTTTTGTGGTGTAGTTGCTTGTTGACAGGCCAAAGGGGCGCAGCCCTAGCTGTGAATGTATATATATTTTTTTTTTGTTCAAATAAATTCCAGTTTTGTTTTCTGCTAGATTCAATTTTGTTCAAACTAACCTATGTTTTCTATTTAAGTTATGTTTTATATCTTATACATTTTTCTTCACTAATTTCTAGTAGACCCATAAGGTTCTAGTATTCGATCCTAAGCTCTGATACCATGTGTAATGCCTCTCAAGGGCATTAAGAATTTTAAACTAATTAAGTATCTATTTTATTTTTTTAATTTTGAAATGTATAAGAGTGTCAATACAAGCTCAATATACATCATGTAACCATAGCAGCATATAAACAACACATAAGCATTTTACAATAGCATCTAGCAAATTCACAACATTCTATAAACAATTTGAAACCACAAGAAAAGTACCTCGATATAAGAATGTGACGAAGTCCAAACTGAAGCAAGCTTCCTTTTTCATCTCGAATTGCTTCTATCTTCATTTCCCAAAGTGGAACCACGGTTTACCTCCCAGCCAACTAGGGGCCTAGCCATATCCCTAGCCCCAGGAAGCCATCTAAATGGTCCTATCCAAATGGCTCCTGGCCCTCCATGCCCGAGACCCCCATAGAACAGAACAGTGATGCACCGGTAGGCTATGTATCAAATCTTCCAAGAGTTCTCAAACTCTTCCAACTCTTCAAAACTTCTCATACCCCAAAATACCCAAAATTCTCCATCCTAGAATACTCTCACCAAAATAATCTTCAAGAGAAAAAGAACCTCCCTCCTTCCACTCTCAAGTCTCATATTTATATCAAAAATCCTCATCCTCCTCCTCATCCATCAATAAATTCCCATAAATAATAATCATCAATCAATAAATTCATTTTCTCCAAAAAATAGAAATTTGATTTAAATAATTAAAATATTAATAAACATGGATGCAAAGTCTCACTTGTCATGCTTCCATCTTAATGCAACTATGACAACCATTTTCTAAAAATTTGTGCAAATCCTATCTACCCATTTATTTATATTATCCTTTCATTCATAAGTCAAATAAGATATTTTCATATACTATATTATACTATGACATATTTTATATTATATATATATAATTATATATGTTATTTAATAATCCAATCAATTTATATAAATCTAAATCATATTAAACAAGTCAACAAACTCATACTTTCAACACACAAGTAATGCTTTCATCAATTCGTCAACCAAGTTACTAATAGATAATATAATCATATTAATTTATTCATCGATCGACCAATCATAGTAATGTAATCACGAATTGACATATGCATGGCCAGTGCACATGTCTTAAGCGTGCGTACTAATAATCACATTTAATGCTCCTAATAAATCATTATTACATCCTCACGAACAACATATAGAAGAACAATTAAACACTGCATCATTCATCATTCATAATCATTCATACATAAACAATGAGACAAAATTAGATAAACATAATGGTGAAATCAAACATATAATCATGATGGTTAAGAACAATTAAGAACACCATCCAATCCATCATTGGTACCATCCATCACATCAGTAATCCAGCCCCTAAATCACCACTACTTCCATCTCCTGACCTCACCATCCCGTCCTCTGCTGCAATATACTATGGCATCGACTGCACGACCTAACCACATATAGAACTCATAAGTGGAAGTGTCGATCGACTACATCGACCAAGCTTCCCCAACAGGCATCCGCTAGTCATCATCACATGTCTAGGGGAGTGCACTACACAAACCTCCTACGACTCCAGGTTTCGGGGGATAAACGGTGGGAATTTCCTCCACCCCCCCTAATAGTACTAGGGTCAACACCCTACATCAACCATACTGTGCCATCACTGTTCTAAGGGGTCCCGTCATTGAAAAACCACTTTGGGAAAGTCACAATTCCTGTCAAAACTCACACTCACCCACAAGCCATAGAAATATTGGAATTCACAATTAAATAGCATGAAATTTGATATAACATCATTATACTCATGATGTTTAATACATCTCGTGCCCCTTGGCAATATAGGAATCCACCTATCTCATAGCCAATTAACATGTGGAATAGTTTATCATTGACATGAAACATATATAAAGCCATACCCAACTCTTTCAAGTGTTAATCCGTTTCAGTGATACAACATTTACAAATAATCATGTAAGTACTTTTGCAAACAACTAAATTAGCATTCCTCATATGGATATTCTATATTCAATTTTGAATGTTCAAATGAAATAACATATTCATTGTCATTAATAAATTAAAACATTATATTCCATTTACTGTCCACACAGAGGGAGTCCATATATTCACATAACAATAGTCTTACTCAACTTAGATGAGTCTAACATATAATAAAACAAATGAAAATGTTAAGCTAATTCACATTAGAGTTTTAATTACTAAGTGTGCAAATATGGGGCATTACAATGGCACAGATTCCAGTTAGACCAGTGGTGGTCTATTTTTGGTAAAGATGCTCCAGGAGTACCAAACAACGGGTAGGATTAAAGAGGAAAGAAATCGACTGGTTGCACATGCGAAAGAACCATTACCTGAACCAGTCGCATGAGACTGTTAGAGGAAGAACAGCTCGATGAAAGCGACCTCTTGGCATGCATGCGATAGGAAGTCCGATAGCGATGTGATCATGCACTACTAGTAGGCCATGACAGAATATTTTCTACCATAAGCTAGCACGTCCGGTTAAGGGAAAACTGTGACAATTTTGTAAACCTAAGGGTTTTGGCCTTCGAATTGTAAAGACATGACCTACAGGCATGGTCTACAAATAAGGCATTTTTGTATGGGAAAGGGTTGAGCCTTCATTTTGTATTGTTCTCGTTATCGATTTGATAAACCTTTGTTGAAGAACATTTTGTAAAGGCTCTGCAAGCTATGTGCGCAGAGGCCTATTGAGAGAGAAGAGAGTCTGCAACTGAGTGCACAGACAAAGAACTGCTGTACCCTTCCCAAAGACTAATATAACAACAGTTCTTGTGGATGTAGCCTTCATCCTAGGGGTGAACCACGTTAAATACTGTGTAGTGTGATTGTTTGTGTTTTTCCATTTGCATATTTGCTTACATTGGATGCTTGGATTCTCATTTGTCAGTTGGTGTGCTAATGCTTGTATATGTACTCGTCATAGAAGAAAGATGGGAATGATATGTTAAGTATTGCGGGAATGAATGAATGTTGAATTCTCAGTATTCCAAGTTTGTGAAAGTATCAGTTCATTGAATAATCACATGTGTATGTAACGTTCAGATTGCATAACTCTTCGATGCACAGCATCGGGTGTGCGCAGCATTGTATGTTCATGTGCTTGTAATTGTTATAAAGAGAAATAATCTAAGGTAGTAGATGAATGATTAGGTGTTAAAGTAAAACCTCCATAATGGTTAAGTTGTGAAGAGGAAGCGCATAAGTCAGTTGCGCTATCCTATTATTTGTATCCCGCCCGAACCGCGCAGCCCTTGCGTGCGTTGGTTGCACGAGCGGTTAGTTCATAGAAGTGCGGACTGCAATGCAGTCTATCATCGCGCAGTCCTTAGCTGGGAGCATTGGTCTATTAGTGCGCTGCGTAGTAGTCCTATCTAAAAAACTCATCACACCACTGTGGAAATCTGATTCTGCAGTGCCCCATAGCTACACCTTGGGTGAGACCTCAACCTGTTCGCAGGCTGTTGCCGAAAGGGCTGGTGAGAAGGGGTTTTGTTGGTTACTTGAAACCGCAAAGAACTTGGGTCTACATTGGAAATCTCTAGATTAGTACTTAAGCCAACTAATGGTTTCATTTCCATGCTAAGAATCCATGATGAGTTGAAGTCGTGATGTGCAAAGTAGAAGAATTTTAGTTGGGTGTCCTCTTCTGGTATCCAGACAAGAAATAAATCTGGGCTTAGTGTGACAAGACAGAGAGAGACTTCACAAGGAAAGAAAACAAACATCAACATCTCTCTGACATCAAGTGGTTGAATAAATACCCGTGGAAAGACGTGCATGAAGTTTTATGGGAATATTTTGGGAACGAACTACACGAGTGGTTTTCACGGCTCGTAGAACACAGAAACTGTATCCCACAAAGCGCACCGACCTAGTCGACATTGGAGCTTATTGAAAGGCTCAAACTAGATAGTCCATTCATACGAGCAATCGACTTTTGGGTCGATAGTACATTACATATTTTTGTGATGGAGTTTGTTGTGGACATGCTAAAGTCCTACAGCGCAGCCGAAAGATAATTTTTCAAGGGAATCTGAGGTAAGTATCTGAACAACCTCGGTTTATACATTAAAATGCTTTTAGCTGAGAAAGGTGTTTTTAGAATGCAGTAAAAATTTTGCATCTATCATGGTCAATAGAATTTTTAGTGAGTCTGACGAAGAGACACATAATCTAAGAAGTGGGAAAAGGTATAAATATACACCTAAGAAGACTGCTAGTGGACCTGGAATCCACGTAGATATTGATTAAGAAGACGAACCTGATAGCCAAGCCGCACCTCTATCTTCCACCTATCAACCTATTACCCCGCACAATCCACCGGGTAGGAACACCATGCCTTCCGTTGCACAAACTTAGCCAGTCCAGAACCCCCCTATTGCAAATATCCCTAGCACTCAGACCATTCCGTTTATTTTTTCTGCTCAACAACCTGCACAGAATCCTCCACCACCTAGAAGAAGCATGACCGAAGATATTAAACTGTCGATATTCAAAGGGACGGGTCTAGAAGACCCTGATCAGCATTGGTTTCTATGTGAATCCGTTTGGAGTGTTAAACAAGTACATGACGATGCTGTTAAGAAAGAACAACTCGTCACCACATTTAGAGAGAAAGCCTTGCACTGGTTCATGAAATACTTGCAGGGACAGTCGAGAACCCTGGTAGAAATCAAGGATGCACTCTTAGCAGAATTTAAGAAGCCGAAGTCAGAGTCATAGTGCATCACATAGTTGAAAGAGATCAAACAAAGACCTAACGAAATGGTCCGGGAATTTGATCAGAAGTTTAAGATGTTGTTGGACCAAGTAAGTTTCGTCATAGCACCGCAGTAGCACAAGGAGTGGTTTATAGCCGCGTTGTTTCCCCATATCAGACAGCCCTTGATGCAACAGAAAGTGGCTTCGCAGGTAGAAGCCTTGGAGATCGCGATGAAGTTGTAAGCTTCACCCGTGGGAGAAACTAGCATTGGCATGTCACAGATTCAGAACCAGTTAGCTACCCTGACACTACAGTTACAAGATATCAATAAAGGAAACCAAGAGAGACAGGAAGTATGGTGCATAGGATATAAAGGGGAAGGACACACTAAGGATCATTGTCCTTTATTCCAAGACTTCCTTAACATGGGTGGACCAAACCCATTAAATCCACACCCAGTGCCATGGTGTGAAATTTGCAGAACTAGAGGACACCGGCTAAAAGACAGCCACATGATACAGAAATACGTAAGAACACCTAAAAACTTATATTGTAACTTATGTAAGTTAGTGGGGCATGACGAGTCCAATTGCCACGCATATGAGCTCATGTTAGAGAGAAAGAAATATATTGAGCATATCTATGGAGGAATGTACAAAGACCAAGTAGAGACTCCACATAAACAAGAAAATGCACCGCAAGATCAGGGAGCACACAGAGGTTGCGGAGGATACCGCGGGAGAGGAAGGAATAATGGTCCAGTGTAGGGACGAGGCCGAGGTCAAGTAATCTGTTATAACTGTGGCCAAGTAGGCCATGTATCTAGAGATTGTACCAACCCATGCACTACATGCAGTTATTGAAGACTACCCAGTGTTTGAGGTAGAAATGAAGAAAAGAAAACGGCCAGAGGCGCCGAACCCAAACATCCAGTTGATCACAGCAGAAAGGAGACCTATGGATCCAAGTATCAATGTAGTGAGGCGAAGTGGCACTACAACAGGGAGAGATAGAGGAGTAGAAGCTTCAAATTTTGGAGATTTTTATACTAAGTAGACTCCTCTTGAAACGATATGGATAAGGAAAGCTGCTGGGAAAGCATCTGCCTTCGATTTGAAGAAAAACAAAAAGGTCTTTGATGAAGCATGAGATACCTTCAAAGAATCAGCACCTAGATCTCCAAGAATCCCACTGCATAGTGAAATACCACATATGGAAGATATGCCGGATACTTATGACAGAATGAGCACTGCAACAGAGACATGCACATCTGTTGCATAGTTCCTCAGGAGATGCATGAAGTTGCTAAAGAACCCAAATGCTATAGTGAAGTTGCAGAAGGTGTTAGACTAGTATGAACCGCACAGCGAGAATGAAACTACTAGTAGCATAGTTCATCACATCAAGAAACATAAGAGAATGGGTAGAGAAATGAGACTCGGTGCACAGATAAGATATTATGAAATGGATGAGGTCATTCTTGATCTGGGATCATAAGTGAATGTCTTAATCAAGCAGACATGGCAACAGATGGGGAGACCGAAGTTGTCATGGTCACCTATCCAGTTGAGAATGGCCAATGAGGAGAAAGTCATACCCTTTGCATAGTTAGCCAACGTGATTGTTGACATTGATGGATTATAGAGCCACGCAGATTTCGAGATTATTGAGATTGTCGATGATAGTAAGCCTTTTCTTGCGCTACTGGGAATTGACTGGGATATCGATAACCTTGACATCATTAACCTGAAGACAAAGAAGATGATCTTCGAAGGAAAGCATCTCAGGGTCATCGCACCATTGGACCCTGCAGATGAAGACAGTTATAGCGAGCCAATTTAGGAGGAATCCAGGGCTCAAGATTTGGACTGACTATATAAGATGACTGCCAACCAGGAAAATTATATTAATCCCACTGCTGATGTAACACTCAGCTGGAGATGTGACAACTCTTGCATTTCAGACTCTGATGCAGGACTGGAGAACTGGCAAAGTCGCATGCATGAAGTATCTGCGAGGAGATGCGCGCAGGTTACAAAGTCACTGTGTTGGATTGGAAAGGAGGTAATCCCAATCCCTACCTATGATGGTTTAGCTAATGTTTATTCATTTATCAAAGATTATACTGTAGTAATTGCAGATGAACATCGCTTACCAGCATTAGATGTGGCACTGCGCGAGACACCTGCCAGATGGTGGGCTGCGCATAAGCAGACATTGACCACATGGGATCAATGCAGAATCAAGATGTAGATCGGGTTTGCTGATAAAGTTACCCTACCTTTTGAGAAATATAATGGATAGATAGATCCAAGACAACATATTGAGGTCTATTCACAAGCATGGCAGGAGAGACCAAAGACAAAATGGGTGCACTCGTTTGTGCACACATTGGAAGAAGATATTCCAAAGAAGTGGTATCTGGATATGGAGTTGCGTAGGGAAACTACGGATTGGCCTACTCTTACTGCAAACTTCCAGAAGAGTTTCAATTTTGAGGATGAGAGTCCTACCATAAATGATGCGCTGCAGATTATTAAGGAATGAATATTCAGACAAGAATACCCACATAAGAACATGACATTACAGTAATTATTTGGAGCTGACAGCATACCTGAATGTCTACAGACAAAATGGAAGGAACATGTAGAACATGCCATGGAATGTTATAACTTAGCTAAAGAGGCTGGCGAAAAAGAAGATAGTGATGAGGAGGACCCGCGCAACATTAAGATACCTAAGTCAGAAGGTGCACACGAGGTAGAGGGACCTCCGTTGGAAATCCCAGATATGAGTGGACCTGTCAAAATGAGAAAATTGAACATTGGCACCAGCGAAGAGCCAAAGTTCGCGACTATTGGAGACTACTGGGATGATCAGACCGTGGGAAAGATTGCGGATCTATGGCATGAGTATTAGGATTTATTACCGAAAAATTTTACAGAGATGAAGGGTATTTTGGGAGACTTAGGAGTCATGAAGATACCTCCTAAGACAGGTGCAAATCCTATTAATAAAAGACCCTATAGATTGAACTCGTGATATAAAGAATGAGTCAAGGCAGAACTTGATAAAATGCTCGACGCAGGGCTCATCGAGCTAGTTGAGGAGTCTGAGTGGATAAGCCCTATGTTTTTCCAAGATAAGAAGACAAAAGGTGAGATCAGGATTTGTGTGGATATCAGAAAGTTGAATGATGCTTCAATGCATGACCCATTTCCTACTCCTTTCACTGATGAGGCACTTGATAATGTTGGAAGAAATGAGGCCTATTCCTTTACTGATGGGTTTTTGGGAATGCATCAGATAAGAATTGATCCCGCGGATAGACACAAGACCACTTTTTCTACCAAATGGGGGTCATTCCAGTACACAGTCATGCCGTTTGGTCTAAAGAATGCACCTACCATCTTTTCTAGAGTTGTGGTCGCATCATTCAATTATTTCATGCATAAGTTTTTAGAAGCTTATTTCGATGATTGGATAGTGTTCAGGTTGTTGAAGGACCATTGCACAAATATGAGACTGATGCTAGAAAAATGTAGACAACAACAAATGTTGCTCAACCTGAAGAAGTGTATTTTTTGTCTACCTTACGAAATTTTGTTAGGACATATTGTGTGCAAACAGGGCTTGATGGTTGATCCTGCGAAGATCGCAGTCATTGTAAACTTGCCAACACCAAATTCAGACAAGCAGTTGCACACTACATTGGGGCATACCGGTTACTACAGGAAATTTATAAAGGGTTATGTGCAGATAACCAAAGCAATGGAAAAGCTACTGAAGAAAGATGCATCGTTCATTTGGAAAGTAGAGTGTGAACAAGGTTTTGACACCTTGAAAGAAAAAATGGTTACTGCACTGATCCTAGTTTTTCCAGACTGGGAGAAGCCATTTCATGTACATGTTGATGCGTCATGTATATCATTGGGGGTTGTCTTAGTACAACCAGGAGAGGGAGGTATTGCAGGAAGCTCTCATCTACAGAGAAGAATTATACCACCACTGAGAGAGAAGGTCTAGCTATGGCCTACATGCTGTAGAAGTTCAGGCACTATTTACTTGGTGTGCACTTCTTTATGTTCACTAACCATTCTGCTTTGAAATACCTAGTCAATAAGCCAGTGTTAGGGGGGTGAATTTGCAGATGGTTATTACTCTTTCAGGAGTATGATTTTTAAATAGTATTTAAGCCAAGTAGATTGAACTTAGGACCTGACCATCTATCAAGAATTGAGTCAGGAGAAGAGCCTACGAACCTTGAAGACAATCTTCCTGATGCATAATTGTTCATTATCCAGATAGCTAATGATTACTACAAAGACATCATAGAATTCTTGACCATGGGTCTAGCATCCATGGAGTTCACTACGTAGCAAAAGAAGCAGCTGGTAGTGCGAGCAACAGACTTCACCATTATCGCGGGTCAGTTATATAAATTGAGACCGGATGAAGTACTGCGCAGATTTGTATTGGAGCATGAGAAGCCATTCATATTAGTAGATGCACATTTAGGAGCAGCAGGAGGTCACTACACAGGAAGAGCCATTGCACAGAATATATTGCAGGCAGGGCTATGGTGGCCCACGATTCATAAAGATGCAGAGGATCATTGTCAGAGCTGCGATGTCTGTCAGAGGACAGGAAGGCCATCGTGAAGAGATGAGATGCCATTAAATCCACAGTTGACATTATAGGAATTGTAGAAATGGGAAATTGATTTTGTGGGACCTATAAACCCACTGGGAAACAGAACTGGTGCGAGGTACATTATTACTGCAATTGATTACCTCACCAGATGGGCAGATGCAAAGCCAGTAAAGGACTGTACCGCAAGTACTGCCGTGCAATTCATATTTGAAGACATCCTGACGAGGTTTGGATGCCCAAAGATTTTGATGAGTGATCAAGGCACTCACTTTTTGAACAGAACCATTGAGGCATTGACAAAAGAATTCTGCATTCATCATCAATGAAGTATGCCTTATCATCCACAAGCAAATAGGACTGTGGAAGCATTCAATAAAGTACTACAGAATGCGTTCACCAAGGTATGCAATGTGAATAGGGATGACTGGGACCTGTGCATTCCCTCTGTGTTATGGGAATATAGGACCACATGCAAGAAGTTGACAAGCCATACACCGTTTAGGCTAGCCTATGGACAGGAAGCAATAATGCCGATGGAGTACATTATTCCAAGCTTGAGAATAGCTACGTTTACAAGAATGGAAGATTGCAACGTGCTAGAAGAAAGACTTCTACACTTGGTTGGGATAGAGGAGGATCACTTCATCGTAGGATTCCACCAACAAGTGCAGAAAAAAAGAGAAAAAGCATGGCATGATCACCACATCAAGAACAAGTCTTTCCAGGTAGGTGATCCACTCCTCCTATATGATAGCAAGTTTATCAAATTTTCTGGAAAATTTAAAATGCATTGGCTTGGCCCATATACTGTTTTACATGTAACTAATGGTGGCGCAGTCCGGTTAGCCACATTAGCAGGAGATAACTTGCCAGGTTTAATTAATGGAAGCAGACTAAAACCCTTTTGGGATAGTCCTACTTCACGGAACCTATGATGATCAGAAAGAAGGAAATTTCTAAGTGCCAAGTATGGTTGAAATTAGGCACTAGAAAGGGGGAAGAATCTGTACGCAATGTATGATAAGGAACATGTATATACCGTGCAACACTGTTAAGATGTGCCGCTGCGCTTAAAAAAAAAAAGAAAAAAGAAAAGAAAAGAGGAACCACGCAGTTGCGAAGTCCAAAAGGCAATTGCGAAGATCAAGTGAATGAGGAAATATGTTAAGTTCAGAAGCAAGAAATCAGGCACCGCGAAGTAACTGCGCAGGAGCAATGATGACCTATCGTCCAGTTTGATGCAACACTTTAGAAAAATAGTTGTTGCACTGTCGGTTGAAAATATAGTCATTACACTGTCGATCGAAAATATAGCCATTATATAGTACCTTTCCAGCAACCACTTGGGAATTTAACGCACAGATAACCGTTCTAAATGAGTTTATGAAGGAAAGGACCAAAGAATCCGTCAGATTTGGCCAATGGATACCGCATTTAATGCTCATCTAGCCATTAAGGGGTGTGGAGGGGGTCAGCTATGCCTATAAGTAATGTTGCATTCAGACTCGTGGGCATTACTACACACTTAGTATTTTCCTACACACATTACTTTGCAAGTTGTTTTTAGTAAGTTGTCTGAAACTCTGTGGAAGTTGTCCAGTGGATGTCTGAGTGGACCACCATTGAAGAAGACTTCACGATCCAGGAGACTGTGAATGTATTTCAATAAGGAGGGATCGAAGAGTTAATGAGAACCCCATCCAAGAAGGGTGTTTTAGAACCAGGTCAAGCGTCTAGACGATCACCAAGACATGGTCCAAAAATGAAAGACAAAGGTAAAGATCCAGTGGGACCAAGAATGAAGATACCAAAGATGGCTTCGACAGTGCAGAAGCCGCCGATAGATGATAAGGAGATACCCTTGACAATGATCCCAGATTATATCTCACCGCGTGCACGGGACACATCAGTTTTCAGGTTAGCAAAGAATGCAAAATATGACATCCCGTTATCACCCATATTAAAGCACGTTGATGTTAATTAAAATTTGTTAGGTAAAATTCCAGAATGTAAGTGGGAAGATTATGATCTGCTTTAGATGCAAAAGGATGAGCCCAATGAACCTAAGTTTGCACAGCTCCAGCCTGACCAGTACATGTGCTAGAAGAAAGATGCAAAGGGTGAACTTAACTTGGTCGCGGAAAGCTGGTTATCGGGAGTTGTCTAGTTGGGATTGTTCAGTCTGCTCAAACTCCCACATTTTGACAGATCACCGGAGCTAAATGTGGTGGTGTGAACACTGATGGCATGCATTCACCAGGAATATTTGTGGTGTCTTGACCACAATGTCGACCTGACCATTGACATTATCCACCGCATTATTGGTTTGAGTAAAAGGGGTAAAGATCCCAAGCAATTTTTCTAAGGGAAAAGCAAGGATAAAGAAGCCATGGAAAAGATGAAGAAAAATCAAACTGTCGTCAAAGGAAAGAGGGGGTTTCAGATGGAAGAAATCGATGATAAAGCAACGAGGTTTATCATGCATCTGTTAGCTAGTAAGATTTTGAGAAAATGCAGGCCACTGGAGGTACCTGCAGGCGCAGTATTTCTTGATGCTACAGTCACGGAGGGAGAGAAATTCAGCTGGTGTCAATACCTGTTGAACGAGTTCCTGGAGGAACTAAATGACACACAGCTCAATGGCAGAAATTTCCATTTTACATGGTTGATTGTGTTGATCTCCTTCATAGGGTGGAAGGAGCTGAAGGACTATGTTGGCGTACTCACTGATACCAATGACTACAGAGGAGCTCGCTATGCAAATCTTTGGGCAAACCTGAACGCGCAGAGATAGCATGCGACAGTTGAGGTTTTCTACCAGTATTATATCCAGCTGCGCAACGCAATCATACTCACGGCATGGATAACAAAACAGGTAACGAGTAGGTATATTTGCATTATTGATTTTTATGCTAACATGCGTAGTATTCACATTTCAGTCAAAGCACAGAAGAAGAACGTTGAATGGTTCACAGGAAACTACCACATGTATGAAGATGATATTGATAATATCATGAAGGAATGGCCCACTGAGTTTAGAGTGGAAATTGTAGATGTCGCAAGCAACTCCGGTGAGGACGAACCTATTCCATGTCCTATCACCGAAGAAAAGGAAACGAGAAAAAGAAAGGAACCTGAGAGCCCAACATAGAAAAAGGGAGCGCAGAAGAAGGAGAAAGCTAATAAAAGTCAGTCAGTCGCAGTACTACACGATGAGGATTATGAAACAATCGCGGAAAAGGTCACAGAGTTGATGGAATATTTAATGACTGAGAAGGAGAAAAAGGACAAAGTGATTTAGGAAAGTTTGCAGAAGAATCTGACCACACTGTAGGGAATTACAGAGAAAATTGAAGAAGTACACAAGAGATTACCCCTGCTACGGGACTCATAGTCTGAAGGGAAGTTGGGAGGAACTTCGCAGCAGAAAACACCGCAGCTAGCCATGACCATGCTTGCGAAGTCTCGTATTGTCCATCTTGATCTGTTAATAGTAAGCCTGCCACTTCCAGAATAGCTACTGTTGGACATGAAGGATGTCGAGCATGTGGAGATCGACCTGGAAAAGATACCACTTCCTAGACTACACTACTTACAATTGCAAGTTGTTGAAGAAATGCATGAGAGAACTACTGCACGTTGAAATGAAAAGGTGAGTTGCAATAAGCTAATAGGAAGTCGGAGGAGTCTATCTCGCGGAGAGATATGCAACTCCAGGATGAGCATGATCATCGGAAAAGACTAGTGTCCATGATCACTTCAGTCACAGATGATGCTAAAGAATTTGAAGTACAGCTAGACCCCACGGACACTGTCGGTAATATTGGTGAGCTGGTTAACAATCTTAAAACAGATATGCAGGACATGGAGATCATCCATGAAGCCAACATTGCTGCCTTGGAAGCACAGACCAATCCACAGACCCCACCAGATCAGTAGCAATTAATTGCAAAGGAGGTGATGGCTGCAACAAAGAGTATCGTTGTCGAAGTGGCTAAGTGCCAAAGTCTGTTGGAAGCGGCATCGAAAGCATTCACCGCCCTCGAAGAGGACCCAAGATTGCTGCAAGTAAAGAACACTATGAAAGATAAGCAAGCAGCACTAGAACAGTTGGATGCAGAAGTGAAAGCCCTTCTACCAAGAGACAGGCTTCAGAAGTACAGAGAAATCAACGTGCTGAAGAAATAAGTGCAAGCCTTAAGAGAAAAAAAGACTGAAATGGGAGACAAGTCGCAACCCTTACTAGAGGACGCCAGCACGATCTCGCAGGAGATCAAGGAGAAGCTAAAGGAGTTGCACAAGAATCAAGAATAGGTGGAAGTCTAGATCGGTGATGAGATAACACTTGATATGTTGGAAACAGTCAAGCAAGTTGAGCAGGACACGAAGGAAGTAGTCGAAAATTTGATTGGCACATATAATGAGTTTTCTGCGAAGCTAGCTCCGCAGGCGGCAGAACAGCTTGGAGAAGTTGTTGGTGGCTCGGGGGCGAGCCACATGTAAGTGTTAGGGGCTTGTTGGGCCTGGCCCAAGTGGGGCATTTTGAGCAAGAAGGATTTTTGGAACTACGGAGTTCAGCGCAATTCAGTTGAAGTATTTTTTGTATAAGTTTTTGGGATGCTACGAAGTTGCGCGCAGCACAATGTCGGAAGAGCTACGAATATCAGTGCTGCGAGGAGGTAGCATTGCGGTGTGTCCAGTCTATGTGGATCCGGTAAAGTAGAGTGTTGGACGAAAGATGACACAGATTCCTGTTAGAGTAGCGGTGATCTATTTTTGGTAAAGATGCTCCAGGAGTACCAAGCAGCAGGTAGGAGCAAAGAGGAAAGAAAGCCACTGGTTGCACATGCGAAAGAACCACTACCTGAACCAGTCATACGAGACCGTTAAAGGAAGAATGGCTTGGTGAAAGCGACTTGTTCGCATGCGTGCGACAAGAAGGCCGATAGCGACGTGAGCATGCGCTACGAGCATGCCACGATGGAATATTCGCTACTAGAAGCCAACACATTCGGTTAAGGGAAAACCGTGACATTTTTGTAAACCTAAGGGTTTTGGCCTTCGAATTGTAAAGACATGACCTACGGGAATGGTCTATAAATAAGTCATTTTTGTATGGGAAAGGGTTGACTCTTCATTTTGTATTGTTCTCGTTATCGATTTTATAAACCTCTGTTGAAGAAAATTTTGTAAAGGCTCTACAAGCTGTGTGCGTAGAGACCTATTGAGAGAGAAGAGAGTCTGCAGCTAAGTGTGCAGACAAAGAACTGTTGTACCCTTCCCAAAGACTAATATAACAACAGTTCTTGTGCATGTAGCCTCCATCCTGGGGATGAACCACGTTAAATACTATGTAGTGTGATTGTTTGTGTTTTTTCATTTACATATTTGCTTACATTGGATGCTTGGATTCTCATTTATCAGTTGGTGTGTTAATGCTTTTATATGTATTCGCCATAGAAGAAAGATTGGAATGATATGTTAAGTATTGCGGGAATGAATGAATGTTGAATTCTCAGTATTCCAAGTCCGTGAAAGTATTAGTTCATTGAATAATCACATGTGTATGTAACGTTCAGATTGTATAACTCTTCGACGCACAACACTAGGTGTGCACAACATTGTATGTTCGTCTGCTTGTACTTATAAAGAGAAATAATATAAGGTAGTAGATGAATGATTAGGTGTTAAAGTAAAACCTCCATAATGGTTAAGTTGTGAAGAGGAAGTGTATAAGTTAGTTGCGTTGTCCTATTATTTGTATCCCTCCTGAACTGTGCAGCCCTTGGGTGTGTTGGTTGCACAAGCGGTTAGTTTGTAGAAGTGCGAACCGCAATGCAGTCTATCGTCGTGCAGTCCTCAGCTCGGAGTGCTGGTCTAATAGTGCACTATACAGTAGTCCTTTCCGAACAACTCATCACACCACTATGGAAACCTGATTCCGCAGTGCCCCATAGCTACACCTCGGGTGAGACCTCAGCCTGTTTGTAGGCTATTGCCGAAAGGGCCAGTGAGAAGGGATTTTGTTGGTTAATTGAAACCGCGAAGAACCTGGGTCTGCATTGGAAACCTCCAGATCAGTACTTAAGCCAACAATGTTATGGGGCTATTTTTCTTACATGGAAACAAAGATTTTACCAGGGAATCATCTTGGGGAGAGGTTTGTTTTTTTCTTTATTGCACGATCAAGGAGATATAAGTGAGTCCCTGCCTTTTCTTTGAGGTCTTTTGGTTAATCTAAAGATTGAGCATATGATAGGCTACTTCTTGGAAGGTTAACTAAATTGCGATTGGGACCTAACACTTTCAAAATGGCAATTCATGTCTACAATGTGCTTGAGGATGTGCATGCACCATTTGTTGAAACAGTACTGAAATCCCCCTGGGGGTAAGTACTGAAATTGGCTTCCCAAATGATTCCAAAATCCCTCTAATTTATGAACAGAGGTATGGAATGTATTAAGGATTTTAATGAGGTTCCCAATGTACCATTAATTGATTATTATGTCTATTCCAACCCTCTCCCATTCAGCTGCAAAAATCCCCAATTCGACCCTTGGGGAAATGGCACTATTTCTTCTCCCAATGCAATCAAATCGAGTAAAAATACTTCAAATGCTCAAGTACAATACATCAAACTTGTAAAATACATCCATGGAAGTCTATTAATCACAAATGTATCAGAGAATCATACATTCATTCAAAATCATTAGCATTATAATGATATACAACAATGTAGTGGGGAAATGGACATTGTTTGCTCATTAATCAACATTTTTGCATACAACTAATGGGTATTTCGACCTGATACTTTATGAATATGAAGAAAATAGGATATGAATCTATTAAAATCATAAATACATAATGAGAAGCTCTCCCAAGAAGCACAAGAGCTCACCAAAAATGTCCTCCCTCAAGGAGCATGAATATGCCTTCAAAACTGGAAATGGTTGAGAGATGGTGCTGCACTAAAAAAAACCACGAGCTGCCCTGTAGCTGATACATACAAATAAAAATCCATTAAATATTCATGAAAGACTTGAGTGGCCTCTCCAAATACCAACTTGAATGGCAATCTTTCACCCTCGAAATTGGCTAGGGCAAGAAACTAGTCATCCACTAGCTCTCTCTTCACAAATGCAATTTTTCTCAAATCTTCAAAATCCATTATCATACTTGATTTCTACATTTTATAACCAACATTAGCCTTCTAAGGGTCTAAATCCTCTCATTAGCTTCTAGAGAGTTCCACTTAGGAAATATTCCACATTTGCCACTTGTCTCCTAGTTTCCAACCTTCCATCTTCTCCCAAATTCGAATTGGAGTCTCTTTGGCTTCTCCAATTCCATGAGCACCTTCCTTGAGCCTATTTTTGGGGCTGAAATGTCAGAATTCAGATCTGAATTTTGTTATAGATGCTTCATCATTGTTGTCATAAGAATAGGGAATCTAGCCCAAGAGTCCAATAGCCTCCAATTTGACTCTTCCTCTTCCATGGAGGCTACCATTCCATCCCATTTCGACCTAAGATGCTCAATTCCATGTGTATGCCTTACTAACTCACCTAATAATGTTTTCCTTGCCATGGATTCGAAATGGCAAGTGAGATTTTCCATGTGGCAGTGAGAAACCAAGCTAGTGCGGGTCCCACATCCTCCAAATGTCCTCAAAACCATTTGCCACTTATAATTCCTCTGGGATTCATTTATTCAACTTATTTATTAAATACTTGGACTATTCTAATGTATAAACATTATTCCTTTGCTCTCTTATTACAATTCCCAATGTACCCATTCAACATAGGGAACTTGGTAGGATTGATGGGGATTGTCTACTATACAATTATTTGAATGGGGACATTACAGTCCTCCCCACCCAAGATTGGTTTCCCTCAAGCAATATCAATTTACCATGCTGAAAACTTATCCTTCCTCTATCAGGTGGCCTTCCATGAGTAATGTCTCCCAAAACCTTTCTATTCCGGTGCTTCATGCTGTGGGAAGAAACTACCTGATTCAGATAGGTGTGCTGCCCTATCACAACCCGTAGTACTCCTTTTGAATCTTGGAATTTCATTTCTGGAATTTGATAATTCACTGTATTATCTCCTATTGAATATAGCCATTGCACTCCCAAAACCACATTAGTATCAGCAACATCAACCACATAAAAACTATCAACAAAAGTATAGTTACATATGGTGACTTGCAGCTGTGGAATCCATGTTTTGCACTCCATTGTGTTGTGACCGGGAATGACAAATGTGAAGCCGTCGAATGGTTCAATAGGTATATTCCTTTTCTCCACCATGTTTGCATCAATGAAGTTATGTGTGGCTCCTCCATCTACGAAAACTAAAGTTCTTTGTCCTAGTACCACACCCTTGCACCGAATTGTGTGATATCGAGGTACCATTGAAAGTACTGCCATTCTCACTTTGGTGGGTGAGGGATGCTTCACCTCTTTTTTTCCTTCTTCTGCTGTAGTATATCCCTCTTCATGGGTGTTGGCGGGAAAAACTACCCTATAGTAAAGAAATGGATACTATCAACTGAAAGGGGATGACAGGTAAGCATATTAACTATGTTACAGAGATGTTTATGAAAGGAAATAGGTTATAGGTCTTGAGAACATACCTTTCGAATGACGTTCGATCGTAGCTCTTATTCGATCTTGCACTTGATACTCAAGTCAACCTCCCATTCAATAAACCTGCAATACAAGTACCTTTCTCAGTGTATCTTGGATAATATATAATGATGAAATAGACAAAGCAATTTAAACATCCAATATTAACGAAAGCATATCCAAACAAGTATATAACTTCAATGAACACTTAATTTGGGACAAGAAAGATGCTTCAACCTTTTATTGTAAACTACAAATTGATGATACAAAGTATACCTGACTTTGTCACATGCTCCTGCAACCTGATCCTGGGCTCCTGCTCTTCTCTGGCTTGGATATCTTCCAGCATAACCTCCTCCAATGCAAACTTCTCTTTAAAAGTCTCTCAATAGCATTCATGTCTCTAACCCCTCTCTTTATTCTTCCTTGTATTTATAGGACAAGGGAAGTAGTTCAGGTCGAGAGATGGTTATGGAGGAAGTTGGGGAAGTTGGAAAACCAACTACAACTAATCCTCTTCGTGAAATTAATTATTTTTTAATCATCTTTTGAGGTGTATGCTACTATTTCTCAGTGAAGTAGCACTCAGGGCGCTACTATAGTGTTTTTAAACTAGTGCTCATCACTTTTTGAATGTTGAGCGCTACTCTGTTGAAGAGGAGTAGCGCTCATGAGGCTTGAGTGCTACTATTGCACATTGGAGTAGGGTACAAGCGCTAGTCTATTGAAGTAGAGTAGCGCTCATGTCTCAAAATGACATTTTAAGGGTTTTGCCAGTCTTGCCAGGAGGTGGAGTAAGTCAAAGTTTCATCTGAGGTCAACATGCTCCTCCATCCAAGTTGTCCTTTTGTGTGATCAATAGCTCAAGATGATCACGGATGGAGAGGTGCAGGTTTGACCTATAACAGATGACCCCTAATTTGTGATGTCAGAGGGAAACGATGACCGAAATACATTATAATCCAAAGCCAGAGGAGGAGCAAGGAACCGTAGAAATGAGTCACAAGAACACCTGAAACAAAGATCAAGGTCAGTGAGCAATTACATTTTTGACATCATATAGATGTGCAGTGTGATACAACATGATCTCCAATACATAACAAGGAGATGTATATATAGCATGGCCACTTGGAATACAAGCGTGGATCCATGTCAAACTGAGAGATCATAGCCATAACAACAAATTGGATCTATGTCTCATGGAGAGCCGAATATAAGTGAGGCTTAGTCTTGCGCAACTTGGGTGATAACAGAATGAGGTAATGTCATCCAAAATCCCAAGGTCTTCATCCAAAAACAACTCTAGGTACAAACCCTAACCATGTGAATAGATGAGATCATAGTCGAACATGGGGGGAATCATTTGATTACCGGTCATTGATGTATACCGTTAACAAATGCAAGAAATTCCACCGATAATGATGATGGGGCCCAAGGTACCAAGTACAATCCACCAAGTGTGAATAGATGGACTTGGAGTCAAACACTTGGGGATCCTATCGAAGAAGAGACATTGATGTATTCTCATCATTCAACAGCGAGGAAAATCACCACTGGTGACTGCAATCTCCAAGGTACTAACCGAAACTCTAAACTTCATTCCCAGAGTAAAATGAGTTGATGTCAATGGGAAAAAGTTCGTTGGAAGGGAGTCCTTAATGCATCCTCCATCATCCAACTCGAGGAACACTCAACTGGTATGAGCTGATATGGAGTAATATGTAACAAGACTGTCACTGGGGTGGCCGACACATGAGGTCAAGGTAAACTGCAGAATGGCCGACACAGGGTATATCCTTGAACAATGAGCATGACACAAAGTGACTCAGGCAGTTTCTGACATAATGGGGTAAATGATAAGCCTTAAATGTAAGAGACATTAACAAACCCTCCATAGGGTTGGAAGAATAACCAACCGGGGGAGTAAACAACTCAGAGATCATGTTCACCCTGAGGTCAAAAACTAAACCCAACCGACATGATAGACTCAAGTAGGTGCTGTGTGACATTGAAGATATGACACATCTTTCCCATCCCTTATTATTTTCCGATAAAAGAATACCTTTCTTGTTGTTTTAATGAGTCCAAGAAAGAATGAAAACTCAATAGATCCAACCATGTAAAAATTTTAACGAGCCCATGGGAGGAAGACTTAAGACCTTCTTCATTGTTTACAGAGTTCAAAGAAGAGATAGAAGATTACTCTATATTACTGATCTCTGGATTTTAATATCGAGCCGAGATCTGTTCTTGCTTTCCGGTGTTTTCAATTTTAACGAGTTTGAAAAACTTAAACAATAACTCCATATATCTGCTCGTG
The DNA here is from genome assembly GCA_027924585.1 of Larix kaempferi. Lineage (NCBI taxonomy): Eukaryota > Viridiplantae > Streptophyta > Pinopsida > Pinales > Pinaceae > Larix > Larix kaempferi. The sequence continues at coordinate 36,096,920 of BSBM01000361.1, read as the reverse complement.
GATTTTAATATCGAGCCCAAGCAGATTAATGCTCGCTGGTGTTTTCCTGTTTATAGAGTCTGAAAAACATAAACAATCCTCTTTTCACCTATCCATGGATTTTATATCGAGCCCGGATTGTTCTGTGCTTGGCGGTGTTTTCTTGTTTATAGAGTTGAAAAACTTAAATAGTCCTCTACTTACCCTCTCGTGGATTTCACATCGAGCCCGAGTAGGTGAATGCTCGCTTGGTATTTTCATGTTTAGAGAGCCTAAAAACCCTAAAGAAAGGCTCCAAAAGGTCCTTTTTCGTGCAGTTAGTCTCCTCCCCCAAAAAAGTACAAAACAAAGGGAGAAGAACTCTTCTAGCGCATACAGAAGTATACCTAGAGTATACCTTTTCCGTAGTTAATCCACCTAGGCCTGGAAAAGGGGTAATTCTATACTTGAGTGGATGAGCCTTCGATTACTTTAACGAGCTCGAAGAGGAAAAGCTTGCTCGGCAATCTCGTTTAGGTTTAAATAGTCCAAACAAGAGCTTAAAATGACTTAAAGGTTAGCTTCTGGCATCATAGCTTCATAATCTGCCAAAACTAGGTCTTCAACAAAATATTAGTAAACACAACAAAAATCTCGAATGATATATGAATTTGAACTATTAACTAGTTGACAAGGTCTAACATTGAGAATTTTAATCTTAGGAGATCGATCCTATAAACATTTAAGGAAAAATGAGAGTTGGATAAGTGAACATTAGTATTGCACCATGTGTATGTTTCAATTGATTAATTAGGTCATTTTGATCAAATTTGAAACTATAGAGAACTAAACAATGGTGGGTAAAAATTAAAATCCAATTCATATATATAATTTCATTTTAAAACTCAATTTCCAATTTGTTCTTGTAGGGCAAAAATTGGGGCAAACTTTACATTTTCAAATCTCTGTGGCGATCAAATCAAGCATCCAAACACCGTTCTTCTTCCACCAAGTAAGTTATAATCCTCCCCACTTGCATTTTTATGGTTTAGTTTTTAATTTTTTAGCCTAAAACTGCTTGCCAAGCAATGCTCACAATGTTTAGTGCATGGGCGCTACTATGTAACAAGAGAAGTAGCGTGTGAAGGAGATGAGCGCTACTATGCTCACACAGAGTAGCGTCAACACATTACTGTGTAGTGTACACAGTAGCACTCAAGCCTGAAAATTTAAAAATAAGGGACGAGACTGAAAAATTGTCACTTTTTGTGCAGGATGGTTCTTCAATGGAGGGAGAGAGAACATGAGGACATGGATAGGCTGGCCATGCAAGACCCAGCCACTCTCCACGGTCTCCGAAGATGCGGTCTATTGAAGTTTTACCGAACCGTAAATATGAGGGCCCTAAACAAATTATTTCGAAGACTTATTCAGTACTGGGATGTGGATACCAATACTTTCGTCATCTGCGGGCAAACTTTGTAGCTTACAGTTGATGACATTTATTTCATTATTGGTCTCTCATGGAGGGGAGATGTAATAAATCTGAAAGGGTCTTCTCATGTGGGCATAGGGTCCGTGCAAGAGTACTTGAATACATATTGTGTGGCTGGAGCTAAGAAATTAGGAAGCCAAATCTTGATTTCTACCATTGAAGGCCTCCCCTTGAAGGTGATAGTGAGTATGATTAACCTAGTGGCAGGTAGTGCCTCACTACACCTATATTCCAGGCACTCTATGCATGTTGGTGTACAATGCTTACAAGGTCATGTATACGATTGGTGTACTAGTTTACTGGCGAGCATGAAAGCTCAATTGACAGGTTGCAAATCTGACAAAATGAAGAATTTTGGGTACGATAGCATTTTGTGGACTTTCTTCTTTGAGAGGATTCCTGCTATTAGCTTGGGGATGCCTCTACCTCAGGTTAACCCTTGTGAGCCCAGACTAGGCCATTGGGGTGACATATTCCTCCGCCAGGGTGGTGGGGAAAGTCACTACTGTTATCATACTGATGATTTATGGGGGTGGTGGGAGAGGCAAGTGCCCACCTTCGAGCAGTTTCCATATGCTGGATTGGATTTCCGCCATCATCCAGAACTGGCGCTTCCTCCAGGTGGAGCCTGGGGAGCTATTGGTATGTTTAATTTTGAGAATTATTTAATTTTTTCAAACTTTTCAAGTATTTGATTTTTATGAATGAATTTTGAAGTGCTAAACAAGTGTCATATGCAGATATTGGGCCTGTCCGTCCCGAGGGCCATCCTACCATCTTTGTGAGGCCAGCTGATATTACTGTAGTAGATGCTATGTTGGGGACCATAGAGAGAAAAGTGAGTTGGTTGACTCATGAAGTTCCTGCATGCCGTATGGATCAGATACCGATTGATATGCAGGAAGATGTAGTTGGGGTGCCCCCAGCATGGCTTAGGGTGTTGCGGAAGATAGCTAGGCTAGTCATAAGTTATCGCAATGTAGTAGATGATGTTGAGGCCCCTCCTTCTCCATAAGAGAGGGATACATTCTCTGTATATTTTTGAGGCCACTGTGCCCAGTTTTATACTTTTATGACATGACTTGATAGACTTGTGATCCAAAACTCATATATTTTTTGATACAGTATCGGTTATTTACATGTGTATGTGTTTGAATTTTATGTGTGCAATGTTGTTTATGAAAGTGTATGATACAAATGCCAGTCTAACACATAGTTTGCTAATGAATCAACTAATGCGTTTAAATTTCTTGGAATGTGTTCATATATAATAAAATAAAATTGTCTTTCCAATAGTCTAACTCGTAGAAACTGACGTAGCAATCCAGGATCTCTAATCTGGTAGACGCTTGTTAACTGAAATACAATTAGTTGTGAGTTAAGTCTTACCTCCAAATGTGAAATTCCATGACTGAGAGCATCTCGGAGAAGTTCTATAACTACATTGTATTCAGCCACATTATTCGTGGTGGACCCAAACAAGCCCCCCCGAAGAGACAAGTTGGCCAGCGGGTGAGTAAATGACCCAAGCTGCTGCAGCCAACTAACAGGTGTGGCGACTGGCGCCATCAGCAAATCCTAAGAAATGTTCGGTCGACATCTGGTACACGAAACTAAAAACACACATAAGATTAACTAACAAGCATAACGAAAACTAGCTCTACAAAAATATATAGCTATGTTACAAGAAAAAGCACGTCAGCCTAAGCATAGTACTTCTTCAGGTAGAGCCCATTTCTGGGCTCGGCTAACTTATTACCTTTGTAATCTATCAGTTCATAGGAACCTTTCTTTTGTACTTTGGAAATTATATAAGGCCCAAGCCACCTAGACTTGAACTTTCCAGGTCCTAGGGGTTCTTTGTCTTGATCCCAAACTAGGACCAAGTCTCCTTCAAGGAAAACCCTAGGCCTGACGGACTTGTCATATTGTCCTTTGACTCATTTTTTGTGGACCTCGTTTGTTGTGAGCCCGTTGCAGCGCTATTCATCTAGATGTTCTAAGTGTAACAAACGTTCTTCTAGTATTGAAGTATCCGGTAGTAACTGAACAGCTAGTTTTAGCGAAGGAATCTTGCATTCAATCGATACGACTGCTTCTATCCCATGCACAAGTTGAAAGGGAGAGAATCCGGTAGCAGTCTTAACGTTAGCTCGGTAATCCCAAAGAGCCGGGTACAGCATGATGTGCCATTTATTTCGACTGGCATTAACATTTCTTTGCAGTATAACCTTTAAAGTTTTGTTCACTGCTTCGACTTGTCCATTCGCCTGTGGATAGTATGAAGACGAATGTTCTTGTCGAAAACCAAGCATTGTATACAACTCGGTCATCATGCTATTATGGAAATGACTGCCATGATCAGTCACTATCTCTTTAGGTATGCCAAACCATGTAATAATATGATTAAACACGAAATAAGCGGCAGTTTCTCCATCTGCCTTAATAGTAGGCATTGCCTCCACCCACTTAGTAAAGCAGTCAATGACAACGATGATGTAATGATTTCCTCTAGCTGAAACTGGATTGCAAGTCATGTAATCAACCCCCCATTTTGTGAAGGGACCTACTGTAATCACAGGATGAAGAGGAGCTGGGTGTGCCCTCATTTTCTTAGTGAAAAACTGACATGGACGACAGCGTTTCACAGCTTCCACACAATCTTTAAAGATCATGGGCCAAAAATATCTGGCACGCAGTATCTTCTGAGTTGTTGCCAACCCAGAAAAATGTCCCCCACAAGCTCCACTGTGGGCATCATTCAATACTTCTTCGGCTTCTCCTCGAGTTAAGCAACGTCGTAAAATGGAATCTACCCCACGTCGATACAAAGTATCTGAGATGATGAGGTAGTTCTTCGCATGTTTTTTGAGCTTGCATCGCTCTTCTCGAGAAAAAGTAGTATGACACCTCAAAGTCTGGAGATATACTAAGATATCCCCGTACCATGGGTTAGAGGAAGCAGTGAGGAAGATATGTTCATCTGGGAATGATGATTCTTCCTCAACGTACTCTAGGTCACTCGAAAACTCTGAGATTAACTCAGCAAACACTAGTGATTTCTTCGACTTGGCCAATTGAAAGACCAAATCGAACTCCTGTAGGATTACAATCCATTTATTATATTTCCCACCGATGATTCATCGGGTGAGAACGTACTGGAAAGTATTGACTTCTGCTATCATAGTAGTAGTTCGTAAAAGTATATAGTGACGAAGCCTCTGTACCGCATAGACTGCGGCAAGTGCTAACTTCTCAACGTGCGAATATTTAACCTCAAGGGCTATCAATGCGCGAGAAAGATAGTAGACAACATGCCCTTGGAGCGCATCGTCCTCCTGAACTAATACTATACCAATTGTATTAAGAGACGCTGCCAGATATAAAAGAAAGTCTTTTGTGTAGTCTGGTAGGCTCAATAAGGGTGCTGAAAGAAGTGCCTTTTTCAAGGCTTCAAAGGATGCTTGAGCAGCCTTGTCCCACACAAAGTAGGATTCTTGTTTGAGTAGCCTCATAAAAACTTTGGTAATCTTAGCATAGTTTATGATGAATCGCCGTAAGAAATTAGACATGCCTTGCAGACTTTGGAGTTGTCGCAAGGTGCGAGGAGGAGGTAGATTTATAATCGCCTCTACTTTCAGTGGGTCGACCATTATGCCACGACTGGAGACAACAAAGCCTAGTAGACGTCCTGATTCGACATAGAACACACACTTATTAGGATTCAAATGAATCTTATATTGTATGCATCTTTCAAACACCTGTCTAAGATGAGCTAGATGATCCTGTCTCTTTCGAGATCGTGCCGAGAGATCATCCAAGTAAGGTTCTACTATGTGTTTGATATCATGAAAAGCGAAATTCATCATACGCTGGAAGGTAGCTCTAGCATTCTTCAAGCCAAATGGCATCTTCCGGTAAGTGAATGTCCCCCATGGGAAAATGAAAGTTGTTTTATGCTGATCTTCGAGTTTGATTTGTATTTGATTGTATCCCGAAAATCCGTCCATGAAAGAGAACATCTCATGTCCCGCACAAGCATCTATGATTTGATTGATAAACAGTGTAGGATAGTTATCTTTCGGAAAAGCTTTGTTCAAGTCCCGGAAGTCAGTACAGACTCTAATGGTACCTTGCTTCTTATCAACAGGAACAGGATTTGAAACTCATTCCGTCATGTCAATCGGATAGATGAAACCGGCCTTAAGCAACTTTTCAACCTCCGCCTTGATGGTAGCTGCTTTTCTAGGGTTCACAGGACGGAGCTTTTGTCTCACAGGTTTTGCGTTAGGGTATGTCATGATGACATGCTCCATGATGGTTGGGTCAATACCTGGCATCTCCTCATATGACCAGGAAAAAATGTCGCGGAATTCTTTGAAAAGTTTTGTATATAGAGCAATCTCTTCTAGAGAACAGTCTGCACCAATAAAAATGTTTTCCATGACCCCAGGTTTAGTGGAAATGTTAATCGGAATTGTTTTCGATATATTAGCCATATTTCCCTCGACATAAACAGCTCTCGAAGTAGAAGGAAAAGATGACAAATCAACAAATCTACCAGGTCTCACAAGGAATTCCCCTCTCTCAATCCTGTCTAGATTTGGAAGCATGTAGGACCTGTGATGCATATGTTCCCATGGTTGGTCTAGGCCCATCATGACTTCTAATATGGCTTCATCAGGCAGCAAAACCGTGTCTAAACAATCGAACGAGTGGGTGGAATTCAGTGACCATGCCGGATCATAGTCCATATCTGACTCAGCAGAGACTGGCGGAGTCATGATATGTTCCATTGCAGCATGTTGTGCTTCCATATAAGCCACTTTTACAATGGATGAAGGCACAAAAGGTTCTGACGTAGTGGGAAGGATCCAAGGATCAGTTCTTAAACCAACCGTGAATGTTTCAGTAGAAGTATCCACATAAGAACGCATAAAAAGAACAGGGGAGGGAAGGTCGAAAGTGCCTATTAACGACCCGTAAAGCTCTGCTCCTAAACTCTCACTAACCGGGGCAGTTTGATCAACTAAGGGAATTGTGGTCTCTGAAGAAGTCTGGTTGTTTCTCTGAGTGAAAAAACGCTGATTGACTGTAACGACCTTACCTTCAAATGGGAACATAACAACTCGAAAAACTGCCAATGCAATAGCTCGCATGGCATATGTCCAGATCCTGCCTAATAACATGTTGTAATCAAGCGGAGCGTCCAGAACTTCTACTTCTACAGCAACTGTCTTATCGGCCAATGTGACATCAAATGATGGAAAAACCCCGTGTGGACGGAAAGTCTTGCCATCAAATGCAGTAAGTAGTGTGTTAGAAGGGGCTAACTCAGGGGAACCCAAAGCTTTCCAACAGGAAATTGACATTACGTAGGTCGACGCGCCCTCATCTACGATAGCTCGTCTGATGGTCATTAGGCCATGGATGACTTCAATCTGAAGAGCAATGTGATAGGGCAACCGGTATTTGATATCAGCCATATCAAATCGCGCAGACATGTTAGAGGATTCCATACTTCCAATAGCTACCAGAAGTGCATTCCGTTGTAAAGGACAACTTTGCAAGACTTCTAAGGTAGACATAGACATGGCACAAGGGGCCTGGGCTAAATATTCAACCACATTGTAGTTGGAGGCGGCCCGAGTGTTGGGATTGTGCGATGCCCATTTCAAGACACCTTTCGAGATCTTGGGCATTGGGTCCATAGGTATGTGGAGTGGAGTGGAGGATTCTGGAATCTCTTTATCCTTTTTCTGTGCATCCAGGGTATAATTCCCGGCTCTCATTTGTAAGAGTGCATCCGAATTAACCATGTCAATAAAAGTTTGATCAACTGTAGCATGTGTAGTGCCCCCAGTGTTGGAGGTGCTAGAAGCTGAGCTCTGCCCCTTAGGGAATGGATATTTTAGTACGGCAGGCTTCTTTTCTTATAATAGCTTCTGGGCTTCTTCAAGCAGAGGGCATTGGTGAGTAAGGTGGTCTTGCTTGCAAAGTTTACAAGGGAACTTCACCTTCTTTTTCTCTTTGTTACCCTCCTCGACATTCTCTTTTTTGGGCTTCTGATGGTTCCCCTCTCCTTTCTTTCCCTTCTTTTTGTTATTGGGCTGCCGAAGGCCCTTTTGATTGTTCTGAACCTAGTTAATAAATTCAAAAGTAGAAGGAGAGGTTGTGACGGAAGAAACTTCTGCGGTCGATTGTTTGACAGATAAGGCATGAACCTATTTGGTTAATGCTTCGAAAGCTGTAGAGTCAACTGAACCCACTATGCCGTTAGCATGTGGTCCAGGTTTAGGTCTACTCAGATCGGTATTCGATCGTGGTGCATCAGGTATGATCTCATACAGTAACCCAGATTGTGCGTAAACGAGATCTAACTGCTGGGTCCGTAGGATGGCTTCTTCCTCATTAGACACTCCAGAAGTAGCTACTTCCTTAGAAATGTAAGGAAGGAGTGATTTCAAATACCACTCAAGAAGGAATTCTGGGGGAATGTTGGCTTTAATGAGCCTCTTCTGTCTTTGCCACTCCTGAATGTGATCAGATAAATGAGTGGCTTTATTTTTCCTAAATGTAGACAAAAGGTCTATTCCGGCACCATACCGAACAGGAAGTTGGAAGTGATTCAAAAAGACAGTCGCGAGATCCCCAAAATTAAAGAATGTAGCTGCAGGTAACTCAATGTACCATTTGGATGCAGCACCGGTTGAAGTCCTTTGGAATAGTCTCAATCTAATGGAATCTTCATTTAATGAGTTTGAGGAGCACCATAAATGGAAAGTAGTGACATGGTCACCAAGGTCTTCACCTGTGTTGCCTTCGAACTTTGGAATGTCTGAAGGTAACTTGGTAGGAATTGGTGGCCATGTAGCATTATGATACACTGGATCGCTGGTCAGCCTGGAAAGATTTGGTAAATTTAAAGTTGCCAAAAATGGTAAACGAGGCCGGTAAGATGGTACTTGATAAGCTGGGGTCGAAAAGGGTGAACCACCCATAGCTTGACCCGTGAACTGCTGGTAGGGGTTTCCCCCAGCCATTTGTTGGTAAGGGTTGCCCCCACCCATGTATTGGTAAGGTTTTCCCCCGACCATCTGCTGATAGGGGTTTCCACCTACCATCTATTGATAGGGGTTGCCCCCAGCCACTTGTTGGTAGGGGTTGCCCCCTGCCACCTGTTGTTGCGCAAAAGTATTATTGAAATTTCCCCACCCATATGAAAGTGGGTTAGTGCTCTATGGGTTCTTCCACTGTGTCTAGGTGTTAGCCCCGCCATATTGCTGGTTAAAAATATTACCCCCTCCTCCTGAAAATAAGGAAAAAGGGACGTTACCTGCAGGTATATTACCTTGATTCATGTTGGGACCTGCAAAGGTATTAAAACCAGTGGTAGCTGACATAGATGATGTATTCATGGTACTCATGACAGGCATAGTTGCAGAAGCAATTGGCCCTACAGCGGGTGTGGAAATCCAAGGACTGGGTATATGATATAACGGTTGAAACACAGGAGGTGGCACTAAATTGGCTGTACTGCTAGGTCCAAAAATAGGTGCAGAGGTAGATGCCATAGTTGTTGAACTTGGCATACCTAACATGCCAGTATTAAAACTGAAGGATGGAGTGGACATAGAAGTTTCCTGTGCTGAACTCGGTGTAGCAGTAAAAGGAGGATTTACAGTGTTAGTGTTCATACCTATGGTGGGAGTTTGTGGAACTCCCTGTTCACCTCCTGGATTAGACATAAAATGTCCAGGTGAGAAATTATATGCACTGTAATCGGGCTGCTGGAAACCAACGGGTAATAGAAGCAGATTTCTAGGATTAGTCAGAGGAGGATTAAAGGGAGTGCTGTACTCCGCAGAAGTGAGATCTTCAATCTCAACTGAACTAAAATGTTGCTGATCTGGAGTACCCAGTTGTGGTTCCTCGGGAATTTCTATTTCAGGGTTTTTTGTTGTAGTCTGTTGTTCTTCAGGAAACTCAATTTCAGGTGGTAGTTCCTCAGGAATTTCTATTTTAGGATTTTTTGTTGTAAAAATTTCCTCAGGAAGTTCTATTTCAGGAATGGTTTCCAAAGGAACACTGGGGTTTACTCACTATCGTCTAACTAGTGGTAATGGTTCTGTTCTAAGTGGCAGAATGTTTTGAAACCTTCTCGATCTACGAAGTTCTTAGTTCTCCACGATTATATATAAAAATAAAACTAGAAAACCTAGTGGCCACTAAGACTAGGGGGGCAAACAGCACGCCAACTAAAAAATCCTAAGTATGCAAACTAAGCAAACAAGATGCCTTTTGGAGAAGATTCTGGGATGATGAGGGCCCAGAATAGATCAACGAAGGATGAAGAACAGTTACCCGGGGTCCACAATACAATGAATAAGGGTGCAAGCGTTGGAATCACCTAACCGCCCTCCCAAAGACTTGTAAGGGATTTCCTCCCATGCCTGTCCTAGGTATAGCAGATGTACCCTCCACTGTCACCTATGTATGAACCTATGGTCAGATACTAAGGATACCACAACACCGAAAACTCCTGGGAGAACAGTCTCTGGTTGAATCAGAAGGCGTGGGCAGGGTAACTGAGCCCAAAACTCAAAAGAGTCCCCAAACGCGATCCAATCCTGGTATATGCTCGAAACAGAAAGTAGGAGGAGTATTCCCGACAATATGATCTCACAATACCTACTGCATAGATCCTAGGCAAGCTTTGAGTGAAGTGGATTTACCTGTGATAGTCAAACTACAATTTTTGCGTAATGTGTGATCTTGGGTGGCTTAAGGTGATTTAAACCCAAGATCCTAACCAAGACTAGTTGGTGTAGTGTATTCCTAAAAAAGAAAAATTGTTTCTATTTAATTTTATTAAAGATTTTTAGGGTTGTTATTACTCAAAAGGTAGTGCGTTTGTGTGGCATGGTTGCAACAAAAAAGAAAAAGTGCATAAATTCTAACTTTCGACAACAAAAACTTTTATTTTTTCATTTAAAGTTCTTTCCAAACTGAAAAACTGAGCAAATCTAATCAAATTTCTTTTTTTTTTGTTTTCTTTTGAAATTGTAAACAAAATAATCTATGCTATCTTGTAACAAATATAAGCCTTATTAACCTTAAGCTACCAAATTTTTGCTTTTTCTGTTATTATAAACGAAAAAGAACTATAAACATGGAAAGCAAATAAGGCTTGTGTGCAATGTGTAAATATGGCTAAAAATGGTTCCTAAGCTTACAATTGTCATGGCACTAGCTTAACAAAGACTTGTCCTATAGGTTTTTTGCAAATGAAAAAGCCTTCATACTTGGAAACAAAGTGGGGAGAAAACAAAGGATAAAGATACTAAAAAATGGGAATCAAACACAAGAGGACTGACCCAAAGCATCAAACCCTAACAAGACCACTATGCCAAGCAAATGGTAGGCAAGCAAGCTAACAACCACCCTACTAACACAAGGACTGAGAAATGAATCAACCTAAAGCACTTTAAACACACTTGAAACCAGAAGAGACAAAAATTCAAGGAAACTTGGAACTCAACAAGTTCGGAAGACACCCTAAAGGCTCCAAAACAAACCAAAACCTAAAAACAAAAGATACGGTAGGTAAAGAGCAAGCAAATTTTGCTACAAACAGTGAATGCAAAGAAAACAGGTTTGTAAGTCAGCAACACACAATCAGGGCAAGAATAAGCAGAAGTGTTCACTAAAGAACAAAGCCTAGTCTTCAAAAAGAGTTATAAATAGTCCAAACATTCCATAAGTAAGCAAGTGATCTAAAGATGGTAAAAAGATTCAAAGAAAGGTTCTAAGACTTAAAGAAAAGTTATAAACCTCAAATACCAGTCAAGGAGATCTAAAACAAAGTCAAAAGACCACCCAAAAGGGCAAAAAATTCAACCAAACAACTAACAGAAGGCTACAGGAATATACCCTACTGTGCAGTAGGGAAACTAGCGCTCCTAAAGAGATGGGTGCTACTGTATGTATAGCAAAGTAGTGTATGGGCACTATTGTATGTATAACAGAGTAGCACTCAGGTCTTAAAAAGTTAAAAACTGACTTTGAAAAGATGCAAAAAAGACTGAGTGAAGCAGAGAAAAACAAACAGGGGGTACCTACAAGGTCTCTCAGCAAATTAAAGGAGTTAAAATGGTTATGGGAAGACAAACAAGATAGGTTTGCTAGAGCAAAAACATAGCTTTCCCCAGCGGAGTCCCCAGTCTGTTGGCGGGAAAAACTACCCTATAGTAAGGAAATGGATACTATCAACTGAAAGGGGATGGCAGGTAAGCATATTAACTATGTTACAGAGATGTTTATGAAAGGAAATAGGTTATAGGTCTTGAGAACATACCTTTCGAATGACGTTCGATCCTAGCTCTTATTCGATCTTGCGCTCGATCCTCAAGTCAACCTCCCGTTCAATAAACCTGCAATAGAAGTACCTTTCTCAGCGTATCTTGGATAATATATAATGATGAAATAGACAAAGCAATTTAAACATCAAATATTAACCAAAGCAGATCCAAACAAGTATATAACTTCAATGAACACTTAATTTGGGACAAGAAATATGCTTCAACCTTTTATTGTCAACTGCAAATTGATGATACAAAGTATACCTGACTTTGTCACATGCTCCTGCAACCTGATCCTGGGCTCCTCCTCTTCTCTGGCTTGGATATCTTCCAACATAACCTCCTCCAATGCAAACTTCTCTTTAAAAGTCTCTCAATAGCATTCATGTCTCTAACCCCTCTCTTTATTCTTCCTTGTATTTATAGGACAAGGGAAGCAGTTCAGGTCGAGAGATGGTAATGGAGGAAGTTGGGGAAGTTGGAAAACCAACTACAACTAATCCTCTTCGTGAAATTAATTATTTTTTAATCATCCTTTGAGGTGTACACTACTATTTCTCAGTGAAGTAGCGCTTAGGGCACTACTATAGTGTTTTTAAACTAGTGCTCATCACTTTTTGAATGTTGAGCGCTACTCTGTTGAAGAGGAGTAGCGCTCATGAGGCTTGAGCGCTACTATTGCACACTGGAGTAGGGTACAGGTGCTAGTCTATTGAAATAGAGTAGCGCTCATGTCTCAAAATGACATTTTTAGGGTTTTTCCAGTCTTGCCCGGAGGTGGAGTAATTCAAAGTTTCATCTGAGGTCAACATGCTCCTCCATCCAAGTTGTCCTTTTCTGTGATCAACAGCTCAAGATGATCATGGATGAAGAGGTGTAGGTTTGACCTATAACAATGGGCTGAAGTATGTCCTTCCTTCTCCATGCCCCCTTCATATCCCTCATCACAAAATACTTCAATGAATTGGGCCTTTCCCTTAGCACATTTATGTCTTGGTGCCCACGGTTGGGAGCATGAGTAACACAATTTCTTACTTCTGAGCTCTTCTCTGCTTAGTTCCTCTTTCTTATCCTTCCCATATTCATCTTCTTTCCATGGCTTCTTATCAGGTGAATCTCTTTGTGAAGGTTTCTTTTCAATTCTGAAGTTAGGCTTGGGAGGAAATCTCATTCTAGGAAGCACATTTTAGAGATCCCTAGTCAAGCTCATTGCATCTTTTAATGTAGTTGGCTTGTCGGCTTTGACCAAAATTTTTAAGGGTTCAACCAAACCTTCAGTGAACAGCAATACCAACCTTCCCATAGATACATCAGCCACCTGGACTGATAATTTTTTAAAGTCCAACATATATTCAGTAGGGGTCCCAGTTTGATTTAATTAAGCTAGTTCTTTGAAAGGAAATTATGGATCTTTTTGTTCAAATCTCTCTAGTACCCTGTTAACAATTTATCCATATGTTTTAACCTGATCATAACCTAGTGTTTTCAGGCCATGGAACCACCATTCATTGGCATCTCCTTCCAGATGCAAAATGGCCATTTTTAATGCATCCTCTTCCAACATAGGATTCAGCTGAAAATACACATCCAATTTTTGCACCCAAGTGCTAGCAGAATTTTGAGAAGAACCATCAAAAGTAGGAAGTGACATTTTTCCAATAGCACTATTTAATTCTTTGTTTTGGAATGGACTCATATTGTCTTCCCTCCTTTTAATTTTATGTATAGCATCAATATAGTCACTGAATGGTAAACCTCTTTTACACTCTTCGCTCAACCCATTCCAATTAGTTGCTAGTTTAATACTATCCATCTGAATGTCAGGCTCTTCCTTTGGTATGAGAAATTTAGGTGCAGTATGACATTGTGTGCTTTGGTATTCATCAGTTCTATTATGTGGTCCTGTGCTTGAAAAAATATGCTCACTTCCTTTTATCTTTTCCACTGAGTGTGAACCACTGTTATCTCCTATCACCCCTTTGCTTCCAAGTTGGCTGATTAACAATTCCAATCCTTGGATCACTTTGTTACCCATTCTTTCTATATTAGTGGAAATTTTAGAGAAACATGGTTCTAAGGTTGCAATAAGTTTCTTCTGATGTCTTAATTCTTCATCCTCCTCTCTACCCATTTTTTTTGGAAAAAAAAAAAAATTCTTACTATCTCTTCTTCAACCAAAACTTCTTCAACTACTGCTTCAAAGGGTGGTGGTTTATTTGTTTGGCTTCTTGTTAATACCATCAGTTTCCAATACCATGCTCTGATAACACTTGTAATGACCCTTTTTCAAAAATTTATGAAAATGCCCAATTTTCCAATTTTTCCCCAATTTCGACCTTTGACTAGTTTTGATGCCCAGGTCCCAATTTTGCCCCAAATGGTCCCAAATCTTCAAGGAAGGTTTATGAATGATGTTAGGACTTAAATTTGATGTTCAGGGATGATATATGGCCACCAAAAGACCTCTTCAAACTCTCTTAAGATTATGGTCCAAGTATGCAATTTTACTAGTAATTTGGGGTTCAAATCCCCCCGGAGTAAGTATTGAAATTGGCTTCCCAAATGCTTCCAAACTCCATCGAATTTATGAACAGAGGTATGGAATGTATTAAGGATTTTAATAATGTTTCCAATGTACCATTAATTTATTATTATGTTTGTTCCAACCCTCTCCCATTCAGCTACAAAAATCCCCAATTCGACCCTTGGGGAAATGGCACTATTTCTTCTCCCAATGCAATTAAACTGAGTAAAAATACTTCAAATGCTCAAGTACAGTACATAAAACTTGTAAAATACATCCATTGCAGTCTATTAATCACAAATGTATCAGAGAATCATCCATTCATTCAAAATCATCAGCATTATAATGATATACATCAATGTAGTGGGGAAATGGACATTGTATGCTCATTAATCAACATTTTTGCATACAACCAGTGGGTATTTCGACCTGATACTTTCTGAATATGAATAAAAAATGATATGAATCTATTACAATCAGAAATACATAATCATAAGCTCTCCAAAGAATCACAAGGGCTCACCAAAAACGCCCTCCCTCAAGGAGCATGAATATGCCTTCAAAACTGGAAATGGTTGAGAGATGGTGCTGCACTAAACAAAACCACGAGCTGCCCTGCAGATGATACCTGCAAATAAAACTCCCTTAAGTCTCCATGAAATACTTGAGTGTCCTCTCCAAACACCAACTTGGATGGGAATCTTTCACCCTCGAAATTGGCTAAGGCAAGAAACTAGTCATCCACTAGCTCTCTCTTCACAAATGCATTTTTTCTCAAATCATCAAAAGCCATCCTCATACTTGATTTCTACATTTTATAACCAAAATTAGCCTTCTAAGGGTCGAAATCCTCTCATTATCTTCTAGAGAGTTCCACTTAGGAAATATTCCACATTTGCCACTTGTCTCCTAGTTTCCAACCTTCCATCTTCTCCCAAATTCGAATTGGAGTCTCTTTGGCTTCTCCAACTCCATGAGTGCCTTCCTTGAGCCGATTTTTGGGGATGACATGTCATAATGGTCAGATGTCATAATTTATATCTGAATTTTTTCATAGATGTCATAGATGCTTCATCATTGTTGTCATAAGACTAGGGAATCTAGCCCAAGTGTCCACTAGCCTCCAATTTGACTCTTTCTCTTCCATGGAGGTTACCATTCCATCCCATTTCGACCTAAGATGCTCAATGCCATGTGTATGCCTTACCAACTCACCCAATAATTTTTTCCTTCCCATGGATTCGAAATGGCAAGTGAGATTTGCCATGTGGCAGTGAGAAACCAAGCTAGTGTGGGTCCCACATCCTCCAAATGTCCTCAAAACCATTTGCCACCTATAATTCCTCTTGGATTCATTTATTCAACTTATTTATTAAATACTTGGACTATTCTAATGTATAAACACTATTCCTTTGCTCCCTTATTACAATTCCCAATGTACCCATTCAACATAGGGAACTTGGTAGGATTGATGGGGATTGTCTGCTATACAATTATTTGAATGGGGACATAAAAAAATGTAGTGTTGCACTTAAGAGATTTAACCTCCTTATAAAACTTGAGGCCAACATCCATTAAAAATAAGAGAATGATTCTTTGTAATAATAGCATGATAGAAACATATTTCACTCCCTCTCATGTGCCTCCCAAGTTCCCAACACATTATATGCATTGCCTCAATGCCCCTATGATGATTCATGTACAAACCTTACATGTACAAACCTAACTAGAAAACTATAGAAATCAAAGATATAATATATTCTAAAATAATGGTCTTAATATTCATTATAAATGGCATTTCAAATTTGGTGCATTGAAAACATAAATTACCATGTTGCACCTAGGATTGAAGGGTTCATACAACATTGATATGTACAGTTACTATCATTGCACCACAAATAAGGCATGTGTGCCATTGCATTTTGCTACAATCACATGGACTAGTTGCACCATGGACACTACACATAGTCATCTGCAAGCACCTATATTGAACTCTTTTTTTATCAATGCATTTTTGTTTATTTAACACATTATTACATGTTTATCATTCGTCAATATAAACATGCTCCACATTGGTGTGTCTAGTCACTATCAACACATCACAAAAATAAGACGTGTTCATTAGTTTCCATTGCAATGTGTTGATGTAAACTAGTCACACAATTCACGGTGCTCCTAGACATTATTTAACACATGGATTCATGCAATAAAATGCACTACACAGAAATATTTTTCTAGATGCATTACATTTTATTGCATGCATCAATGTGTATAATCATGAGAAATGCAACACATTTGTAATGAAGTTTTGAATTTCTTAATAATTGATGTAGATGAAACATATCGGTAACATATGCATTTAATAAACACGAAACACTACCATAGAGAAAATTTTAGTTGATGTTGGTGCATTTAATTTGTATGTAGGTACCACAAATTTTAATTTGTTTGTGTGTGTTGATGTATATGTAACTTCGGAATGTATTTCACATATGTATATTGTACTCCTATAGAGATGGTATTATTCCTCTATACGGACGTGTCATCATTTTTATTAACAAGTGTCGCAAGTGTCGTAACTTGCTGTGATGGGTTATTCGACCACCAAGTGTGGGGTCGGCCCTGATTAGTATAACCACGGGTTATTATACTGAGTTATACAAGTCGGCCCTGCTAGGTTATTAGGCAGGTCATGTCATGTATAAATAGAGATCGGGAGATCTCTATTTGATGATCTCATTATTCACTTCTACATCACTCGGAGAGTGGCACACAAGTGAGGAGGAGGTTCAGCTACTAGGAGAAGACTATCTCTTGTACTTTGGTTGTATCATTACTCTTTCTATCTCTGAGGAAGTTGTGGGGATTTTCACCTTTATGGTTTTCTCCAATGAAACTCTGTGTGTCCATTGTCTTATGTGATTGATTAATATGCTTGATACATGCTTGATATGATTGATATGTTGTATATGTTATTCTCTCAGTAAAGATCCTAGAGTATGTTGAATTAATGCTCAAAATATAACATCGTATAAGAGCTTCCCTGAGAAGAAGACATTGTGCAGTGGCAAAAACTAGGGTTTCTTGTTTATTGGGTTTCTCTCCACAGATTTTGGAAAAGCAGTAAGGTAGATTGACTCTACTCATCAAGGAGAATCTTTCTGTCCAATCAGAATTCAATTTTGAGCACTTTCAGTTTTTGCCCTAAAAATTAGGGTTTCCACAAAAAATAGGAATTTATAAATTTGAAGACATAGGTGGAATATCCTTGGAAAAATCAAAGTTTAGAGATTTGGATCGATACTTTTGGTTGGGTGAAGCTCCAGGAAACTCAAACCCTAATTTAGGGCCCTCCCTAGTGAATCCGAGAAGACTACAAGGCATTTCTAAAGGGTGAAAATTTGTAGATCTCAAATTCTGAATATACCAAGCTGATCATCTCATCAAGGTGCATCTTTCTATCCTTTTAGAAGTTTGAAATTCAAAGTTTGAATTTCTAGGGTTTCTCTGACAGACCCTAATTCGGGACCAGATCCAGTTTTCAGCAATCAAGTGGTAAGACCTAAATCTTTTCTATTTCCATTTGAAGTACTATTTAAAGATGTCTCACCACACCAAGCTTGAGGATAAGCTTGAAGGGGATGATAACTTCTAAGCATGGAAGTATAGGATTGGGTTAATCCTAGAAGAAAATGAGTTGGACACTTACATAAGTGAAGAGGTCCCTATCCCAAAGGGAGAAGAGGCTAAGGCCCTACACAAGAAGAACTTGGTAAAGGAAAAGAGGATCATTGCTAATTCTATCAAAGACCATCTCATACTCCATGTGTCATCTCTAAAGACACCTAAGGAGATGTTTGATTCTTTGACCAAACTATTTGAAGGGAAGAACATAAATCGAAAGATGACCTTGAAGAATCAACTAAAGAATATCAAGATCCAGAATGCAGAAACTATGCAGTCTTATTTCTCAAGGGTATCCCAGATAAAAGAACAACTTGAAGCCGTGGGAGAAGATATAGAGAATGGAGAAGTGGTAATGACCACTCTTAATGGCCTTCCTAGGTCATGGTATTCCTTCATCCAAGGAATTTGTGTTAGAAGGAAACTTATCACTTTCAATAGACTATGGGAAGAATGCTCACAGGAAGAAGCTCGAATTGTAGCTCGAGAAGAAAAGATGGGGAATGAAGACCAAGCTCACAGCACACTACAAAAGACATGATGATAAGAAGGGCCATCACCAAAGTAAGAAAGAAAAGCATCACCATCAGAATCAAAGAGGCAACTTCAGATCTCAAAGAAACATATCAAATGCTTGATGCTTTACATGTGATGAAAAGGGACACTATGCCAGGGATTGTCCTAGAAACAATAAAGATGGCTCTCACAAAAGAAATTAGAACATCAAAAGAAAACATCATGCTCATACTGCAGAGGATGATGAACCTCCCAGGAAGAGGGCTAGAAAATATAGTGAAGATTCTTCAAGTAATTAAGAATATGTTTTGATTTCTGTTATCACCGGACCCATCACTCATGGAAGTAATGATTGGCTAATAGATAGTGGGGCTTCTAAACACATGAAAGGATTCAAGGAATCCTTTATGAACCTATCTGAACATGAATCACCCCACAAGGTGAAACTTGGGGATGACTACTAGTATCCAATAAAAGAGAGTGGTGAAGCCTCCTATAAACTAGACTCTAGAAAATCTATGAAGATGAAAGATGTAGTATATGTTCCAAGTCTCAAGAAGAATATACTCTCCATATCTGCATTGGATGCAAAAGGCATGAGGGTTGCATTTGTAGATGGACAAGTCCTAATTTGGCCAAAGGGTAAGACTATATATAATGCAGTGGTGATTGGAGAGAAAGAGGGAGGATTATACAAATTGAAGGGCCAACCAGAACAAGCCATGGTCCATGACTCAGTAGATCCAAGTGAAATTTGGCATAGAAGGCTTGCACACATGCACTATAGGGCATTACCAATTGCAAGCAAAGTTGTAGAAGGTCTTCCTGAAATCCAAACAAATCATGAAGGCATTTGCAAAGCAGTGAAAGCAAGGCAAAAAGAATCTTGGAAATCATCCACTCTGATGTATGCGGTCCGATGTCATCCAGTTCTCTGAGTGGGTATGTATACTATGTTTCCTTCATTGATGATTTCTCTAGGAAGACTTGGATTTACTTCTTGAAGAACAAACATGAAGTATTTGACAAGTTCAAGGAATTCAAATCCTTGATAGAAAACCAAACTGACATGAAGATCAAGATCTTCAGATCCGACAATGGTGGAGAATTCACTTCAGGAGACTTCAAGAAGCTATGCAGTGATTTAGGGATTAAGAGGGAGTTGACTACTCCTTACAATCCACAACAGAATGGGGTTGCCGAAAGGAATAATAGAACAATCATGGAAGCAGCTAGGGAAATGCTTCATGACCAAGATCTACATATGCGCTTATGGGCTGAAGCGGCAAGGATAGTTGTATATGTGCAGAACAGAACACCTCATAAGATACTTGATAACAAAACACCAGAAGAAGTGTTCAATGGTAAGAAACCAGAAGTTAGCTATCTCAGAATATTTGGTTTTCCAGTATACACTCACATCCCAAAATAAAAGAGGACAAAGCTAGATCCTTTTGGAAATAAAGGCATATTTGTGGGTTATAGTGAAAGCTCGAAGGCTTACAGAATCTACTTTCCAGGATTCAAGAAGATTGACATCAACAAGGATGTAACATTTGATGAAGGCTCAGCATACATCAAATCGAGAAAGACACATGTTGAAGACAATGAAGAACCCAGAATATCCAGAACACAAGACACTACAATGAATGAAGCAATTCTTGAAGAAGATCGTAAGATGGAAGATCCACAACAACCTGTAGATCCACCTCGTGAGAAGAACTCTCACAAGAGGAAACCAGCATGGGCTAGAGAGCTCATTCAAGATGCAGAAAGGTTTGGCATTCCAGAAGAGGAACACAGAGAAATGAAAAGGACAAGATCACACACTAGCTATGTTGCCTTACTCTGTGATATCATGAAAAAACAACCTTCTAGTTATGAAGAAACAACGGAAAAGAAAGAATCGAAGGATGCCATGGTCGAGGAATATCAGTCAAACATGAAGAATGATGTTTGGGATGTGGTCCCAAGACCAGATGGGAAGTCTATTGTGACTTCCAAGTGGATCTATAAGATCAAGCATGTTGTAGATGGTAGCATAGAGAAATACAAAGCTAGGTTTGTAGCTCATGGTTTCTCCCAGAAAGAAGAGATTGATTATGAAGAGACTTTTGCACCTGTAGCCAGATACACTTCCATTAGATCAGTCTTTGCTATGGCTGCAGTGATGAAATGGAAGGTACACCAGATGGATGTCAAGACAGCTTTCTTGAATGGTGTAGTTGAAGAGGAAGTGTATGTGGAGCTGCCACTTGGGTTTGAGACACATGACTGAGAGTCACATGTGTGCAAACTGAAGAAAGCCCTATATGGTTTGAAACAGGAACCCGGGACTTGGTATGGTAGGATAGATGGCTTCCTATCTAGTTTGGGCTTTACCAAGAGTAAAGCCGATTCCAACCTTTACTACAAGGTTGAGGAAGGAAATCCAGTGATACTACTATTGTATGTGGATGACTTGTTTGTAATAGGTGAGGATGGATTAATTGCCGACACGAAGAGGAAGCTTGTTGCCGAGTTCGAGATGAAGGACTTGGGTATGCTGCACTACTTTCTTGGTATGGAGGTGTGGCAGCGTACAGATGGAATCTTCCTTGGACAAGTGAAGTATGCAATAGAGATACTGAAGAGGTTCAGGATGATGGATTGCAAGGCTATGGCAACACCTATGGCATTGAACTTGAAGCTTTTGTGTGATGCTTCTTCTGAGCCGTTTGATGCTACGATGTATCGTCAGATGATTGGGTCCTTGATGTACCTAACGAATACAAGACCAGATATCTGCTTTGCGATGAACACCTTGAGCCGGTACTTGACAGATCTGAGACATGTTCACCTGATAGTTGCAAAGCATATTCTGAGGTACCTGAAGGGTACAGTTGACTATGGGCTCAAGTACGAGGCGAATCAAAAGTTTAACTTGGAGGGTTGTGTTGATTTGGATTGGTCAGGCAGTGCCATTGATCGGAAGAGCACTTTGGGGTGCTGCTTCAGTATGGGATCTAGTATGATCTCTTGGTTTAGCAAGAAGTAGTCCTGTGTGGCACTAAGTACAGTTGAAGCAGAGTATGTCGCAGCTTGTTCGGCTAGTTGTGAGGCAGTATGGCTTAGGAAGCTACTATCTGATTTGTTTGATCTCCAGCTGAGTGCTACTTGTATATATTGCGACAACCAGAGTTGTGCGAAGTTGTCGAAAAACCTAGTGTTCCATGACAAGTCGAAGCACATTGAGATCAAGTATCACTATATCAGGGATATGGTGCAAAGAGGGGCAGTGAAGCTCCTGTATGTTGCAACATACGAGCAGATAGCCGATGTGTTGACCAAGCTGCTGGCCAGAGTGAAGTTTGAATACTTCAGAGGGAGACTTGGTGTACTTCAGATCGAGAATCCTTCCAAGGGGAAGTGATGAGTTCGGAAACACAGATGCACATGATCCCTTCTCACATGGTGATAGATGTGTTCTCCCATGGTGAGATGTAAGTGTTGGAGCCCTTCTCACATGGTGATAGATGTTTTCTCCCATGGTGAGATGTAAGTGCTGGAGTCCTTCTCACATGGTGATAGATGTGTTCTCCCATGGTGAGATGTAAGTCCTGGAGCCATTCTCAGATAGTGATAGATGTGTTCTCCTATGCTGATATGTAAGGGCTGGAGCCATTCTCATATAGTGATAGATGTGTTCTCCTATGCTGAGATGTAAGGGCTGGGGCCATTTTCAGATAGTGATAGATGTGTTCTCCTGTGCTGAAATATAAGGGTTGGGCCATTTTCACATGGTGATAGATGTGTTCCCCCATGGTGAAATGTAAGGGCTGGGGCCATTCTCACATGGTGATAGATGTGTTCCCCCATGGTGAAATGTAAGGGTTGGGGCCATTCTCACATGGTGATAGATGTGATCTCCCATGGTGAGATGTAAGGGATGAGTGAGCCTTTCCGACATGGTGATAGATGTGTTCTCCCATGGTCCTAATGTAAGTGCTGAGCCTTCTCTGAATGGTGATAGATGTGGTCTCCCATGTCGATGGTGTAAGTGTTGTGTGATGTGCATCTGGGTTGTGCTCCGTGGATGATGATGGTGATATGAAGACAATGATGTGACAGTATGGTACACAAGTTTTGCAGAGGCATATGATCAGTCCTTAGATGCTCTTGCAGGTTTTGCAGAGGCAGTGTAATCAGTCCTGAGATGTACCTACTTGATGGCTTGCTTGCAGAGATGTTAAAGACCTACATGGAGGCTACGCCTACATCCAGCATGAAAAAGGGCTAGCTCTATAGATGATGAAGACCTGTAGGTGGTGGGTCTACATCCAGTATGAAAAAGGACTAGCTCTGTAGAACTTCCTATGACGAGTAGATTGGAGATTGATTGAGATAGCAACAGTAGTGATGATGATGATGATTCGATGACGATGGTCCAGTGACGATGATCCAGATAAGAAGACTTGTGCTAGCAGATCTGTGTCGAGAAATACCTTCCTAGTTAAGAGGGAGTGTTGATGTATATGTAACTTTGGAATGTATTTCACCTATGTATATTGTACTCTTATAGAGATGGTATTATTCCTCAATATGGAAGTGTCTTCATTTGTATTGACAAGTGTCGCAAGTGTCGTAACTTGCTGTGATGGGTTATTAGACCACCAAGTGTGGGGTCGGCCCTGATTAGTATAACCATGGGTGATTAGACTGAGTTAGACAAGTCGGCTCTGCTAGGTTATTAGGCAGGTCAGGTCATGTATAAATAGAGATCGGGAGATATCTATTTGATCATCTCATTATTCACTTCTACATCACTCGAAAAGTGGCAAACAAGTGAGGAGGAGGTTTAGCTGCTAGGAGAAGACTATCTCTTGTACTTTGGTTGTATCATTGCTCTTTATATCTCTGAGGAAGTTGTGGGGTTTTCACCTTTATGGTTTTCCCCAATGAAACTCTGTGTGTCCATTATCTTATGTGATTGCTTAATATGCTTGATACATGCTTGATATGATTGATATGTTGTACATGTTATTCTCTTAGTAAAGATCCTAGAGTATGTTGAACTAATGCTCAAAATCTAGCAGTGTGTTCCATATTATGTGCCCATGGGATGCTGACTTATATGATGAGATAATCTGTTGAATATGATCATGGCGACCATTAACTAAAACATGATCAAAGGACATAGGGCACTCCCTATGAGGAGTAATGGAATGGATATGTAACGTCCCCACCCATCTATCCAATTCCAGTAAGGGAAACATGATGTTGATCTATGGGGATTTTTAAGCAAACTCAACCCATTCATTAGATTCATACAATTAAAAGCCCATGTGTGCAGATGTAAATTCAACAAACATGCACAACGGAGACAAACTCATACACACACATTTTATATGCATACAACATATCAATATAATCATCAAATTGGACATTGCAGAAGTAAAATACAGAGACAGAGAACACTTATCTTTGTTGTGCAATTGTCCCAAACAACTAGCTATGTCACTGCAATGTTCCTCCCAACCGTAGGTCTCTGCCCAGCCTGTATTATTTCAGCAGTCAGAGACCACCCCCCATTTGGGCATGATCTCTACAAGGAAAAGGGGATTTCGAGCTCATACATAGCCAAATAATCATTTGCATTTAAGCCAATCCAGTCCACAGCTGGGTTTATCATGCTAAATATGAACCCTCTTAATTTGTGGATGCTTCCACTCAAGCTCAAGCCAAAACAATGGAAACCCATTTCAACCCCAACAATCTCCTACACAAAGAAAACTCATAAACTGGGCATGGATACACATAACAACAAAATCCCAAGTGTTGGGTATGAATGGAAAACGTGGGCAACCAAAACGAAATGGGAGAAGGGGAAAACAACCCTGGGAGAGCAAATCGTTTTCATAAAAACGATTATGGGCATTCAGAAAACGATTTTGGGCATTCTAGGGCCAAAAACGGCCTTCACACAGTCATACAATTCAATGTAAACATTCAAAAACGATTTCTAAGGTAGGAGACAACTACTAGGTTCACAAAAAATGATTTTTCCATAATAAAAACCAATTCTGGAAATTCAAAAACAATTTCACAATAATAAGGAAACATCAAGCTATCAAACTTATCTATTGAGCTTCCCAATGGATTCTATTCCTTCCCCACAGTCCAGCCATCACAAAAATGGGATTCTTAGTTTGAAAACCAGTGAATTTACGGCGTACTCCATGAGAGAAATGCCCAGCAAGCTCCAAAAACGTGAGAGCGTGAAGTCTGGATTTGCATAATGGCTTGGGAAGGAAATTCGTGGGTGTTTTCTTGCCCAAGAGGGAGAAACACGATTTTCCATGAGGGTGGCTTGCCCATACTCGAATTTGGACAGCCATACCTCCCCAATCCCCAAGGCATTAACTATTTCACCGAACTCTTGGGAGAAATGAATGATTGGGAACCAAAGTCAACATGGGTAGTTGATTGTTGATGGGTTTTCTCATTGACACTTGGCTTGACTTCATTGGCTCAAGGGTTTGAATATTTCCCTTCCAATTTCCTTGTAACATCATGCCCCCATCTCTTGTTGCATTGCATAGCTAGTTGTGTGCTTTTATATTAAAATGCATATTTACAATTCCCATGGTTCACTAGCACATGGGTAGCATAATATCAAATACTTACCTCTTCTAGATCGAGCGTTCACTAGCGGGGCCTTGGCCTTGAGCTCCATGCTAGGAATCATACATAATATGCATACATTATTTACATTATAGCCCAAAATATTACAAGGGTCAAAATGGGGGACATTACATTCCCCTCCACTTGGAATAACACCGTCCTCGGTGTTCCCATGCCTAGGAATACATACACGCTATATACATGTCCAAAATTCACAAAATATGGTAGGTCTGTCCTGCATTTCACCCTTTTCTTGGGTTTTCGGGATCAAGTCCTTTGGCCTTCACAAATTGTTCCTGTTGGCCGGGACCTTCTAGCTCTGCATGAGGGCATTGTTCCAAAACAATCCCTTCCCTTTATTTACCTTCCCGTTGATCTACAAGTCTGGAAACTTTATGGCAGCCACCCTCTTGATGCTCCATTGTTGGGCAGTCATGGAGGCAATGATTTCCTCCACATCCCCAACATTTCATTCGTTGCTTTACCCTTTCCTGCTCAAATTCCTTTGAGTCTTCCCACCTTGAATGTTTTTTAATCGACTGATTAGATGAATGTTTCTTCATGGATCCACTTTCCTTTCCTTTACTGATTGCTCCCAGAATGCTTTTTACCTCTTTTTGCAGGCGAATAGAGTCCTGCAAAACCTTGTGGTTCATCTAATTCTGTTGCCTCTGTAGCTTGAGCATCTCTCCAAGATTTTCTTAGGTCCTGGCAATTGTTTGAAGAAGACTTTCAGCCAACTCTAATAGCCCTCGATCTACTACCATGGTCAATGGAAACAACTGCCACACTTTGCTTACTAGCAACACTTTCTTGTGCCGGCTACAACCAATTGTTTCACCTTCTTACCTGTGAAATTCATCATGGAAATCCTTTCTTAGGACAAGCATAACAAAAACATTAAAATTAGTCAATTATTTTCCCAATTGACATGGAATGTCCATGCTTTATTCATGGGACTTCCATACTTTTCATGCTTTCCCAACATACACATGAACTTATTCATGTTCATCCTTTCACAGGAAATTTACTATTTCAGCATTCACAATTCATTTCAAGCAATTAAACACAATCTATTTTCAGCCATGACATGCACTCAACAATCTTTTGTTTTATAAATGCATCAATCGAAAGGAAAGAGAAGAGTAGGAGATTCTCCCTCTTAGTCTTGTTCTATTATGGAGCTACACCATCATTGTAGTTTCATGCTCCTTAGTCTCTTTCACTTCAATGTGAATTCTTTGACTTTCCTTTCTTGGCTATGACACTTAGTGTCTAAGGTTTGTCTAAGGATTTTCAACTAGGAACCCTTCTCCATAGTTGCCTACAAAACCTTTGGCTGCTATGACCCACTCATGTCCACTAGCACCATTTTTCATTACTGCTCATACTGAGCACTTTAGAATGGTCACATGTCCATCTGCATCCCTATGATGCCTTCCTAGTCCTTGCTTCCAACAATACCTACACTCAAACATTGAATCAATTCACATGTTTAGTTTATTTTCATAGGTTTTATCTCTAAACAAGAGTTTAGGAAATTATAACCAAATCATATACACACGTATATATATAAGCAAGAAGCTGCAAGGTATTCAAATACTTATCTGTATTGGATGTCTTCACTTTATTCCACGGGATCCTTCTTTGCTTTACAAGCCTTGGATTTCCCGTGAATACAATTATGAATGTTGGGCCAGCAAGTAGGCTACTCCACAATCATTCGAATAGGAAATTCCAGGCCAGTACGCCAACTGGGTTTATCAATCATTTCCTTTAACAATATGCTACGCTAGTGCTCTGACTGGTTTTATTAATTAATTAAGGAATGTTGGGCCAGCATACACGTTGCTTTACAATATCAAGTAGTTAATGCCCAACTAGTCACTCTCTGGACTTATCAAAAACTTTATTGTGTTCAACCAGTTACTCCGTGGATTTCTCCATAATTTATATCGCTCACTCATTTACTCTCTGGATTTTACCAGTAACTTATAGTTCTTTCAGGGTCTTGCTTTCCTACAATGACCAAGGTTTCCAACAAAGAAACAATAGTGTATCAGCTTAGTTGTTAAAAGACTTATACCTGAAATCTTCATTATTCCAAACAAGACATAAATGAAAACGAATACTTATCTGTATTGTGTGTTTCCCTTCTGGTCCACAGGATCCTGCTTTGCTTTGCAAGCCTTGGGATCGCCTATGGACTTGGATGTAGTTAGTGCTTCACCAGTACACCCTCATGCTGACTGGATTTACCAAGCATTTGGTGGTGTCCAACCAGTCCCATACCTGGTTGGCCCTCTCCATTTTCGAGCCAGTACATTCGTCTGGGTCATCGACCAATGGAAGGAAACTGCGCCACCTAACCATTATAGGTCAAGGCTCTACTATGGATCCATAAGCATCTCAAGGTTTTCAGTCAGTCTTGGCGCCCGCCCTCCTACTGCTGTCACAATAGAGATTTTATTCCTTCACCAATGTCATGACACCTTCTTGCACAACAACCCTTCACACACACAACTCTTCATTCATACAAGGACGTCACTCCTTCTCTGGTGCAAATCGGTGGTTCCTTTTTGGAACTTTATAGGTGACTTTCTTGACTGCAGGTTAGCATGACCCCACTCACACAAGGATGGTACCTCTTCTCATTACACAGTTCTTCAGGCCTGTCCATCCGTTCTGGTAATATTTCGTGTGAGCATAGAAAGGTTACCAATTCCTATACAGTCCTTTTGCGTACCCTTGTTCACTTTGACTCTTAATGTGCAGTATCAATCTGCATCTGTGTAGGCTGACAACACAAGAAGGATAAGCAAGCTCATCAGTATTGTTGTTCAATTTTGTAACCATGATCCATATCATTCACTATCAAGTATTGAAACACCAGGAATGCGTCCATTCCCTTTGGGTGTAGTCAATATTGAAAACCCTAGCATGACCCAACACCAGAAAAGGTGTGCACCCCCTTTCTGATGTGCGCCATGTAGGCCCTAATCATACTCAAGTAGTCTACAATGATATAAATAAGATAGAGCATGCTCTGCATATTAACCCTAATAATTTAGAAAGGCATGTTCTTATCTAGGGTCACAGAATACTCATTCATTTTGCAGATGTATCTCACATGCCTTATGGGCATAGCTTTACCATCTCACTTTCATGGTTTACCAACATGCGGTTTAGCTGAGATATTATTAATGGCGTTTCACCCGAAACCCATTTCCAAAGCATGGGGTCTTTCCCATCTAGTTTGGCTTTTGCAGGCCATCATTCCTGGTCTTCTTGCAATGTGTCTTCCTGGCACATTTATCAAATAGCCAAACAGTTAGCAGCATTTAAAAATAAAAATAAAATTTGATTTCTCTAATCAGTCAATGGCATTAATAATTAAATTCAAGTATGAATAGCAATTTTTTCCTCTACAGAAATTGATTCACTTAGCCATGATTCTGTTCTCATATCATTTGGCTCTTTCTCACGGTAGATTCCCATCTTCATTCTGGACTTACCCATATTTTCCATTCCCAAAACAATCCACCTGAAATCTGAAACTTCCATCAGCCAAACTCTTTGTAAGTCTCTATGCATATAATATTTCATTGCTGCCACAGTCACTGAAGCATTTTAATATCACCAAAATCATCTACTTCATGTGAATCATTACCATACTAGAGTTGCATGGTTTAATTACATCATTTTATGCAATCATTCTCTTGCATTCACAGCAGCTCATGAAATGCTCTTAGGATTGACAATAGTTCACCATTCCATCTATTGTCTAGTTGTAATGAAACATACACCATAATCATGCATTCACACAATGCATCTCAACATGTGCACCTATACATATGCATGCACTTTTACATCACTCACATAATCTTTTAGTGTGCAGTCACTCAATGTATAACCACAAGATTGTACATAGTATTTTAATGCACATCTCCTCAATGCAACCCTGCATTAATTTATGAGTACTATGCATTCAAACATATTATGGCCTAACCATGTACTACCATGACAAGGCCATCAGTCCTCACTTGCTTTGGTTGTTAAACTCACCATCGTCATGGCATGACATAATTTCATATGAATGCATTGAGATTTCTAAGCAATTATAAGGTGTAAGGATCATTTCCTTCACTTACCCATACCTCACCATACTTGGTAGGTTAACATTCCCATTCGGCACTCAATACCATATGCAAACTAAATCAACATAGTTTAATCAGAGTTGAAGGGATCTCACCAAATTCTCTTTCAACATTCATGCAATTACGCACAAATAACCATTACCTGCATGGTTGTTATTAACATCGCTTGATGTTACCTGAGCAGTTGTCCTCTTACCAAGGCTACTCAGTCCTTTTGCCAACAGCATGATCACGGACTTGTTGCACCATCCTCTCTTCATAACATCGTTGGTCACGTGCAACAATGTCATCGACTTCTTTAGCCATGTTTTGATTGTATTTGTCCTACAACCAATGCGGACACAACTAATTATTAGCAACCACCATAATTATCTCAATTGGCTTATTGCATATGTGAAACCTCACTATTTTACCAATATGCAATGTCTTATTCATGCACAACATTTCACATGCACTGTGCAATGTTTCTTAATATGCCTACTAGTGCATAGTCATATCATCTATCTAATCTCTTGCATTTCAACATTCCTATGCCATAATTTATATACACGACCACTTCAGAATTATAAATACAATATCAAGAGGGTAGTGGAGGAATTCTCCCTTCCAGTTCCTCATTGTAGCATGGAATTTCCTCTTCCACATCATAGCTGATCCAATTTCATGGGCTCTCTACCATGCACACAAGCAATTATTAGCTATGATCTTCTCACAAAGTATAAATTCAATATATGTATTCACGTGTATAACATTCATTCATGATATTTTCCAAGCATACAATTATTATGTTATAAACATAAATGGTTTAAGGTGAGAGATTTCCTTTTCATCGGTGTTGCCTTACTGCTCCCATTGCTTTTCCCCATTTCGCGCAAGTATTAAGGCTAAAATGGTTGCCATTGTCGCAAAAATTTAGCTTAAAAGGTGCTGCCCGTGTCGTGGATGTTAAGGTTAAAATCTATCGTCGTTGTCGCGGATGTTAACGTTATTTTCGCCACCGTGTACTGTGCGCATTGCAAATTTTATCCTTAAAATTGTCGCGGGTGGTGCAGCTCCTATCGCTAATTTTGCCTCCGCAGATGTCACAGATTGAATGCTAATTTTGCCATCGCGTGTCACAGATTTAACGCTAATTTTTCCGCCGCGCGTCGTAAAATTATCTTTAACTTCGCCGCGAGCGTCCCAAAATTAACTTTAACTTTGCTGCGGGCGTCACAAAATTCAACATAATTTTTGTCGTCGTGCACGCAGAAAGTTAGCCTAATTTTTGCCGCCTCGCGTGCAAAAAGTTAGCCTAATCTTCATCGCCGCGCGTTGCAAATATTAGTGTAACATCCACTGCCGCGTCGCAGATATTTAACATAACTTTGCTGCCACATCACAGAGTTAACACTAAACCCACGCAGATCTTAACGTTTAAATTTCCACCGGTCACAAAAGTTAATGCTAAACCCGCCCACTGCGTCGCAGAAATTAGCATTAATTTCGCCGCTACAGCCTTAGGAAAAATTTGAAAACACTTAGAAATTTTTTTGATATTTTCTCTTCCTTTTGGCGTAGAATTACCAACTTCTCTATTGACCACGTCATAGATATTGAGGTTTAAATTGCTGTGGTTGGCGCGGATGTTAAGATTATAATTGCCGCGGGTGGCGTGGCTCTTATCGCTAATTTTGCCGCCGCGCGCACAAAAATTAACGTTAATTTTGCCGACCGTTGGGTCTCTTTTGGGATTTTCTTTGCTGACAGAGTCACAAGAGATAACCTTCACTTCTGCGCCCGTAATCCTTCATCGCTGCGACCGCGTCACAAGTTTTAAGGCTAAAATCGCCGCCGCGCACAAGCCTCCATCGCAACTTTTAAGCCTAAAATTGCCGCCGCGCGCAAATTTTAAGCTTAGATCCGCCGCTAGTGTCGTAGAATTTATCATTACCTTCGCCAAGCGTGCCACATGCATTGCATATTTTAAAGTTAAAATTGTCGCCCCCGTGCGCAAAACTTATCGTTAATTCCACCGCCGCAGCCTTTAATAGAACTCATAAATACTTAGAAAAATTTTGCAAATTTTCAAAGACAGTTAAATTTTTCATGAAATATTTGCTTCGTTTCTTTACAGAGGTAAGCCTCTTAGAGATCATACTCGCATAGAACAAAACAGAAAAAGTACGTCAAGAAAAATTGCACCTCTTTCATGTCAAGAAAAAATTAGCAAAACAACAAAATAATATAAGATGGCAGAGGTTGCGCCTCATTTCTCTCCTCCATGGAGGCAAATAGACAAATACAAAACTGAATGCTATTGCATTGGAAACAATTTAAAGAAAGCATTCAATGTGAAAAGGGATTTTCTCCCTCCTTCCTCAATTTCATAGAATGGAATCAATGCAAGCAGTTTTTGAAATAATCCCCAAAACAGTCATGGAAATGACTTCCCATCCTAATCAATTAGAATCAATGGGACCTTCAGGTTTATTTAATTCATTTTAATTCCAAACACAAAATACATGTACACACAATGATTTATATTTCTATGAACGACCCAGTAGCCGTAGTGTTGAACCATAAGCTCTGATACCAACTGTAACGTCCCCACCCATCTATTGAATTCTGGTAAGGGAAACATGATGTTGATCTATGGGGCCTTTTAAGGAAACTCAGCCCATTCATTAAATTCATACAATCAAAATCCCATGTGTGCAGATGTAAATTCAACAAACATGCACAACGGAGACAAACTCATCCACACACATTTTATATGCATACAACATATCAATACAATCATCAAATTGGACATTGCAGAAGTAAAATACAGAGACAGAGAACACTTATCGTCATTGTGTAATCGTCCCAAACAACTAGCTATGTCACTGCAACGTTCCTCCCAATCGTAGGTCTCTGCCCAGCTTGTATTATTTCAGCACTCAAAGACCACCCCCGAGCTGGGCATGATCTCTACAACGAAAAGGGGATTTCAAGCTCATACACAGACAAATAATCATTTGCATTGAGATTTCTAAGAAATTATAGGGTGTAAGGATCATTTCCTTCACTTACCCATACCTCACCATACTTGGTAGGTTAACATTCCCATTTGGCACTCAATACCATATGCAAACTAAATCAACATAGTTTAATCAGAGTTGAAGGGATCTCACCAAATCCTCTTTCAACATTCATGCAATTAAGCACAAATAACCATTACCTGCATGGCTGTTATTAACAACGCTTGATGTTACCTGATCAGTTGGCCTCTTACCAAGGCTACTCAGTCCTTTTTCCAACATCATGATCACGGACTTGTTGCACCATCGTCTCTTCATAAGGTCGTTGGTCACTTGCAACAACGGCATCGACTTCTTTAGCCATGTTTTGATTGTATTTGTCCTACAACCAATGCGGACACAACTAATTATTAGCCACCACCATAATTATCTCAATTGGCTCATTGCATATGTGAATCCTCACTATTTTACCAATATGTAATGTCCTATTCATGCACAACATTTCACATGCACTGTGCAATGTTTCTTAATATGCCTACTAGTGCATAGTCATATCATCTAATCTCTTGCATTTCTACATTCCTATGCCATAATTTATATGCACGACCACTTCAGAATTATAAATACAAAATCAAGAGGGTAGTGGAGGAATTCTCCCTTCCAGTTCCTCATTGTAACATGGAATTTTCTCTTCCACATCATAGCTGATCCAATTTCATGGGCTCTCTACCATGCACACAAGCAATTATTAGCTATGATCTTCTCACAAAGTAGAAATTCAATATATGTATTCACGTGTATAACATTCATTCATGATAATTTCCAAGCATACAATTATTATGTTATAAACATAAATGGTATAATGTGAGAGAATTCCTTTTCATCGGCGTTGCCTTACTGCTCCCATTGCTTTTCCTCGTTTGGCGAAAATATTAAGGCTAAAATGGCCGCCATTGTCGCGGAGATTTAGCTTAAAAAGTGTCGCCCGTGTCGCGGATGTTAAGGTTAAAATCTGTCGCAGATGTTAAGGTTATTTTCGCCGTTGCGCACCATGCGCATTGCAGATTTTAGCCTTAAAATGGGTGTGGGTGGCATGGCTCCTATCGCTAATTTTGCCTCCGCGCACGTCGCAGATTGAATGTTAATTTTGCCACCACGCGTCACAGATTTAACGCTAATTTTGCCCCGTGCGTCACAAAATTATCCTTAACTTCGTCACAAGCGTCGCAAAATTAACTTTAACTTTGACGTGGGCGGCGCAAAATTTAACATAATTTTCACCGCCGCGCACACAGAAAGTTAGCCTAATTTTTGCCGCCTCATGTGCAAAAAGTTAGCCTAATTTTCGTTGCCCCGCGCCGCAGAAATTAGTGTAACATCCGCTGCCGCGTCGCAGATATTTAACATAACTTTGCCGCCGCATCACAGAGTTAACGCTAAACCCGCGTAGATCTTAACATTAAAATTTCCGCCAGTCACAAAAGTTAATGCTAAACCCGCCCATAGCATCGCAGAAATTAGCATTAATTTTGTCGCTACAGCCTTAGGCAAAATTTGAAAACACTTAGAAATTTTTTTGAGATTTTCTCTTTCTTTTGGCGCAGAATTACCAACTTCTTTGCCGACTGCATCATAGATGTTTAGGTTTAAATTGCCGCAGTTGGCGTGGATGTTAAGATTATAATTGCCGCGGATGGCGTAGCTCTTATCGATAATTTTGCCGCTGCCCATGCAAAAATTAACGTTAATTTCGTAAACTGTTGCAGCACTTTTGGGATTTTCTTTGATGATAGAGTCACAAGAGATAACCTTCACTTTTGTGCCCACAAGCCTTCATTGCTGCGACTGCGTCGCAGGTTTTAAGGCTAAAATCGCCACCGTACGGAAGCCTCCATTGCAACTTTTAAGCGTAAAATTGTCGGAGCACGTAAATTTTAAGCTTAGATCCACTGCCAGTGTCATAGAATTTATCATTACTTTCACTGCGCGCGCCACACGCATCCCAGATTTTAAAGTTAAAATTGCGGCCGCCACGTGCAAAACTTATCGTTAATTCCGCTGCCGTAACCTTTAACAGAACTCATAAATACTTAGAAAAATTTTGCAAATTTTCAAAGAGAGTTAGAATTTTTCTGGAAATGTTTGCTTCATTTCTTTACATAGATAAGCCCCTTAGAGATCATACTCACATAGAACAAAATAGAAAAAGTATGTCAAGAAAAATTGCACCTCTTTCATGTCAAGAAAAAAAGCAAAACAACAAAATAATATAAGATGGTAGAGGTTGCGCCTCCTTTCTCTCCTCCATGGAGGCAAACAGACAAATACAAAACTGAATGCTACTGCATTGGAAACAATTTAAAGAAAGCATTCAACCTGAAAATGGATTTTCTCCCTCCTTCCTCAATTTCATAGAATGGAATCAATGCAAGCAGTTTTTGAAATAATCCCCAAAACAGTCATGGAAATGCCTTCCCATCCTAATCAATTAGAATCCATGGGACCTTCAGGTTTCTTTAATTCATTTTAATTCCAAATACAAAATACATGTACACACAATGATTTATATTTCTATGAAGGGCCCAACAGCTGTAGTGTTGAACCATAAGCTCTGATACCAACTATAACGTCCCCACCCATCTATCCAATTCCGGTAAGGGAAACATAATGTTGGTCTATGGGGCTTTTTAAGCAAACTCATCCCATTCATTAGATTCATACAATTAAAAGCCCATATGTGTAGATGTAAATTCAACAAACATGCACAGTGGAGACAAACTCATCCACACACATTTTATATGCATACAACATATCAATACAATCATCAAATTGGACATTGCAGAAGTAAAATACAGAGACAAAGAACACTTATCTTCATTTTGCAATCGTCCCAAACAACTAGCTATGCCACTGCAACGTTCCTCCCAACCATAGGTCTCTGTCCATCCTGTATTATTTTAGCACTCAGAGACCACCCCCGAGCTGGGCATGATCTCTACAAGGAAAAGGGGATTTCAAGCTCATACATAGCCAAATAATCATTTGCATTGAGATTTCTAAGCAATTATAGGGTGTAAGGATCATTGCCTTCACTTACCCATACCTCACCATACTTGGTAGCTTAACATTCCCATTTGGCACTCAATACCATATGCAAACTAAATCAACATAGTTTAATCAGAGTTGAAGGGATCTCACCAAATCCTCTTTCAACATTCATGCAATTAAGCACAAATAACCATTACCTGCATGGTTGTTATTAACATCGCTTGATGTTACCTGATCAATTGGCCTCTTACCAAGGCTACTCACTCCTTTTTCCAACATCATGATCACAGACTTGTTGCACCATCCTCTCTTCATAAGGTGGTCGGTCACGTGCAACAACGTCATCGACTTCTTTAGCCATGTTTTGATTGTATTTATCCTACAACTAATGCGAACACAACTAATTATTAGCAACCACCATAATTATCTCAATTGGCTCATTGCATATGTGAAACCTCACTATTTTACCAATATTCAATGTCCTATTCATGCACAACATTTCACCTGCACTGTGCAATGTTTCTTAATATGCCTACTAGTGCATAGTCATATCATCTATCTAGTCTCTTGCATTTCAACATTTGTATGCCATAATTTATATGCACGACCACTTCAGAATTATAAATACAATATCAAGAGGGTAGTGGAGAAATTCTCCCTTCCAGTTTCTCATTGTAGCATGGAATTTCCTCTTCCACATCATAGCTGATCCAATTTCATGGGTTGTCTACCATGCACACAAGCAATTATTAGCTATGATCTTCTCACAAAGTAGAACTTCAATATATGTATTCACGTGTATAACATTCATTCATGATATTTTCCAAGCATACAATTAATATGTTATAAACATAAATGGTATAAGGTGAGAGATTTCCTTTTCATCGGCGTTGCCTTACTGCTCCCATTGCTTTTCCCCGTTTGGCGCAAATATTAAGGCTAAAATGGCCGCCATTGTCACGGAAATTTAGTTAAAAAGTGTCGCCCACGTCGCGGATGTTAAGGTTAAAATATGTCGCCGTTGTCATAGATGTTAAGGTTATTTTCGCCGCCATGCACTGTTTGCTTCAGAGCTTTTATCCTTAAAATTGTCGCGGGTGGCACGGCTCCTATCGCTAATTTTGCCTCCACACACGTCACAGATTGAATGCTAATTTTGCCACCTTGCGTCACAGATTTAACGCTAATTTTGCCGCCACACGTCGCAAAATTATCCTTAACTTCGCCGCAAGCGTCACAAAATTAACTTTAACTTTGTCGTGGGTGTCGCAAAATTTAACATAATTTTCGCTGCTGCACACGCAAAAAGTTAGCCTAATTTTTGCCACCTCGCGTGCAAAAAGTTAGCCTAATTTTCGCCGCTGCGCGCAACAGAAATTAGTGTAACATCCGCTGCTGCGTCGCAGATATTTAACATAACTTTGCCACCGAATCACAGAGTTAATGCTAAACCAGCATGGATCTCAACGTTAAAATTGCCGCCTGTCACAAAAGTTAATGCTAAACCCGCCCACTGCGTCGCAGAAATTAGCATTAATTTCGCCGCTATAGCCTTAGGCAAAATTCGAAAACACTTAGAATCTTTTTTGAAATTTTCTCTTCCTTTTGGCAGAGAATTACCAACTTCTCTGCCGACCACATCGTAGATATTGAGGTTTAAATTGCCGCGCTTGGCGGGGATGTTAAGATTATAGTTGCCGCGGGTTGCGCGGCTCTTATCGGTAATTTTGCCGCCGAGTGCACAAAAATTAACGTTAATTTCACCGACCGTTGCGGCACTTTTGGAATTTTCTTTGCCGACAGAGTCACAAGAGATAACCTTCACTTCTTTGCTCGCAAGCCTTCGTTGTTGCGACCGCGTAGCAGGTTTTAAGGCTAAAATCGCCGCTGTGTGCAAGCCTCCATCGCAACTTTTAAGCCTAAAATTGCCGTCACTCGCAAATTTTAAGCTTAGATCCGCCGCCACTGTCGTAGAATTTATCATTACTTTCGCCACGCGCACCACGTGCATTGCATGTTTTAAAGTTAAAATTGCCGCCGCCGCACGCAAAACTTATCGTTAATTCCACCGCCGCAGCCTTTAACAGAACTCATAAATACTTAGAATAATTTTGCAAATTTTCAAAGACAGTTAGAGTTTTTCTGGAAATATTTGCTTCATTTCTTTACAGACGTAAGCCTCTTAGATATCATACTTGCATAGAACAAAACTGAAAAAGTATGTAAAGAAAAATTCCACCTCTTTCATGTAAAGAAAAAAACAGCAAAACAACAAAATAATATAAGATGGCAGAGGTTGCACATCCTTTCTCTCCTCCATGGAGGCAAACATACAAATACAAAACTGAATTCTACTGCATTGGAAACAATTTAAAGAAAGCATTCAACTTGAAAGGGATTTTCTCCCTCCGTCCTCAATTTCATAGAATGGAATCAATGCAAGCCGTTTTTGAAATAATCACCAAAATAGTCATGGAAATGACTTCCCATCCTAATCAATTAGAATCCATGGGACCTTCAGGTTTCTTTAATTCATTTTAATTCCAAATACAAAACACAAGTACACACAATTATTAATATTTCTATGAAGGACCCAACAGCCATAGTGTTGAACCATGATCTCTGATACCAACTGTAATGTCCCCACCCATCTATCCAATTCTGGTAAGGGAAACATGATGTTGATCTATGGGGCTTTTTAAACAAACTCATCCCATTCGTTAGATTCATACAATTAAAAGCCCATGTGTGCAGATGTAAATTCAACAAACATGCACAATGGAGACAAACTCATCCACACACATTTTATATGCATACAACATACCAATACAATCATCAAATTGGACATTGCATAAGTAAAATACAGAGACGTAGAACACTTATCTTCATTGTGCAATCGTCCCAAAGAACTAGCTATGTCGCTGCAACGTTCGTCCCAACCATAGGTCTCTTCCTAGCCTGTATTATTTCAGCACTCAGAGACCACCCCCGAGCTGGGCATGATCTCTATAAGGAAAAGGGGATTTAGAGCTCATACACAGCCAAATAATCATTTGCATTGAGATTTCTAAGCAATTATAGGGTGTAAGGATCATTGCCTTCACTTACCCATACCTCACCATACTTGGTAGGTTAACATTCCCATTCGACACTCAATACCATATGCAAACTAAATCAACATAGTTTAATCAGAGTTGAAGGGATCTCACCAAATCCTCTTTCAACTTTCATGCAATTAAGCACAAATAACCATTACCTACATGGTTGTTATTAACATCGCTTGATGTTACCTAATCAGTTGGCCTCTTACCAAGGCTACTCAGTCCTTTTTCCAACATCATGATCACGAACTTGTTGCACCATCCTCTCTTCATAAGGTCGTTGGTCACATGCAACAACGTCATCGACTTCTTTAGCCATGTTTTGATTGTATTTGTCCTACAACCAATGCGGACACAACTAATTATTAGCAACCACCATAATTATCTCAATTGGCTCATTGCATATGTGAAACCTCACTATTTTACCAATATGCAATGTCCTATTCATGCACAACATTTCACATGCACTGTGCAATGTTTCTTAATATGCCTACTAGTGCATAGTCATATCATCTATCTAATCTCTTGCATTTCAATAGTGTTATGCCATAATTTATATGCACGACCACTTCAGAATTATAAATACAATATCAAGAGGGTAGTGGAGGAATTCTCCCTTCCAGTTCCTCATTGTAACATGGAATTTCCTCTTCCACATCATAGCTAATCCAATTTCATGGGCTCTCTACCATGCACACAAGCAATTATTAGCTATGACCTTCTCACAAAGTAGAAATTCAATATATGTATTCACGTGTATAACATTCATTCATGATATTTTCCAAGCATACAATTATTATGTTATAAACATAAATGGTATAAGGTGAGAGATTTTGTTTTCATTGACGTTTCCTTACTGCTCCCATTGCTTTTCCCCGTTTGGCGCAAATATTAAGGCTAAAATGGCTGCCACTGTCGCAGAAATTTAGCTTAAAAAGTGTCCCCCGTGTCGCGGATGTTAAGGTTAAAATTTGTCGTGAATGTTAAGGTTATTTTCTCCACCGCGAACCGTGCGCGTCGCAAATTTTATCCTTAAAATTGTCGCGGGTGGCGCAGCTCCTATCACTAATTTTTCCTCCGCGCACGTCGCAAATTGAATGCTAATTTTTCCACCACGCGTCACAGATTTGACGCTAATTTTGCCGCTGTGGCTTGCAAAATTATCCTTAACTTCGCCGCGAGCGTCGCAAAATTAACTTTAATTTTGCCGCGGGCGTCACTAAATTTAACCTAGTTTTCACTGCTGCGCACGCAGAAAGTTAGCCTAATTTTTTCCGCCTCGCGTGCAAAAAGTTAGCCTAATTTTTGTCGCCGCGCACCACAGAAATTAGTGTAACATCTGCTGCCGCATCGCAGATATTTAAAATAACTTTGCCGCCGCATCATAGAGTTAACGCTAAACCCACGCGGATCTTAACGTTAAAATTGTCGCCGATCACAAAATTTAATGCTAAACCCGCCCACTGCGTCACAGAAATTAGCATTAATTTCACCGCTACAGCCTTAGGCAAAATTCGAAAACACTTAGAATTTTTTTTGAGATTTTCTCTTCCTTTTGGCGCAGAATTACCAACTTCTTTGTCAACCGTGTCATAGCTATTGAGGTTTAAATTACCGCGGTTAGCGTGGATGTTAAGATTATAATTGTCGTGGGTGGCGCGGCTCTTATCGCTACTTTTTCCACCGCGCTCGCAAAAATTAACGTTAATTTCGTCGACCGTTGCAGCACTTTTGGGAGTTTCTTTGCCGACAGAGTCACAAGCGATAACCTTCACTTTTGTGCCGGCAAGCCTTCGTTGCTACGACCGTGTCGCAGGTTCTAAGGCCAAAATCGCCACCGTGCGTAAGCCTCCATCGCAAGTTTTAAGCCTAAAATTGCCGCCGCACGCAAATTTTAAGCTTAGATCCGCTTCCAGTGTCATAGAATTTATCATTACTTTCGCCGCGCACGCCACGCGCATCGCAGATTTTAAAGTTAAAATTGCCACCGCTGTGCGCAAAACTTATCGTTAATTCTGCCGCCGCAGCCTTTAACAGAACTCATAAATACTTAGAAAAATTTTGCAAATTTTCAAAGACAGTTAGAATTTTTCATGAAATATTTGCTTCATTTCTTTACAGAGGTAAGACTCTTAGAGATCATACTTGCATAGAACAAAACAGAAAAAAGTATGTCAAGAAAAATTCCACCTCTTTCATGTCAAGAAAAAAATAGCAAAACAACAAAATAATATAAGATGGCATAGGTTGCACCTCCTTTCTCTCCTCCATGGAGGAAAATAGACAGATACAAAACTGAATGCTACTGCATTGGAAACAATTTAAAGAAAGCATTCAACATGAAAAGGGATTTTCTCCCTCCTTCCTCAATTTCATAGAATGGAATCAATGCAAGCCGTTTTTGAAATAATCACCAAAATAGTCATGGAAATGACTTCCCATCCTAATCAATTAGAATCCATGGGACCTTCAGGTTTCTTTAATTCATTTTAATTCCAAATACAAAATACATGTACACACAATTATTTATATTTCTATGAAGGGCCCAACAGCTGTAGTGTTGAACCATAAGCTCTGATACCAACTGTAACGTCCCCACCCATCTATCCAATTCCTGTAAGGGAAACACGATGTTTATCTATGGGGCTTTTTAAGTAAACTCATCCCATTCATTAGATTCATACAATTAAAAGCTCATGTGTGTAGATGTAAATTCAGTAAACATGCACAACAGAGACAAACTCATCCACACACATTTTATATGCATACAACATATCAATACAATCATCAAATTGGACATTGCAGAAGTAAAATATAGAGACAGAGAACACTTATCTTCATTGTGCAATCATCCCAAACAACTAGCTATGTCGCTACAACGTTCCTCCCAACCGTAGGTCTCTGCCCAGCATGTATTATTTCAGGACTCAGAGACCACCCCCAAGCTGAGCATGATCTCTAAAAGGAAAAGGGGATTTCGAGCTCATACACAGCCAAATAATCATTTGCATTGAGATTTCTAAGCAAGTATAGGGTGTAAGGATCATTGCCTTCACTTACCCATACCTCACCATACTTGGTAGGTTAGCATTCCCATTCGGCACTCAATACCATATGCAAACTAAATCAACATAGTTTAATCAGAGTTGAAGGGATCTCACCAAATTCTCTTTCAACATTCATGCAATTAAACACAAATAACCATTACTTGCATGGTTGTTATTAACATCGCTTGATGTTACCTGATCAGTTGACCTCTTACCAAGTCTACTCAGTGCTTTTTCCAACATCATTATCACGAACTTGTTGCACCATCCTCTCTTCATAAAGTCGATGGTCACGTGCAACAACGTCATCGACTTCTTTAGCCATGTTTTGATTGTATTTGTCCTACAACCAATGCGGACACAACTAATTATTAGCAACCACCATAATTATATCAATTGGCTCATTGCATATGTGAAACTTCACTATTTTACCAATATGCAATGTCCTATTCATGCACATCATTTCACATGCACTGTGCAATGTTTCCTGATATGCCTACTAATGCATAGTCATATCATCTATCTAATCTCTTGCATTTCAACATTCCTATGCCATAATTTATATGCACGACCACTTCAAAATTATAAATACAATATCAAGAGGGTAGTGGAGGAATTCTCCCTTCCAGTTCCTCATTGTAGCATGGAATTTCCTCTTCCACATCATAGCTGATCCAATTTCATGGGCTCTCTACCATGCACACAAGCAATTATTAGCTATGATCTTCTCACAAAGTAGAAATTCAATATATGTATTCACGTGTATAACATTCATTCATGATATTTTCCAAGCATAAAATTATTATGTTATAAACATAAATGGTATAAGGTGAGATATTTCCTTTTCATCGACGTTGCCTTACTGCTCTCATTGCTTTTCCCCGTTTGGCGCAAATATTAGAGCTAAAATGGCCGCCATTGTCATGGAAATTTAGCTTAAAAAGTGTCATCTGTGTCGTGGATGTTAAGGCTAAAATCTATCGCCGTTGTCAAGGATGTTAAGGTTTTTTTTGCCACAGCACACTGTGCGCATCGCAGATTTTATCCTTACAATTGCCACAGCTGGCGCGGCTCCTATTGCTAATTTTGCCGCCGTGCACATTGCAGATTGAATGCTAATTTTGCCACCGCACGTCACAAATTTAACTCTAATTTTGCCGCCGTGTGTCGCAAAATTATCCTTAACTTCGCCGCGAGCGTCGCAAAATGAACTTTATCTTTGTCGTGGGCATCGCAAAATTTTACATAATTTTCACCATGCATGCAGAAAGTTAACCTAATTTTTGTCGCCTTGAGTGCAAAAAGTTAGCCTAATTTTCGCCGCTACGCACCGCAAAAATTAGTGTAACATCTGCTGCCCGCGTTGCAGATATTTAACATAACTTTGCCATGGCATCATAGAGTTAACGCTAAACCTGCACAAATATTAACGTTAAAATTGCCACCAGTCACAAAAGTTAATGCTAAACCCACCCATTGCGTCGCAGAAATTAGCATTAATTTCGCCGCTACAGGCTTAGGCAAAATTCGAAAACACTTAGAAATTTTTTTTAGATTTTCTCTTCCTTTTGGTGTAGAATTACCAACTTCTCTACTGACCGCGTTGTAGATATTGAGGTTTAAATTTCCGCAGTTGGCGTAGATGTAAAGATTATAATTGCCGTGTGTGGCGCGGCTCTTATCGCTAATTTTGCCGCCGCGAGTGCAAAAATTAACGTTAATTTCACCGACCGTTGTGGCACTTTTGGGATTTTCTTTGCCAACAGAGTCACAAGAGATAACCTTCACTTCTGCGCCCGCAAGCCTTCGCTGCTGCGACCGCGTCGCAGGTTTTAAGGCTAAAATCGCCGCCGCGCGCAAGCCTCCATCGCAACTTTTAAGCCTAAAATTGCCGCCGGGCGCAAATTTTAAGCTTAGATTCACCGCCAGTGTCGTAGAATTTATCACTACTTTCGCCGCGCGCGCCACGCACATCGCAGATTTTAAAGTTAAAATTGCCACTGCCACGCGCAAAAGTTATCGTTAATTCCACCGCCACAACCTTTAACAAAAATCATAAATACTAAGAAAAATTTTGCAAATTTTCAAAGACAGTTAGAATTTTTCTGGAAATATTTGCTTT
Source organism: Larix kaempferi (assembly GCA_027924585.1). Classification (NCBI taxonomy): domain Eukaryota; kingdom Viridiplantae; phylum Streptophyta; class Pinopsida; order Pinales; family Pinaceae; genus Larix; species Larix kaempferi. Next base: position 36,053,242 of record BSBM01000361.1, on the reverse strand, counting down.
GTTTCTTTACATAGGTAAGCCTCTTAGAGATCATACTCACATAGAACAAAACAGAAAAAGTATTTCAAGAAAAATTGCACCTCTTTTATGTGAAGAAAAAAACAGCAAAACAACAAAATAATATAAGATGGCAGAGGTTGTGCCTCCTTTCTCTCCTCCATGGAGGCAAACAGACAAATACAAAACTGAATGCTACTGCATTGGAAACAATTTAAAGAAAGCATTCAACCTGAAAAGGGATTTTTTCCCTCTTTCCTCAATTTCATAGAATGGAATCAATGCAAGTAGTTTTTGAAATAATCCCCAAAACAGTCATGGAAATAACTTCCCATCCTAATCAATTAGAATCCATGGGACCTTTAGGTTTCTTTAATTCATTTTAATTCCAAATACAAAATACATGTACACACAATGATTTATATTTCTATGAAGGGCCCAACAGCCGTAGTGTTGAACCATAAGCTCTGATACCAACTGTAACGTCCCCACACATCTATCCAATTCCGGTAAGGGAAACATGATGTTGATCTATGTGGCTTTTTAAGCAAACTCATCCCATTCATTAGATTCATACAATTAAATGCTCATGTGTGCAGATGTAAATTCAACAAACATGCACAATAGAGACAAACTCATCCACACACATTTTATATGCATACAACATATCAATACAATCATCAAATTGGACATTGCATAAGTAAAATACAGAGACAGAGAACACTTATCTTCATTGTGCAATCATCCCAAACAACTAGCTATGTCACTACAACGTTCCTCATAATCGTAGGTCTCTACCCATCCTGTATTATTTCAGCACTTAGAGACCACCCCCAAGCTGGGCATGATCTCTACAAGGAAAAGGTGATTTCGAGCTCATACACAGCCAAATAATCATTTGCATTGAGATTTCTAAGCAATTATAGGGTGTAAGGATCACTGCCTTCACTTATCCATACCTAGCCAAACTTGGTAGGTTAACATTCCCATTCGGCACTCAATACCATATGCAAACTAAATCATCGTAGTTTAATCAGAGTTGAAGGGATCTCACCAAATCCTCTTTCAACATTCATGCAATTAAGCACAAATAACCATTACCTACATGGATGTTATTAACATCACTTGATGTTACCTGATCAGTTGGCTTCTTACCAAGGCTACTCAGTCCTTTTTCCAACATCATGATCATGGACTTGTTGCACCATCCTCTCTTCATAATGTCGTTGCTCACGTGCAACAACGTCATCAACTTCTTTAGCCATGTTTTGCTTGCATTTGTCCTATAACCAATGCGGACACAACTAATTATTAGCAACCACCATAATTATCTCAATTGGCTCATTGCATATGTGAAACCTCACTATTTTACCAATATGCAATGTCCTATTCATGCAAAACATTTCACATGCACTGTGAAATGTTTCTTTATATGCCTACTAGTGCATAGTCATATCATCTATCTAATATCTTGCATTTCAACATTCCTATGCCATAATTTATATGCACGACCACTACAGAATTATAAATACAATATCAAGAGGGTAGTGGAGGAATTCTCCCTTCCAGTTTCTCGTTGTAGCATGGAATTTCCTCTTCCACATCATAGCTGATCCAATTTCATGGGCTCTCTACCATGTGCACAAACAATTATTAGCTATGATCTTCTCACAAAGTAGGAATTCAATATATGTATTCACGTGTATAACATTCATTCATGATATTTTTCAAGCATACAATTATTATGTTATAAACATAAATGGTATAAGGTGAGAGATTTCATTTTCATTGGCGTTGCCTTACTGCTTCCATTCCTTTTCCCTGTTTGGCGCAAATATTAAGGCTAAAATGGCTGCCATTGTTGCAGAAATTTAGCTTAAAAAGTGTCTCCCGTGTTGCGGATGTTAAGGTTAAAATCTATCATCGTTGTTGCAGATGTTAAGGTTATTTTCACCGCCGCGCACCATGCGCATCGCAGATTTTATCCTTAAAATTGCCATGGGTGGAGCGACTCCTATCGCTAATTTTTCCTCCGCGCACGTCACAAATTAAATGCTAATTTTGCCACCGCGTTTCACAGATTTAACGCTAATTTTGCCGCCGCGCGTCGCAAAATTATCCTTAACTTCGCTGGGAGCGTCACAAAATTAACTTTAACTTTGCCATGGGCATCGCAAAATTTAACATAATTTTCGCTGCCACGCATGGAGAAAGTTAGCCTAATTTTTGCCGCCTGGCGTGCAAAAAGTTAGCCTAATTTTCGCCACCGCGTGCCGTAGAAATTAGTGTAACATCCGCTGCCGCGTCGTAGATATTTATCATAACTTTGCCGCCGCATCATAGAGTTAATGCTAAACCCATGTGGATCGTAATGTTAAAATTGCCGCCGATCACAAAAGTTAATGCTAAAACCGCCCACTCCGTCATAGAAATTAGCATTAATTTCGCTACTACAGCCTTAGGAAAAATTTGAAAACACTTAGAAATTTTTTTGAGATTTTCTCTTCCTTTTTGTGCAGAATTACCAACTTCTCTGTCGGCCGTGTCATAGATATTGAGGTTTAAATTACCGTGGTTGGTGCAAATGTTAAGATTATAATTGTCGTAGGTGGCGTGGCTCTTATCGCTAATATTGCCGCCACGCGCACAAAAATTAACGTTAATTTCGCCGACCGTTGCGGCACTTTTGGGATTTTCTTTGCCGATAGATTCACAACAGATAACCTTCACTTTTGCGCCCGCAAGCCTTCATTGCTGTGACCGTGTCGCAGGTTTTAAGTTTAAAATCGTCGCCGCGCGCAAGCCTCCATCACAACTTTTAAGCCTAAAATTGCCGCTGAGCGGAAATTTTAAGCTTAGATCCACCGCCAGCGTCGTAGAATTTATCATTACTTTCATCGCGCGTGGGACACGCATCACAGATTTTAAAGTTAAAATTGTCGCCGTCGCGCGCAAAACTTATTGTTAATTCCGCTGCCGTAGCCTTTAACAGAACTCATAAATACTTAGACAAATTTTGCAAATTTTCGAAGATAGTTACAATTTTTCTGGAAATATTTGCTTTGTTTCTTTACAGAGGTAAGCCTCTTAGAGATCATACTCGCATAGAACAAAACATAAAAAGTATTTCAAGAAAAATTGCACCTCTTTCATGTCAAGAAAGAAACAACAAAATAATATAAGATGGCAGAGGTTGCGCCTCCTTTCTCTCCTCTATTGAGGCAAACATACGAATACAAAACTGAATGCTACTGCATTGGAAACAATTTAAAGAAAGCATTCAACCTAAAAAGGGATTTTCTCCCTCCTTCCTCAATTTCATAGAATGGAATCAATGCAAGCATTTTTTGAAATAATCCCCAAAACAGTCATCGAAATGACTTCCCATCCTACTCAGTTAGAATCCATGGGACCTTCAGGTTACTTTAATTCATTTTAATTCCAAATACAAAATACATTTACACACAATGATTTATATTTCTATGAAGGGCCCAACAGCCGTAGTATTGAACCATAAGCTCTGATACCAACTGTAACGTCCCCACCCATCTATCCAATTCCGGTAAGGGAAACATGATGTTGATCTATGGGGCATTTTAAGCAAACTCATCCCATTCATTAGATTCATACAATTAAAAGCCCATGTGTGCAGATGTAAATTCAACAAACATGCACAGCGGAGACAAACTCATCCACACACATTTTATAAGCATACAACATATCAATACAATCATCAAATTGGACATTGCAGAAGTAAAATACAGAAACAGAGAACACTTATCTTTATTGTGCAATCGTCCCAAACAACTAGCTATGTCGCTGCGACGTTCCTCCCAACCGTAGGTCTCTGCCTAGCCTGTATTATTTCAGCACTCAAAGACCACCCCCGAGTTGGGCATGATCTCTACAAGGAAAAGGGGATTTCGAGCTCATACACAGCCAAATAATCATTTGCATTGAGATTTCTAAGCAATTATAGGGTGTAAGGATCATTGCCTTCACTTACTTATACCTCACCATACTTGGTAGGTTAACATTCCCATTCGGCACTCAATACCATATGCAAACTAAATCAACATAGTTTAATTAGAGTTGAAGGGAAAATACCAAATCCTCTTTCAACATTCATGCAATTAAGCACAAATAACCATTACCTGCATGGCTGTTATTAACGTCGCTTGATGTTACCTGATCAGTGGGCCTCTTACCAAGGCTACTCAGTCATTTCTCCAACATCATGATCATGGACTTGTTGCACCATCCTCTCTTCATAAGGTCGTTGGTCACATGCAACAACGTCATCGACTTCTTTATCCATGTTTTGATTGTATTTGTCCTACAACTAATTATTAGCAACGACCATAATTATCTCAATTGGCTCATTGCATATGTGAAACCTCACTATTTTACCAATATGCAATGTCCTATTCATGCACAACATTTCACATGCACTGTGCAATGTTTCTTAATATGCCTACTAGTGCATAGTCATATCATCTATCTAATCTCTTGCATTTCAACATTCCTATGCCATAATTTTTATGCATGACCACTTCAAAATTATAAATACAATATCACGAGGGTAGTGGAGGAATTCTCCCTTCCAGTTCCTCATTGTAGCATGGAATTTCCTCTTCCATATCATAGCTGATCCAATTTCATGAGATCTCTACCATGCACACAAGCAATTATTAGCTATGATCTTCTCACAAAGTAGAAATTCAATATATGTATTCACGTGTATAACATTCATTCATGATATTTTCCAAGCATACAATTATTATGTTATAAACATAAATGGTATAAGGTGAGATATTTCTATTTCATCGGCGTTGCCTTACTACTCCCATTGCTTTTCCCTATTTGGCGCAAATATTAAGGCTAAAATGGCCACCATTGTCATGAAAATTTAGCTTAAAAAGTGTCGCCCGTGTCGCGGATGTTAAGTTTAAAATCTGTCGCCGTTGTCGTAGATGTTAAGGATATTTTTTCTGCCGCACACCGTGCGCGTCGCAGATTTTATCCTTAAAATTGTTGCGGGTGGTGCGGCTCCTATCGCTAATTTTTTCTCCACGCACATCGCAGATTGAATGCTAATTTTGCCACCGTGCGTCACAGATTTAACGGTAATTTTGCCGTCGTGTGTTGCAAAATTATCCTTAATTTCGCCGCGAGCGTTACAAAATTAAATTTAACTTTTCTGCGGGCGTCTCAAAATTTAACATAATTTTCGCCGCCGCCCACGTAGAAAGTTAGCCTAATTTTTGCCGCCTCGCGTGCAAAAAGTTAGCCTATTTTTCGTCACCGTGCGCCGCAAAAATTAGTGTAACATCCGCTGCCCCCGTCGCAGATATTTAACATAACTTTGCCACTGCATCACAGACTCAATGCTAAACCCGCGCGGATCTTAACGTTAAAATTGCCAATGGTCACAAAAGTTAATGCTAAACCCGCCCATTGCATCGCAGAGATTAGCATTAATTTCGCTGCTACAGCCTTAGGCAAAATTTGAAAACATTTAGAAAATTTTTTGAGATTTTCTCTTCCTTTTGGTGCAGAATTACCAACTTCTCTGTCGACAGCATCATAGATATCGAGGTTTAAATTGCCACGATTGGCATGGATGTTAAGATTATAATTGTCGAGGGTGGCGCGGTTCTTATCGCTAATTTTGCCGCCGCGCGCGCAAAAATTAACGTTAATTTCGCCGACCCTTGCGGCACTTTTGGGATTTTATTTACCGACAAAGTCACAAGAGATAACCTTCACTTCTGTGCCCACAAGCCTTCATTGCTGCGACTACGTCACAGGTTTTAAGGCTAAAATTGCCGCCGCGCGCAAGTTTCCATCGCAACTTTTAAGCCTAAAGTTGCCGCCGCGCGCAAATTTTAAGCTTAGATCCGCCACCAGTGTCGTAGAATTTATCATTAATTTTTCCGTGCGCGCCATGTGCATCACAGATTTTAAAGTTAAAATTGTTGCCATCGCGCGCAAAACTTATCGTTAATTCCGCCGCCACAACCTTTAATAGAACTCATAAATACTTAGAAAAATATTGCAAATTTTCAAAGATAGTTAGAATTTTGCTGGAAATATTTGCTTCGTTTCTTTACAGAGGTAAGCCTCTTAGAGATCATACTCACATAGAGCAAAACATAAAAAGTATGTCACGAAAAATTGCACCTCCTTCATGTCAAGAAAAAACAATAAAACAACAAAATAATATAAGATGGCAGAGGTTGCGCCTCCTTTCTCTCCTCCATGGAAGCAAACAGACAAATGCAAAATTGAATGCTACTGCACTAGAAACAATTTAAAGAAAGCATTCAACCTGAAAAAGGGATTTTCTCCCTCCTTCCTCAATTTCATAGAATGGAATCAATGCAAGCAGTTTTTTAAATAATCCCAAAAACAGTCATGGAAATGACTTCCCATCCTAATCAATTAGAATCCATGGGACCTTCAGGTTTCTTTAATTCATTTTAATTCCAAATACAAAATGCATGTACACATAATGATTTATATTTCTATGAAGGTCCCAACAGCCGTAGTGTTGAACATTAAGCTCTGATACCAACTGTAACGTCCCCACCCATCTATCCAATTCCGGTAAGGGAAACATGATGTTGATCTATGGGGCTTTTTAAGCAAACTCAGCCCATTCATTAGATTCATACAATTAAAAACCCATGTGTGCAGAGGTAAATTCAACAAACATGCACAGCGGAGACAAACTCATCCACACATATTTTATATGCATACAACATATCAATATAATCATCAAATTGGACATTGCATAAGTAAAATACAGAGACAGAGAACACTTATCTTCATTGTGCAATCGTCCCAAACAATTAGCTATGTCGCTGCAACGTTCCTCCCAACCGTAGGTCTCTGCCCAGCCTGTATTATTTCAGCACTCAGAGACCACCCCCGAGCTGGGCATGATCTCTACAAGGAAAAGGGGATTTCGAGCTCATACACAGCTAAATAATCATTTGCATTTAAGCCAAGCCAGTTCACAGTTGGGTTTATCAGGCTAAATTTGAACCCTCTTCATTTGTGGATGCTTGCACTCAAGCTCAATCCAAAACAATGGAAACCCATTTCAACCCCAACAATCTCTTACACACAGAAAACTCATAAACTAGGCATGGATACACATAATAGCAAAGTCCCAAGTGTTGGGTATGAATGGAAAATGTGGGCTACCAAAACGAAATGGGAGAAGGGGGAAAACAACCCTGGGAGAGCAAATCGTTTTCAAAAAAATGATTATGGGCATTCAAAAAACGATTTTGTGCATTCTAGGGCCAAAAATGGCCTTCACACAGTCATACAATTCGATGTAAACATTCAAAAATGATTTATGAGGTAGGATATAACTACTGGGTTCACAAAAATGATTTTTCCATAATAAAAACCAATTATGGAAATTCAAAAACGATTTCACAACAATAAGGAAACAACAAGCTATCAAACTTATCTGTTGAGCTTCCCAATGGATTCTCTTCCTTCCCCACAGTCCAGCCATCACAAAAACGAGATTCTTAGTTTGAAAACCAGTGAATTTACAGTGTACTCCATGAGAGAAATGTCCAACAAGCTCCAAAAACATGAGAGCGTGAAGTTTGATCTTGCATAATGGCTTGGAAAGGAAATTCGTGGGTGTTTTCTTGCCCAAGAAGGAGAAACACGATTTTCCATGAAGGTGGCTTTCCCATACTCGAATTTGGACAGCCATATCTCCCCAATCCCCAAGGCATTAACTATTTCACCCTTGAACTCTTGGGAGAAATGAATGATTGGGCACCAAAGTCAACATGGGTAGTTGATGGTTGATGGGTTTTCTCATTGACACTTGGCTTGACTTCATTGGCTCACGGGTTTGAATATTTCCCTCCCAATTTCCTTGTAACATCATGCCCCCATCTCTTGTTGCATTGCATAGCTAGTTGTGGGCTTTTATATTAAAATGCATATTTACAATTCCCATGGTTCACTAGCACATGGGTAGCATAATATCAAATACTTGCCTCTTTTAGATCGAGCGTTCACTAGCGGGGCCTTGGACTTGAGATCCACGCTAGGAATCATACATAATATGCATATATTATTTACATTATAGCCCAAAATATTACAAGGGTCAAAATGGGGGACATTACAGGATATTGATAAAGCTTCTAATTTTATAAGCTCATCCAATTCTCTATGTAGAAGATCTCCATGTCCATCTTTTTATAAAGCAGATTTCCAAAACACTATTATGTGTATAGTACAAATAGAAATATCCTATCATTGGAGAAAGCTCTACGCACTACACAACATTTAATTCCTGACAGTAATTACTCAAGTGAAATCTCTGACCCAAGATGAAGTAATTATACTTGGTTAGATCTTTTCCCCAAGATACAATACTATTTTCTTCTCTCCATTTTTTTCAACCACGATCTTAGCAAACACATTGAAAACTTATCTGGTGCTATCACAATTACATTTTTTTGAATATTTATCCTGTCAGCGATGGAACATGACAAGATCTTCTTACTCATCCTGCAACATTTCCCATCTCGCAACAACACATAGTAATATCAATGTCGGGGACATTTCCATCACCTAGCTCTTGTTAAAAGAAGTCGTTATTACAATAATAAACCAACAAGAATTCGTTATTACAATAATAAACCGAGAGAAAGGGTGTACTCATTATTTGGCATAGGGATTTGACCCATTGGCTTTTACCATATTGCTGTGTATAATAGTATATGATGCATTTTATTTGAAATACTCTTGACATGTTTGGAAAGGCGGCCTAAGTAAGCGATTCTAATAGAGAGATCTGTATTTTTAGTTGGGCGATCTCAGAAGAGTAACTTGACCCATGCACTAATCGTTTCTTGTAATATTTTATTTAAGAGAATAGGAAGATCCCTATTTGGACTTGGCCCATGCAATGTTTGTTTGTTGTATGGTTATACTAATAGTAGTAAAGTGATCTCTAGTGAGACGAGTCACCCACGCATTTTGTTGTACGACTATGTCGAGAAAGGGGGACTTCCTATGGAAGTATTTGACCCATACAATATTGGGTTGATGTGTTGGTAAATGGCCAAAGATCCTAACATTTTCCCCTTTTTGGGCAAGTATGGGATATTTAAAGAGTCGATCTTAATACTTAACAGCCGAGTATTTATCATAATTGTTTTAGAATGGATGTGAATTTGAAAATTTAGATAGTGTGGTGAGATTTTTCGAAGGGTTCTTATGATGCCTTCACCTAGTGGATTTGTGGTCCAGCTCGGGGATGGCCTCTCGGTTGAAGGAATATACGTCGGACAGAGAACCAATAGGTTGGGTGGAAAGTTGCAGTCAAGCCTTCAGTCGCTTTAATCTACTTTATTCAGATAAGTGCTCTACATTATTGTGTTAATATCATTCCTCATGATTTCAGAGGTTTATTTGTAAATGTATTATAATCATTCATTATTGTTGATCTTCCTTCATATGGAATTATAAGGATATCCAATAAATGTTTTATTTTTATGACTCAATATGTTAGTGAGCACATGAGGAATTATATTATAATAGTGGAAACAGAACCTAATGTCCATAAAAGGTACATGTATATATTCTTGGTATTTAACCCCTTTACAAAAGTTTGTTCATAACTACTATTAAGTATGTTGTTTAGTAAGTATTTTAGATGTGAATATTGTATGGATATATTCTCATTAAAATTATCATATTCATTATCATGTGTGGAAACCCTATGTATAGAGTTATATTAGACTTATAGAAATTTATCAATGACCTTAAAAGGGAGAATTTAATATCTTGTATGAAGATGTTTTCATGATGGTAAAAATATTATCATTGGTTACAATGCTTCTAAAGTAAGCTTAAGTAGCCAAATTGAAGATATGTATCCAGTATTTTCACAAATAGAATGTGATAAGTCTTTGTCATGTATATATGCTTGCGACTTTAATATGTTTTGCAAAAATATGAAGAAAGCATGTTAAGTTTAATTATCATAAAATGATTCTTATTTCAAATAGATTAATATCCAATAATTATATGTATCTATTCGAGAAGATGTTTATAAAAATGTGCATCATCATGTTTTGAATATGACTTTATTTTATGACATAATGATTATGGAGTTATTATGGTAGATAAAAGAATAAAAATACATAATTGATAAATATGATATGAAGAAGGTGGATGTAATTAAGTACCGAAGAGGTTGTTGAACTAAGAGGGTTCTCAAAGATTAGATGAATACATATTTATATAACCTCCTTTGAGTTGGAATAGTTATGGATGAGTAACTAGCAATCTTCTTTTTATTTGACTATAGAAGTTTTATACTCTTAATGAAATAATTGGATAAACATAATCCGTTGACATAGTTCTTAGTATGTTTGATAAAAGTAAAGGATTCTAATGATACATCAAACCTAGTGGTGGTTTTGTTAGTGTTTTCTAAATCTTATAAGATTAGCATATGTGTTTATTAGACAAAGTATAAGAAAAAATTGATACCCCATTTTCTCAAAATACTAACGAGGTAATTTGGGTTTATTACAAAAAATTGTATGGAACATGGAACTTTCAAAGAATGGAAACAACATTTGGTATATTAGGATAGAATTATGATATTGAATACTCAAAGAGAGGAAGAATTTATACAAAGTAGTGGAAGAATTATGTGAGAATAAATTATAAATATTTAAATGATGTGTACATTTAATTTTTTTAAATAATAATGATGATGATAATCTAAGTTTTAGTATATGATTAAATCAACTAAATTGGTGTATAAAACTCTCTGTGTGTGTATATATATATATATGAAAAATAAAAAATTAGATATATATAATGAAAAATAAAAAAATTATATAAGCATATGTATATAATAAAATAAATTTATTTAATTGTATGATATAAATTGAAAGATACATTCTTTTAAAAAGAATGGATAAATTATGATAGGGTAAATTCTTTTTAACTCTAGATCTATCACATTGAGAGGGATAATTTTCCTGAGGCACAAACCTTTTCTCCATTATTTGTACTCTAAAAAATATTTGTTTTTCAAGAGATTTGATTCCTCTCTATGTCTCTTTGCATGGTAAATTTAGAGTGAATTAGAAATCAACACTACTTATAATAACATTATCTTTCTCGGATATCTATTTGCACATTATTATAAAATATTTGTTTTTCAAGAGATTTGATTCCTCTCCATGTCTCTTTGCATGGTAAATTTAGAGTGAATTAGAAATCAACACCACTTATAATAACATTATCTTTCTAAGATATCTATTTGCATATTATTATATATTGTTTGATGTCAATATATATTGTAATTCTTCTCGAATATCTATTTGCATATTATTATATATTGTTTGATGTCAATATATATTGTAATTCTTCCCAATCTTAACATATTCATGTACTATCTTTTTTGTTATTAATTATTCTTTATTGCCACTTTATTGTTAAAAAGACCTATAAGTTAATTTAATTTTATGATATCAATTAAAAAATAATTTAAATAAAATGAACTCGTAACTAACACCAAAATATGAAAAAAAACCTGAGTTAAATTATAAATCCAAATTAAATATACATAAATTAATTAAAAAATATTTATATATATTATAATTATTAATTTATATAAAAATGTAAAATAAAAATATATATATACAAAATAAACTGTATATATTTATATTTATATTAGTTTGGAAATGCTGTAAAATGTTTTATAAAATAAAACCTTATACAAGAAATAAAATATGCATCGTGAAAATATATACATTAAGTATGAACTGGTTGGGTAGACCAGTCAGAATGATTAGGGATTCGAATTTTTCCTTAAAACATAAACATTATATAAATATAAAATAAATATTTGCATACCATTTGTTTAAATTGAAGTTAAAAATAATTTTTATAATTTTGTAATAAAAAGAATAAGTTAAATTGTAGAAGATTTGCACTTTAAAATATATGCATTATATACATATAAAATAAATATTTGCATTAAATTAGTTTAAATTGAAGTTAAAAATAATTTTTATAATTTTGTAATAAAAAGAGTAAGTTAAATTGTAGAAGATTTGTATTTTTAGTTATTTTTGCAATTAAGTGATGAGATTTTTATGGTTCACATTGCAATTTTGATTGTAAAAATAAATACAATAAGTTTAATTACCTTTTAACACTAGCACAACGGGTTAACTTGTGGCTAGTAAATATTGATAGGCTACAAGTTAAGTATCACGAATAAGTTATTTGTTACCTGTTCTCACCTTTTTCTAGTTAACTACATGTTATCTATACATCAGCTAAAAGTTATCCATACATCAATTATAAGTTATTATATATATATATTTTATAATTGTTTATTTGAATTTGGAAAGACAACCATAAAATCAATTTGAATTTGTCACATACTCATACAATCTCATACAATCTAGTAATCACATAAACCCTACTCCACCCAAAATTCTAAAATAAAAACATGTAAATGATACACCCAATCAAATTTTTATATATATCACAATATATTCACTTAAACATACAGCCATAGAAATTTTGCCTTTCCCATGAACGAGTTAGATAACTCAGTCCAAATAAAGGACACACCAAATGTGGGCCACCACGCATAACAGCGATGCCACGTTGTAGCAAAAAAGAGATGAATGGTACTGTGACGTTATATTCCGTCCAAGAAATTAGTCATGTCGTGGCAGCTTCACAGATGGATGGGCTCAGCCCAGTTTTGTACAGTTCTACTTCTGTGCTGTGTTCATGGAACGCCACAAAACTTTTGAAAACCTTATCCAAACAAAAAATGGCAAGCAATAATACCGGGTATAATATCCTTGGTTTTAAAGATAACAAAACTGCGGTATGTATTCTTGCTTACAAAACAACTGGTATAATATCCTTGCAGGTTTTCAAGATAACAAAACTGATTGTGTGGCGTGGATTCTTGCTTACAAAACAACTGTATTACAACAAATTAAAAAAACCTAAAACCTAAAAAACTAAACTGCTTTAATCGTCCGAAAATTACAATCTCGGCAACATATTTTTTTATCGATCCTTCTTATTCTTCTTCTTCATCAACATCCGTGACGAATTTACCGTTGCCGGGATTCAAAGCCGCAAACAAGAAGAATGCAACGTTGAACAACACCAGTGGCTCGATCTCGCTTACGGGGACTCCCGTCTCGATGTTGAGCTGCGCCAGCGCCCCCTTCCCTGTTATGATTTCTCCGATGATGGAGAAGGCGATTCCCAGCTGAGCCAATCTCCCCACGAACAGCTCGTTCGATTTAGTAAACCCAAACAGAGGCCCTGCACAAATTGAAAAACTACAAATCAGCATTTCGTAAAATGTTTTTTTTTATTCTAGTATACATTATATTTTTTAGCTACATATTGAAAAGCTCAACAAACTTTTTTACATATTTTTTTACATATTGTGAATGGTAATGAAGCAGCTGTAAGTTAGTCATCTAAACCAGAAAATGTCTCAACAAAATTGGAACCAGAATAGATGAAATGAAATCCATCTATCCCCACCTATTATATCCACCTATTATATTCAAAATTGCCACAATTATTAAGCCTATACCCAACAACAACAAGCAGCAACACAAATTGACCCACCAAACGCGACTTAAAGAATAAACCTAATGGAAATTGCTGCCATACCGCTTTCACTGAGGCCAACAGCCGATCTGAAGCCCTTTCCAGGGTCTATCAGAGGCCTGTCAGCTGGAATATCATCGTCCACAAATTTCCCTCTGTCGCCTAAGGCTCCTATGGCTCCCAGCAGCGTGAAAAGAATAAAGAAGAGCAGCAGAGGCTCTGCTTCATATATAGGAATTCCCGTCTCCAAATTTAGCTGCTGTAGAATTCCCTTCCCCGTTATTGCTTCCCCCAGCAGCGACGCCTGCAAAACACATCAACAAACCAACAAACAAAGAAGCAAACCGCCATTTTCATCAGTCTACTGGCAGATCTAATAAAATAACAAGCTAAACAGACTGACAGTATTGTGCTGCTTACAGCGAAACCGATCATGGCGACGCGGCCCACGAACAGCTCGTTGGCCTTGGTGAAACCGATCCCTCCGGAGGTTCCGAAGATGCCGTCCTCCACCTTTAACTTCTTCTCCGGCACAGCCGCTCTTCCCTTCTTGGGCGGGGCGGCTGCCTTTTCTTTGGGTCGAAACAACGCCACCGTCTTTCCAGTGCGGGCGCTGAGCCCCGTGGGATTGGCGCTCGGTAGCTCTCCCAACGGTGACCACGATATCTGAGCGGCGTTTAGCGGCCGAACCCTGAGGCCCCTGGCGACGGGCAAGCCGGGCGGGGGCGGCAGCGGCCTCTGGCTGAACCTTGCTATTCCTCCTACACAACTAGTAACTCCTCTAGCTGGGAGAACGGACTGCGCCATCGTTGCGTTAACTGGAGACACCGATTAGGAGACGCATGAACTTTATTTGTTTGCCGAGAATAAGTTTGGGGTGAGTGATTTTATCGGACGGACTAAGTTCCACCACGCTACTCAACTGCAACCACTCGCCCTTCCACAATGATTGGGATACTGAAAACTTAAGAGATTATAAATGTAGGGCTGCAAACTGCAAACATCTGCCAGGTCGCCACATGTCCGGTCGACACATGTCCGGACATTTCCTCGTCCGTTGATAGAAGAGTTAATTAAATGCTATAAAGGATTAATTGCAAAGTCAATTAAACCCAAGTTCTATTCTTAGACTGACACGTTGATTACTTTGAAAATAAATTAAAAATTAAAACAACTCTTCAAAACCATTGATATATACATCATTATCATAATACACAATATTCAAGTAACAAAATTTCAATGATGAGTTTTCAATTAAAACTTCAAGATAACCAAATCATTTTAAGAGAGTTCATACAAATTTTCAAGCCACAATTAAATATAATAAATCTTTATATCATTTTTATAAAAACAATTATATTTTTAAAATTAAAATTAAACATTAACAATTATATTTTTAAATTAAACATTATCTTTGATGTGTGGAGATGGGACGGTGGGAAGAGCGACGGGGAGCGAACATCTAGGGTTTCATGGCGCAAAACTAGGGTTTCAAAGGGCATCTACCCTGCGTCTAGGGACTCTGTGGCGGTGAAGTATCTGCTTTGGCGGTGTGGTGATAACCCGGTATTGGAACTGTGCGGTTGTGGTTGTCTGTAAGCGGTATTAAGGGGTTTTTCGCGGGCAGTTTCCATTTTCTGCGGCTGGTATTGAGCACTATCTGGCTCGTCGGAACCACGAACTCCGGATCCGGTGTCTCTGGCGTGTGGAGGGCGTGTGGGCCTCTGTTACTGGGCCTGCGTGCGGTCAGGGGTTTGCGTTTTTAATCATTCTTTCCATTGTCACAGATCCTGAGTTGCCGTCACCGTTCATTTGCTTCCGTTTTGGTGTATTGTTGGCTGGTAAAAGGGATTTGTTGTTTACGCGGCGGATTTGGTTGCGGTTTATGTCATATGGCTACCGGTTTTGGGGATATGGCGCCGGAACCCATTATTCCAAAGGACAGCAGCCTCAACGTCTCCGATTATATGATTGAGGAGGCGGGTTTATTCAAATCGGATGAGCATTTCAAGGAACAGTTAAAGGGGAAGAGGGCCCTTAACCCTGGTGGTCGCCATATGGTTCCGCGTGGCAAAACATACCGTGGACATCTGGCTGGGAGACGGACACATGGTGAGTCGGGGGGGTCGGACCCCTCCGTTGGCAGCGGTCGGGATTACCCTGATGTGGGTAACAAAACAAACCCTGGTTCATCCTCCCGTGCGGCCCGTCGTTTGAATGGGCGATATTTTCGGCGTCCTGGCGAGTCCTGGTTGACTATGGGCCGAGACAT
Source organism: Larix kaempferi (assembly GCA_027924585.1). Lineage (NCBI taxonomy): Eukaryota > Viridiplantae > Streptophyta > Pinopsida > Pinales > Pinaceae > Larix > Larix kaempferi. The sequence continues at coordinate 36,037,305 of BSBM01000361.1, read as the reverse complement.
TGGTCTGGAGGAGGTCGTTGAGGCCAATATGACTGTACTTGTTGGGAAATTTTCATACCATGCAATGAATCGGCGCGATATTGTGGCTTGGGTCACGGCGAAATGGCGGCCTCTGTTAAACTACACTCCACAAATTTTCGCCATGGCCTGCGGGTGGGACGGTTTCAAGTTTGATGAAGAGGCTCAGTGCACTCTTATTATGGACAGAATTTGGTTACATGGTTCTGGAAGCTTAATGCTGCAGAAATGGCAAACAGATTTTGATCCGGAAACTGCCTCGGTGCGCCTGCGACATTTGTGGGTCCTTCTGCCTGGGCTTCCCCTTGCTCTCTGGAATCGGGGGGCCTTTGAGGCCATTGGAAACAGTTTGGGGAGGTTTCTGCATGTTGAGGACGAGCATCTGAATGGTTTTGACCGGCACATGGGCCGGGTCCTCGTGGAGGTGGATATTTCCTTGGGGTTAATTGATGTACTAAACATCCGTTGGCGTGGCTGGACTTTTACCCAGATTATAGATTATTGGGGTATCCCCTTCCGTTGCTCTAACTGTAAGGAAGTTGGGCATTTGTGGCGTCAGTGCTCGGCACCTGCTTCTTCTGGGAGCCTCAAGGATGGTGGTCCTTTCTGGTCGTCGGATGATGGGAGTGATATTGAGCTGGATACTTCGGGTTCGATGGACGGCTTCTCCAATCGGGTTCCCACTTTGGACGCTCCGGACTCGGCTCTGTTCCGTAAGTTAGAATCTCAAGACCCAAACTTTTTTCATTCATTGAATGAGTTGGATATATCGTTTATAAATGCTCTCGATTTAAATAATGGTAATAATGGGAATTATATGAGTCGCAAACATCACATGAATTCCTCATCCTCTGGTACTGAATATATATCTAATGAATCCGGGGGGGAGGATGGTCTTGCCACTGGGAACGAGCTGACTGAGATTGTGAATGCGTCGAGCCGGATTGACACCTCTCCTGTCAAATCGTTATCCCCCGGGTTACCACTTACGGGCACTCCGACTGTGATTATTTCTAGTGATACTGATGCCCCTCTGAAGCCTCGGGTTGTATGTGAGACCGGGGGGGGGGTCGTTGCCTCGGGTGGATCCTTTGGTCGGGGTTGGCACTGAATCTGGGGGCCCCGTGGGGGGGGGGTCCGGTTGATGACACGGTTAGGGGGTTGGTAAGCTCTGTGGAGCCTGGCGATAAGGTAATACTTATACCTTCTTACTCCGAGATGGTGAAGAAGGCACCTATCCCTACCTTCGACAAAAACCGGCAAATTGGGAGGTCTTTGACCCATGGTGATGTTGGGGGGGGGGACATTAGATGTGCCTTCCACTGAATTGGTGGGGGGGGGATGTCTATTCCTGTGAAAGCTACTGGTACTACGGGGGACACTTGTATTCTTAAAGGGGCCCGTAGGGGTGGATTGGCCCTGGAACTCTCTCCTCTTAAAACGAGGAGCGCCAGGAAAAATAAGAAGGTCTCCATGGGGGGGAATGTGGATGGCTGTGTCACTGTGGATTCCCCCATATCTACTGATACCCGGGCTATTAGAGGATTGAAAGCCCTTGCAAGGGTTCGCAAATGATTTTTTTCTCCTTAAATATTCGGGGTGTGGGAGGGCTTCCCAAACAATTGGCCCTCAAGAGAGTTCTTCATATTACAAATCCCGATTTGGTTCTTCTGCAGGAAACTATGGTATGTAGTGATAAGGCACGTATTTTCTTTAATAAAGTTAAGCCGGGGTGGATGGTTTGTACAGTGGACGCAGTTGGTCTATCAGGTGGTCTTTTAGCGGCTTGGAACCCAGCGGTTCTGAGACTTGATCCCTCTATCACCTCTCTGGGCATCTTATTATCGGGCAATATCAGAGGGATGGATAAAAATGTCAATATTATCAACTGCTACGGGCCATATGCTGATAGGATGGCTTTCTGGGATGATGCGGTCTCGAATCATTTGCTGGATCTGGAAAATTTATTTGTGGCTGGGGACCTTAACTTCACTTGGGGGGATGACGAGGTCTGGGGTAAGGTGGCTCGTAGAGACCCAATGGGATCTTATTTTAAACAACTCTTCATGAAATTTTCACTGGTTGATATTGCGCCGTGTCCGCTGGCTCCCACTTGGACAAATGGTAGGGGGGGCGATATGATGATCCAGAAACGAATTGACCGATTTTTTATCTCTGAATCTATGTTGGAAGGACTTCACAATTACAGGTCTTGGATCCACCAAATCAAAATCAGTGACCATCTCCCTATTATTCTACAATTTGAAGTGGAAGCCAAGCCACAATGCTACCCTTTTAAATTCAATTCTACTTGGCTCATGGATGGGGAATACACTCTGGGTGTGAGGAACAGATGGCTTCAGATGAATGTCTCGGGGGAACGCTCTGCCATGGACAAGCTGGCGGTGAAACTGAAGACCTTAAAGGATCATACTATTAGATGGGAAAAAAAAAAAAAGCTCATATGGGCCGTGAACTTAATGAGATTGAACTGGAATTGACCGCGTTGATGCGGGGTTCTATTGGGTCTGATCTTAGCCCTGAGGATGCATTGAAAATTTCCTCTCTGGAGAGCCGTAAATTGAGTATCCTCCTTATACAAGAGGAGTCCTGGAGGCTGATGAGCCGGGCTATTTGGATTAAGTCTGGGGACCAGAATACTAAATTTTTTCATCAGTTCGCGGACTCTCGATGGATGCAGAATACTATTTGGGACCTTAATGATCACTGTGGTAGGAGGATCTGGGGGTCTGATGATTTGATGGAGGAGGTTGCCCACCACTATCAGGAATACTATTGTGACCCTAAAAACACCTCTATGGCGGAGCAATTTAAAGTTATTAAGGAATATCCTCGCATGTTCAATGAGGTGGAGGGGGATGATATATTTTTGGCGGTCTCCCTGGATGAAGTGGAAAGTACTTTGCGTGGGTTCGCAAAAGATAAGTCGCCGGGGCCGGATGGGTGGACTGTGGAACTATTTTTACACTTCTTTGATATTATGGGGGAGGATATCAAATTGGCTGTTGAGGAATCTCGGAAACAAGGCTCTGTATCTGGGGCACTCAAGTCCACATATTTGACTCTTATTCCGAAGACCTCCCACCCGAACAATTATAATGAGTTCCGACCTATTGCTCTCTGTAATTTAGTATACAAGATTATTGCAAAAGTTATTGCTGACCGGATCAAACCTGTACTATCCAGACACATTTCAGTTGAGCAATATGGTTTCCTGTAGGGCCGACAGATCCATGATGCGGTCGGTGTGACACAGGAAATTTTCCATACTATAAAAAAGAAGCATCTTTCTGCCCTTATTCTTCAGTTGGATCTGGTGAAAGCATATGACCGGGTGAATTGGGATTTCCTGAAATTTATTCTGATTCAAATTGGCCTGCCTTGGAAGGTGATGAAATGGATTATGGCTTGTGTAACCTCGGTTAATTATGCAATTCTGGTCAATGGCCTTCCTACGGATTTTTTTAAGGCCTCACGGGGTCTTCGACAGGGTTGTCCTCTATCACCACTCCTTTTCCTTTTAGTTATTGAAGGCCTGAGTTTATCCATACATAAGGCTAAGAGGGATGGATTGATTGAAGGCATTAAAATAGCTAGAGATATATCTGTCTCACATTCTCTGTTTGTGGATGATGTAATGCTCTTCGGTATTGGTACCCTTGATGAGTGGGTACATCATAAGAGGATACTGGACCTGTTCTGCTCGGTTTCTGGTATGATCATCAATTACACCAAATCACATTTCTTAAAACACTCTCTATTGAGGGAGGTGGATAGCTCCATTTGTACAATCTTTCCCTTAAATTTCTTGGAGTTGGAGGCTGGAACGAAATACCTTGGCTTCTTTATAAAGCCGGCTAATTATCTGGTGAAGGACTGGAGCTGGCTCGTTCGCCGATTTGAAGGACGTATCAGTCATTGGAGCTATCGCAACCTATCTATGGGGGGCAGACTCACACTGGCAAAAGCTGTTCTACAGAACCTCGGAGTGTACTGGTTTACACTTTGCAAAGTCCCAAGGTCTGTTCTATGTCTCATTCGTCGAAAGCTGTTTAACTTCTTATGGTCTGGTTGTGGTTGTCAGGAAAAATATCACCTTACTAGTTGGTCCAGGTTGGCTCGTCCTTGGAAGTTGGGTGGATGGAATATAAAGAACTTGGACCTTTTTGTTATGGCTCTGCATGCGAAGAGCCTGTGGCGTGCTCTCTTTGACAATTCTGTTTGGGGCCGTATTATTAGAGCTAAGTATCTGAAGAACACCTCTGTTGAGGTTTGGCTTCGTAGGAACCGGCCTGTCACTGTGGGGGTGTCCAATATCTGGAGCGGGTTGCTTGGATCTTTAAAAGTTATTTCACATTGGATTGCTTGGATACCTGGCAATGGACGTGACATTAAGTTGGGACTTGATCCGATCTTGGGGGGCCCTTCTGAGCATACACTATCATTGGAATTAAGGACCCATCTCAGTTCTAAAGGATATTACACTCTGGCACATGCGGTGGGGCAGTTCATAGGGGGACGGCCTCTTTGGATAACGGCTACACAGCTGGGTTTATCTGGCACTATGGGATTGGAATGGGATGCATATATCGGGCCTTTTTATCATTCAAACACTCAATTAACTGATGAGGCTGACAGATTGTCTTGGTCGTGGGATGTGGCTTCTGGAAAGCCTACTGCAAAATTGGTCTATGATGCATTGTTTACCGATTCATGTGATGTTATCTGCTGGTGGGAATTATATATTTGGAAGCTGGTCATTCCTCTCAAGGTTAAGTGTTTTATCTCGCTTGTGTTATCAAACCGGATACTCACGTGGGATAACTTATGCCGTCATGGGTTCTGTGGACTGGGTTGGTGTCCGCTCTGCTGCTATTTGGAGGAGACAGTGGATCATCTGTTTTTGACTTGTACCTTCATTCAGAATCTATGGGAGCAGGTTGCTCATAGATCTGGCGTGCAGTTCCGTTGGGGTGAGCATACATTATGTGATTGGTTGGAGGCTTGGACGAGCCTTCACAATGATTGTGTTGAACTTCCTTTCTTTATGATCTGGGAGGTTTGGCGTGCTCGCAATGCATGCATTTTTGAAGATCTGAAACCACACTGTGCAACTTTATGCTATAAGATCATTGCTGCACATAAGGAATACATTTCCGTATTTGGTGCGGGTGTTGGCTCGAAGACGCGGATATTGAGAAATCGTTTGACTCCCCCTATCCTGGTATTTCCTTGTGGTTTTTTCGATGGGGCCGCTGTTAGCTTGAATGGCGCTGGGGGTGCCGGGGCAACTATTCACATTTCCAATACTACCACTGTTCATTATTGGCTAAATCTGGGTAATGGTTCAAACACTCGAAGTGAGATTTGCGCCCTTTGGCTCTTGTTATTCTGCGCCCGTCAAAGGAAGATTTCCTCCCTTGTTACTTATGGCAACTCACAGGCTATTATCTCTTGGGCTAAGGGTGCTGCTTCCCTGAATGTTCTCCTGCTCAAACACTGGTTGGAAGAGGCTCGAAAGCTCATTCTTGAATTTGAGCACATTCACTTTGAACATATCTTCAGGGAGGTGAATCTGGTGGCGGATATGCTCTCTAAGCGGGCTCTCAACTCCCTGCCTGGGGTCATCTTGTGGTAGGAATGGCGGGATGATTTGCTATTTTCTCATGGTTCCCACTTGTTACATTGGACTTGAGGGCGTTTGTCTTTTTTGCTCATACTTTTTGTCTTTCCTTATGGGATTTATGCGGCTGGTTACTTATATGTCTTGTAGTTTACATGTGCAGATTCTTGATTATGATGCGTCCAATTACTTGTTGGGCATAACTATATATTCTCTTATATTTTTGCGGCCTTATATCACCTACCTGCAGATGCTGACTTAGATCGGGTGTAATATCCGTATTTCACCCCACTTTCTGCTGGGGTGACTTTGATATTTATTGTATGTGGATATCTATATTTTGGACTTTTTAGGAGATGCTTATACTTTTGATGATGTGGCATTTGTATTTCTGATATTACTGGATACATAGCAGTTTGACTATGGGAGTTGGTAGTTTTTGTTGACTGTTTTAGACAGCCCTCATGTTTTCATATTGATGATATAACCGGTTTGTTCCGGGGATTTCTATTGGCAGATTTGTATGTATTGGACATGGACTGACAGTTGGACATATTTTACTATTTCGCATATTAATAGTAAGTTATATTTTTCTGTGAAAAAAAAAATCTTTTTATTTGTAAAACAAGAGACCTCTCAATATTCTATGTTTTTTATTGGCATAAAGACAAATATATTAACATATGAAAAACACTTTTTTTTAAGAACTTTATAAAACAGTATAGTTCTTTACTTCTTAGTGATAAGCGATTCAACATAATCTTCACTCCCTAGTAAAGGTTATGAAATATATTACACAAATATAAGGTTTTATTTTTTATAGATATTATTAAACCATTAAAATATCATGATAATAATTGAATGTCACAATGTAATATAATAATTAATGATCATCACATTTATAATAATAATTGAAGATCTTTACAAATTATAAAGGTTGCATATTTTTTTATTATTATAGTAAAATAACTTAAATTTATAATTATATGATAATATTTACAAATTATAAATATTGTGTGTTATTTTATTATTATAGTAAAAATTACATTAAACTTGAACTTAAATCATAATGTGATAATGTTTACAAATTCTAAGCTTTGCATTTTTTTGTTAGAGTACAAAACATTAAACAAATGAATGTTATAAGCACTTTTTTTGGGACAACTTTATAATACATTGCACAACTTTACTTAGTTATAAGCATTCAACATGATCTTCACTATTTAGAAAAGGTTATAGGATATAATTAGGTTTTATTTTTTTAATATATAAATATACGATTTATAATGCTAATTTAAGAAATATTATAATAATAATTGAATAGCACAATGAAATAGAATAATTAATTATTATTACAATATAACAAAACTCTTTTCAGGAATATCTAATGTGACATAATTATTTTTAACATAATAATTCAACATAAATTAAACAAGATGAACATTAATATAGTTAAGGTATTTTTTAAAAATTTAAAATTATATTTATATAATATTTTAAATAATTATTTAGATTGAAAAAATCATATATATAAATACTATACAAATATTTACATTAATTTAATCATATTTTATATAAAAATTAGGTAAAATTTTAAATCAATTTATAGTTTTTTTAAATGATAAAAAATTACTGAGTAACAAATTTTGGTCTTTACAAATACCTTCTTAATTAATCTCATTATTCCATTACTTTGTGTAAAAAAATATAATAACACTTCAATGCCATCTCCTACCCCTATATATAAAAAACCAAATCCTAACATACATAAATGACCTAATAAACCTTCCTTGTACTTTCCTTCCCCTCACAAAATGGAAAAAGCTCACCATCACCCTTCATAGAAGTCTATTTAAAATTATCACTTCTTATTCTTACACTCTTAACAATAAAAATTTTAACAATAACTTTACAATGTAGAATGCATACACAATAAGAAAGGAGCAATAGTTTCTCTCTCAAAAATCTACCTAAGCTAATATCTTCACATATACAACAATTCTCCACATAGATATTGTTCCCACAACAAAAAGCACACACGACAACATGCCAGAGTGTAAACCACTTGCAAAGGGAATGAGTAGACACCAAGAGAGGAGGGAAAATGCCTATGTGAAAGAAGATGCCATGCTTAATAAGAAAAGGAAAAAAAACATTTTTTATGTACATTCGAATGGTACTGTTAAAGTGGCATGCTTATGAGATAAGGAAATGTTTTCCTATTTCATGTTCATTTCCTATGCTATGATTATTTCAATTCCTTGGGTTCTTAGCACCTTTTTTCAACATGAATTTCAATTAAAAGTGCTCATTAATGAAGGTCCCACTTAATGTAGCATAATTCCTTCATGCCTATGTGAGGTTAGTGAGGCTAGTGCTCATTGTAAAGTGTGTTATCACCCCTATCAATGTCCTCGCCAAAGAAGGAAAGGGCATCCCCTACCGAAACCCCATGCATGCCCATTGACCTCTTACACCATAAGGAAGAATTAGAAAACCCCAAAAATGGCTAAGTGTCAAGCAAAACCAAGCCAAACGATTAAGCCGCAACGAAAAGGATGAAGAAATGGAGGTTTTTTGCACTCAGGCGAGAAGGAATGGTTAAGATCGGGCTAAGGAGATCGACGGCGGGAGAAGGTTTTTCGCTGGGGAAAGAGCTCGAAAGTTAATGGCCAAAGTGGTCGGAGAAGTCCAGATCCTACGGCCCAAAAAGCTACGGAAGACCCATTTGCTCGACCGATCTTCTGATTGGGGAAAGAGCTCGAAAGTTAATGGCCAAAGTGGTCGCAGAAGTCCAGATCCTACGGCCCAAAATAGCTGTGGAAGACCCATTTGCTCGACCGATCTTCCGATTTCAAAGAGAAGTTGAACGGTCAAGATTGAAAAATAAAATCTAGATCTATGGATGGGAAGTGATCGGCAGCGCATCTGATCAAAAGATTTTTCGCTTTTTCGATTTCCCGCGGACCCGACTTTCTGAATTTCCGCACCCGCATTGCGGATTGCAGAAGTCAGAACGATATTTTTTCAATAACGTAAAGTTGGGTTTCTGATTTCTGCAAACTACATTATGGAATGCGAAATGCGGAAGCATAATTTTTCCTAGGACGCAAATTCAACTTTTCAATATCCGCAACCCGCATTGCAGAAGCGATATTTTAGAGGCATAAAGTTTCCTTTCCGCTTCCTGAAACTCGCATTGTAGGAGGATAATTGTGGAAGTGATATTTTAGAGGCATAAACTTTCCTTTCCGCTTCCAGAAACCCGGATTGCGGAATGCAGATTACAAGAGGATAATTGCGAATCTGAGATGTTTTACATGGTAAATTTTGGCCGTGGAAATGAAGAATTTCACAGAGAAATGACACGATTGGGAGCTTATTTGGAAGCCAAAGAGAAGCACAACCTGGTTATCTGTCCAAATCAACCCAAAACGTCCCAATCCGAAGGACAAACAGTTGGTTTCCAAGGCCTGAAGGCACACTGACAGTGCACAGAGTTTCCCACGGGTGCGTCTAACAGACTCAGGGGATGTTGCTTCGAGCAATTCGGCATGAACAGCCTCATCCTTTCCAGTTCAAGACTGTTATCAATTAGTTAGAAGTTTTTTGATGTTTTGTAAGCCTATAAAGGCAGATTCTGAATTAAACCCAAGGGTTGGATGTTTATGGATTCTAAGAGATTAAAAGCTCTGAGTATGTATCAAATTTGGATTTTCAATTCATGAGAAGACCCTATTCTGGAACAGAGATTCTTGTGATGAGTGTTTTGATGTTTGTTACTTCCTATGCATGTGTTCTTCATTTTTATTTCCATTGATTTTTTGCTTCTACAATATCGAGATCAAGACTACATGGTCTGAAATTCATATTTTATGCTTCAGATGCATATGACTAGGTATTCCACCCTTTCTTCTTGAATTTGCAGGTTAGAATTCATTTATAAATGCTCTAGCTCTGGGATGGAATTTGTTTCCTCTTCTGCCTTCATCTGATGATATGTTTGACTTGAAAAAAACTCATCTACCTTGCCTCTTAAATTATGGTCTAAATTAGTCATTTGTGACTATAAATCCACTGAAGTTTGACTCCATGCCCAATGGTGCTCTTGTCCTTAACCCCAACCAGCTGAAAAAACCCTATAAGTCATCATCTGAAGTTCTAGCCACCACTTTTACCTATAACCAACTTGTGCAAATAATATTCTAAGTGTTGAGTGAATTGTGAAAGAGAGCGCCCTCTCTATGGTTGGAAAGGCTAGTTTCCATCCACCAAAGCTTGGTTTGAAATAGTTAACTCATGATCCCTTCTGCTGCAACCCAGGAGATGTTAGTTTTTCAGAATTTACTTCAATCTAATCTAGGATCTTAACTGAGAGAAAAACATGTACAGCATATCTACAGCATATCAATCATGGCATGAATAATGCAAGCACACAAGAGACAATAGTCATACAGAGTTTCACTGGGTAAAACAATAAAGGTGAAAAACCCCACAACTTCCTCAGAGATAGATAGAACAATGATACAATCCAAGCATAAGAGATAGTCTTCTCCTAGCAGCAGCTTCTCCTCCTCCACAAGTGCGCCACTCTCCAATGAGAGTATGAGTGAGAAAGTGAATGAGCAAATAGAGTGCCTCCCACACTCTATTTATACTTGACTTGATTTGACTAATGACCTTTACTAGGTCATCCTTAACTTAACAACATAACATAATGCTGACAGGGCCGACCCCCAATAGGGTGGTCTAATAACCCATCAAGTATAAGTTACGACACTTACAATATAAATGACGACATTTCCGTATAGAGGAATAATAACATCTCTATAGGAATACAAACACTTCTGTATAGAGGAATAATAACATCTCTATAGGAATACAATACACATGGGTAAAATACATTCCGAAGTTACATATACATCAACACTCCCTTTTAACTAGGAAGGTATTTCTCGACACAGATCTGCTAGCACAAGTCTTCTTCTCTAGATCATCATCAGCGAATCATCATCCTTGAATCATCGTCATCGTCACTGTTGCTGCTATCTCAATCAATCTCTGAATCTACTCGTCATAGGAAGTTCTACAGAGCCAGTCCTTTTTCATACTAGATGTCGGCCCACCACCTATAGGTCTTCATCATCACTGGCCATATTGTGGAATCCTCAGGACTTATTACGTGCGTCACAAAACCTCGCAAGAGCATCCGAGGACTTATTACGGGCAGACAGCCTAACCTATCGGATCTCCCAGGGAGCTATTACATGTGACCCCACCACAAAACCTGGAAAGAGAACCCAGGGCTGATTACGAGCACACAGCTCAACCTATCGGACCTCCCAGGGCGTTATTATATGTGGTCACCACAAAACCTCGCAATAGCATTCCAGGACTTATTACGGGAACACATCCCAACCTATCGGATCTCCCAGGGCGATATTACATGTGGTCATGGCAAAACCTCGAAAGAGCATCCCAGGATTTACTACAGGAACACATCCCAACCTATCGGATATCCCAGGGCGCTATTATATGCAATAGGACAAAACCTTGAAAGAGCGTGTTAGCACTCCATAAATTTTGTGCTTGAATTGATTTCGATAGCATCAACATGCAAAACAAAAGATTTTCCATGATGGAGGTTTTATGAAGAAATGTTTGGACAAAGTTAAAACTTTATGAAAGTTTTGATTTTTTTTAAAGGTTTTAAGTCATCGACTTTATAAAAAAAAGGGGGTCTAAAGCTTTAAATTAATTTTTTATAACTTAAGGCTCCTTCTAAATATTTGGTTTAGGCCAAATAAAACAAAAGGTATTAGCGCCCAACACCGAGGGCTCACCACAGGACCGAGTGCCAAGCCTTGAGGGCCCTACATATCTCATATCCTCCATCATCCACGAACCTACCAATTCGTTGTTACTTGGTATATTGTGAAAGCATTAAGGTATATGAAGAATGGGAACCATCCCTTTGTATTGCATGTGGGATAATTCCGCGTCCCTCAAATAGCTCGAAATTCAAAATTATAAAGCGGTCGCGGACGAAATACCACGGGAGCACGTGGCACATTATCATTCATCCGCGTCAACGCGAGGTGGTATCATAAACCGCCTTCCGCCCACGCGGAACCACCATTCCCGACGAAGAAAAGCACAATAGCACGTGCTATGTGTTATCAAGTGTTGTGCGCGGTGGGGTATATAAACACCACAATCATTTCCCGCTCAACCAATGTGGGATATATCCCATAAAGAAAATCAAATAGGATAAGTATAACACGTTTTTGAGAAAATGCCTGTTTTAGTCACCATTTTCTAGAAGCTGTTTCCGCCAAACCGAGAGGAATTTTAGGAAACTGAAAGAGGTTTTTCTTCAGCACGGGCCAATATTCAAAAACCTCTCTCAGTTTTTACACAGGTGTTATGGTTTAATAGAATCGAAGTCATCTTCACGGGGCAATTTTCCAGAATTTCAGTTTACTGTTTTAGTCATCAACTTCAAAGAGCTGGTTCTTCCAAATGAAGATGAATTTTCAGAAACGGAAAGAGGTTTTTCTTCAGCACATGCCCAGTTACAAAAACCTCTCTCAAAATGTACACAGGTATCTCCATTTGAGATATACAGCCAGGTCTTTGGAGCCTATTTTTCAGCAAATTTACTTCCTGAAATAAAAAAATAAGTTGTAACTGTTTCTTTTTTTAGAGTTTCAGTTAGGTTTTGAATTCAAGATTAGGTATAGGCCGTCTTTCTATATATTGATATGTAAAAAACATGTAAAGGGTTGGAATTTTCAGAGAGGAAGGACCCATTTCGGGTTTTGAAGTATTTTACAGAAATTAATAAAGATCTTAGAAGTTGAGCATATTTTCATCGAAGATTCATGTGTTGTTTCGAAATTGCAGTCTGTGTTTTTCTTTTCTTTACATGTGCATGTCAATTCTCTTTGTCATTCTTGCCATTATGTCTTTCCTTCTGTATTTAGGTGAACGTACTGAAAATAAATTGAGATTCATGTCATATGCCTCGATTTATCCGCATCTGAGTACCCATTCATTTCTCCAAAGTTAACAGCGGATTCATCTGAAAATCGATGCCCGTTGTTAGTGGACTGTCATTATTTCTTTCCTTGTCACCTGCAAAACCTTATTGACTGTAATCAAACAGCTATCTTGCCTTTGTATGAAACATTTGTTGGCTGCTGATCTATTATTTTTCTGTTTCTTGACTCCATTGCCCAAGGGTATCATTTTCCTGTTGATCTAACCACCTCATAAAAAATCCTGAAGCTTTTATTATTCTTTTACAATTTGGCCATTGAGTTTATTATCAAACTGCCGTTGTGGTGACATTGGATGGCAGATTTGCCGAGAGAGCCCTCTCTGGCTGAAGGAGGCCAACTTTCAGTCTAAAGATTGGTTTGAAATAGGTTACCTCGGGGTTTCTTTGATACAGCCCAAGGAAAATCCGAGTGCTAACATTTTGGCGCCGTTGCCGGGGAACGAGGGTTTCATTTTCCCTGGGTATGAACGACAAAGTTTTCAGTTTTGATTGTTGATGGTGAACAACGGTCAAACATCAGTAAGGCTGTACATCTTTCACCTGGCGACTCCATCCTCAAGAATCCAAATTACAGTGACTCCATTGGTGGCATGATCCAGAATCAAGCTTTTAAAGAGAACCGACAGACTCCGCTGCGAAATGAGGTCATTGTGAAGACATGGAAAGGCATGATGAAAAGACAAGGTACTCAAGTTTCAGTTTTCTGCAAGACATCTTATCCTTTCTTGTAAATCTTTTCCTGTCTTTTCCTAAGCTTGGCAAAAGAATTTCTCATTGTTTGCTATATTCGAAAAAAGACCATAGATTTACTCCTGTATACCCTTCTTTAGAAACTGAAAATGTGTCTTCATTCTGTACATATGATTTTGATCAAGATCTTTTACTTGAACCGCATGACAGTAAGGATCAGCCTTATAAACCTCATGATACTAAAGCTGATAATACATCCTCTTTACATAGTTCAGTTTCTTCCAATATCCAAAACCGATATAAGCCACTTCACTTACCTCATGTTCTCCATGATTATCCTCCTAAATACCATAAATACCTTCCTAAATTCGATGGAGAAATCAAAGGCCTTACTGCTGAGAAACATCTTCAAGGTTTTGAAAATTTTCTGGATCTGTTTGAAGTAGATCATGATGATGTTTGTATGAGGATTTTTGCTCAAACTTTCCAGGGAGATGTGAAGAAATGGTTTCGCCATTTACAGCCAGAGTCTATAGACACATGGCAGGGGTTTTCTGATATCTTCTTGAATTTCTGGGGTAAGAGGAGGTCATGGGACCTAGTCCTTTCAGAATTTTACTCTATGAGGGTGCAGGAAGGGGAATCCTTATCCAGTTTCAACAGGAGGTTTGCCAACGCCTATTATGATATGCCGAAAGAAATTCAGCCCCTAGAGAATGCTGCCAAGTTACATTATGTGTCTATTTTTCATTCTGATTTCTCTTTTCTTCTCTTAGAAAGAAAGCCCTCCAGTTTACAACATATGTTCATTGAAGCTTTAGAAGTTGAAGATAATATTAGAATGTCCAAGAACTTATCGAGCAAAGAAAATGATGAGAGGATTGAAGAAGAATGTGGGTTCGAAGAGAAGTATGGACAAGGAGAAATGGCCTGGCATTCCAGTTTTTCCTGTGACAAACAAAGAGATGATCAGCTGGGTGATGTGACAGAAAAATGTAACTCTGACTTGCTTTATGTCAATTACAATCAGCCGACTGAAATTTCTGTTAATGATGGTTTCAAAGAAAATTTCAGTCCACCTAAGTTTGATAAGTATGAAGAAGATTGTTTGGATATGGCTCCGGCTGAAAACTTTATAAGTCCCAGGGAAGTTAGTGAAGAAAATTTGATCACTATCCATGATCAAACATCTGAAAATCAAAATGCTGAAAGTGATTATCTACCCCTCTGTTATGCTTCATTCGAACTGATAAAACAAAAAATTAAGGCTTCTAATCAAAAACAGAAATCTATGATGGAGAACTCCATAAACTTTTTTGAAAATGGAATTAAAGAAGAAGAAGAACAAGTCTGTCATCATTCTCAAGAAGCAGAGGTTTTCCATAGGGAAGATAAGTACCAAACAGAAAATCAGGTCTCTATTTCGCATTCAGAAATTTTGTATCAAGAAGAGTCTGTTGCACTTGATGTCATTGAAGAATTTAATGATGGTTTTGCTGTTTTTGATGAAGAAGGGCAAGTTTTAAATTCTGAATTTTCGAATGAAATTGGTGATGGCTTTTGTATATTTTCTCCCGAGTCGGATAAGAATTTTCTTCAGTCTTGTCAGTGGTCCTCTAATTCCGAAGAAGGTCAGATAAGCTTCTCTCCATGTGACACTATTTCAGAAGCTGTGGGTCTAGAGGATTCTGTCTTATTTGATTCACTTAAAAAACGACAAATCAATACTTCTCTTGGAATACAAAAGACAGAACAGGCCTCAGGTGATGCTGCTGATTTTTCCTTAAACAAGAAAGGTGGACGCCTCCATAGTATTTCCAAAATTTCTCCTCTATCTGAAGATGAAATAGATCAACTCCTGAAAGGTCATATTACAGCTCCTGTAATTTCAGACCTGCATTGTTCACACAGTCCAGGGTATGTAAGTGAGACTTCTTCCATTTTCAAGCATGTAAATCTAAATTTAAACATTGACAGTTATGACGATCCTTTGAAGGAACCTATTTATGATGATGATTCTCCGCCAAGGGATCAGCTGTTAGACACCATTTATTTCCATCAAGAAGATAGGGTTGACATGATTAATGATCTTGAAAGATGTTGGTTGTTTGAAGATGTTTTGGATGATGATGTGGGTAAGTATAAAGATGGGATATGTGACATACCAAAAAGGGAACCAGAGCCACTCATGCTTGAGGAGGATGCAGTCAAAACTCAGGTATTAGAATATCAAGCTCCCCTATGCACTTTCATCAATCCACAGTTGAACAGTCTTGCAGATCAACTTGAAAGAGATATTTGCATTCTTGCTGAATCTCAAGACGTGATAATATTTCAAACTGTTGAAGATCCTTATGCTAATTTACTACAATCTGAGGGGAAAATGAATTTTCTTACATTTGTGGAACATGAACTCATTATCAAAGAATGTTTGGAGTGGTTTGTTTTATGTTTTCTTTACTCACTCAAAAGGAATGCAAGCCATAGTCGAGGAGATGGTCAGTTATTAGATTGGCTTCATTGGCACTTTTGTGTCATTTGATTCAGCAGCCACATTTCAACAGAGTAGGGTAGGTAGGAGGAATAAGTTTGCCCGGCAAACATTTTTTAGTATGTACAGCGTTGTTTTCAGTTTAGTTTCAGCATGTGAGTTCTCAGTTTTCTACAGTTAAAGTGGTTTTCAGCTACAATTTTTGGATGAAAGATTGGTTACAGGATACAGGTACAGGTTACAGGTTGCAGTTTTCAGGATTGGGAGCCTCCCAATGGTCAGGCACATGGTCTACGGTGTTCTTTGCTGCCTCGCTGGGAGGACAACATCCCCAGTAGGAGCCAGTTGTTAGCACTCCATAAATTTTGTGCTTGAATTGATTTCGATAGCATCAACATGCAAAACAAAAGATTTTCCATGATGGAGGTTTTATGAAGAAATGTTTGGACAAAGTTAAAACTTTATGAAAGTTTTGATTTTTTTTAAAGGTTTTAAGTCATCGACTTTATAAAAAAAAGGGGGTCTAAAGCTTTAAATTAATTTTTTATAACTTAAGGCTCCTTCTAAATATTTGGTTTAGGCCAAATAAAACAAAAGGTATTAGCGCCCAACACCGAGGGCTCACCACAGGACCGAGTGCCAAGCCTTGAGGGCCCTACATATCTCATATCCTCCATCATCCACGAACCTACCAATTCGTTGTTACTTGGTATATTGTGAAAGCATTAAGGTATATGAAGAATGGGAACCATCCCTTTGTATTGCATGTGGGATAATTCCGCGTCCCTCAAATAGCTCGAAATTCAAAATTATAAAGCGGTCGCGGACGAAATACCACGGGAGCACGTGGCACATTATCATTCATCCGCGTCAACGCGAGGTGGTATCATAAACCGCCTTCCGCCCACGCGGAACCACCATTCCCGACGAAGAGAAGCACAATAGCACGTGCTATGTGTTATCAAGTGTTGTGCGCGGTGGGGTATATAAACACCACAATCATTTCCCGCTCAACCAATGTGGGATATATCCCATAAAGAAAATCAAATAGGATAAGTATAACACGTTTTTGAGAAAATGCCTGTTTTAGTCACCATTTTCTAGAAGCTGTTTCCGCCAAACCGAGAGGAATTTTAGGAAACTGAAAGAGGTTTTTCTTCAGCACGGGCCAATATTCAAAAACCTCTCTCAGTTTTTACACAGGTGTTATGGTTTAAGAGAATCGAAGTCATCTTCACGGGGCAATTTTCCAGAATTTCAGTTTACTGTTTTAGTCATCAACTTCAAAGAGCTGGTTCTTCCAAATGAAGATGAATTTTCAGAAACGGAAAGAGGTTTTTCTTCAGCACATGCCCAGTTACAAAAACCTCTCTCAAAATGTACACAGGTATCTCCATTTGAGATATACAGCCAGGTCTTTGGAGCCTATTTTTCAGCAAATTTACTTCCTGAAATAAAAAAATAAGTTGTAACTGTTTCTTTTTTTAGAGTTTCAGTTAGGTTTTGAATTCAAAATTAGGTATAGGCCGTCTTTCTATATATTGATATGTAAAAAACATGTAAAGGGTTGGAATTTTCAGAGAGGAAGGACCCATTTCAGGTTTTGAAGTATTTTACAGAAATTAATAAAGATCTTAGAAGTTGAGCATATTTTCATCGAAGATTCATGTGTTGTTTCGAAATTGCAGTCTGTGTTTTTCTTTTCTTTACATGTGCATGTCAATTCTCTTTGTCATTCTTGCCATTATGTCTTTCCTTCTGTATTTAGGTGAACGTACTGAAAATAAATTGAGATTCATGTCATATGCCTCGATTTATCCGCATCTGAGTACCCATTCATTTCTCCAAAGTTAACAGCGGATTCATCTGAAAATCGATGCCCGTTGTTAGTGGACTGTCATTATTTCTTTCCTTGTCACCTGCAAAACCTTATTGACTGTAATCAAACAGCTATCTTGCCTTTGTATGAAACATTTGTTGGCTGCTGATCTATTATTTTTCTGTTTCTTGACTCCATTGCCCAAGGGTATCATTTTCCTGTTGATCTAACCACCTCATAAAAAATCCTGAAGCTTTTATTATTCTTTTACAATTTGGCCATTGAGTTTATTATCAAACTGCCGTTGTGGTGACATTGGATGGCAGATTTGCCGAGAGAGCCCTCTCTGGATGAAGGAGGCCAACTTTCAGTCTAAAGATTGGTTTGAAATAGGTTACCTCGGGGTTTCTTTGATACAGCCCAAGGAAAATCCGAGTGCTAACATTTTGGCGCCGTTGCCGGGGAACGAGGGTTTCATTTTCCCTGGGTATGAACGACAAAGTTTTCAGTTTTGATTGTTGATGGTGAACAACGGTCAAACATCAGTAAGGCTGTACATCTTTCACCTGGCGACTCCATCCTCAAGAATCCAAATTACAGTGACTCCATTGGTGGCATGATCCAGAATCAAGCTTTTAAAGAGAACCGACAGACTCCGCTGGGAAATGAGGTCATTGTGAAGACATGGAAAGGCATGATGAAAAGACAAGGTACTCAAGTTTCAGTTTTCTGCAAGACATCTTATCCTTTCTTGTAAATCTTTTCCTGTCTTTTCCTAAGCTTGGCAAAAGAATTTCTCATTGTTCGATGCCGTAGGTGTGGCCATGGCCTTGCAGTCCATCATCCCGAACCTCTTCAGGATCTCTACTGCATACTTCCCTTGTCTAAGGAATATTCCATCTGTACTCTACCACACCTCCATGCCTAGAAAGTAGTGCATCATACCCAAGTCCTTCATCTCGAACTCGGCAGCAAGCTTCCTCTTGGTATCGGCAATCAATCTATCCTCACCTGTTACAAACAGGTCATCCACATACAATAGTAGTATCACTGGATTGCCTTCCTCAACCTTGTAGTAAAGGTTGGAATCCGCTTTACTCTTGGTAAATCCCAAACTGAATAGGAAGCCATCTATCCTACCATACCAGATCCTGGGTGCCTGTTTCAAACCATACATGGATTTCTTCAGTTTGCACACATGTGACTCTCAGTCATGTGTCTCAAACATGAGTTGCTACTCCACATACACTTCCTCTTCAACTACACCATTCAAGAAAGTTGTCTTGACATCCATCTGGTGTACCTTTCATTTCATCATTGCAGCCAGAGCAAGTATTGATCTAATGGAAGTGAATCTGGATACAGGTGCAAAAGTCTCTTCATAGTCAATTCCTCTTTCTGGGAGGAGCCACGAGCTACAACCTCGCTTTGCATTTCGCCATGCTACCATCTGTAGCATGCTTGATCTTATAGATCCACTTGGAAGTCACAAAAAACTTCCCTTTAGGTCTTGAGACCACATCCCAAACATGATCGATTGGTACTTCTCGACCATGGCATCCTTTTATTGTATCCCGTATCCTGGGAACTTCAGATTCTTCAATATCTTCAATAGATAGTTTGAACTTCATTGCTGGAACAAATGGTGTAGTTCTTCTTTTGTAGGTGATGGTATACGATCTTTTCTACAAAACAAGTTAAATTGCATGATTATAAAACATCTCATATTTTTCAGAACTAATTCTTACACATAAAGAAATATGTCATACATTCATGCAATTATTTTAGCCAATGCTTCAATACAACATTTATCCATATCCCGTAACTTTCTAGATGCCTTCCAAACTCTACTAGAACATTGTTAAGAGTGTTCACAAATCCCAACATGTCATCAAAGAGGTTTCATTCTAGATAAGTAGCAATGGAATGTTGTACAGTGTCATAGGCCACTTACCCATCATATGCATATTAGTAGTATACTGTTCATTAATGTAATTATTCTAATATGCATAATACACATCCTAAGTTTAGGAACATAAGCATATACATCATTGAGCAATATTATTTAAACAAACAAATATGTAAGAAATGACAATTCAAATACTTATCTTTGTTTGGTTTGTAGGGTGGAATCCCTCTCAATATTTGCTTCCTTGCAGGAACTACTGGAGTGTGCTCCCTCTTGATCTTTGCTTCCTGGATTACATGTCCTTGAACTTATATCCATCCTCGATCACTTATGCATACTTACTAGTATCATCATTGTGTTACCCTCGAGATCTCATACATAATCATACATTCATTAGTATAATCTCAATACTATCAAAACACAATAATCTTAAACATGTATAGTCATGATCATTTCAAACACAGATAATACACATTAGCATTCAAAGTTTCAGGGAAGACTTCTCTTACTCATGCATATTCATATTTGACCATAGAACTCTTCTAGTTAGTCATATCATCAATCAAGGTAAGAGACATAATATGCATAAACCCTTGATTACTTACATTTCTAACTTCATAAATAATCATTATCAACCATACAACAGTATAAGATCCTAACACAAGGTAGGATTCTAATTTGATATAGGAAAAACATACATGGTTATCATATTTGCTAGTTATGTCTAGCAATGTCTTCTTTTTGTCTTCAATGACTTGTGCTAGTAACCTGCATATCTCATAGGTTAAGCATTGTAGAACCAAATTATACATACCTCGTAAGTAGAGCTTCAATGTGATCCATGAAAATGGATGAATCTTTGTCTTCATGTGACCTTGGTCATATGTTCTTGAACTAGAATATGGTTTGTGTTTCTTGATGTACCTTTCATGTTAGCGGACAACATCAACCTCATACACCACAATGCATTATTACAATCATAAGTGTCAAAACCCTAATCAATGAATATCTTCTATCGTGCATTCATAATTTTATTAAGGTGATATGACAAGTCTAAAGTTAGTCAAGATTGTACTAACCTTAATGAAGACAAACATACCATAAACTTAATCATGAATAGATCTCGAAACATACCTGGATAAGTCATACCTGTCGAGATTGCTTGTAATCTTCTTATGTAAGGTCTTAGCCTCATCTCCCTCTGAAACTGAAACTTCTTCACTTATGCAGGTGACCAATCCATTCTTTTCTAGAATGAGCCCAATACACTTGATTTGCAGAAACTAGATCTGGACCTAGATTAGGGTTTGTCAGGGAAACCCTAAGAATTCAAACTTTGAATTTCAAACTTCTGAAAGGATAGAAAGATGTGCCTTGATGAGCTAATCAACCTGGTATACTCAGAATTTGAAAACTGCAAAGTTTCACCCCTCAAAATTTCCTTTGAAACTTCCAGATCTTCTGGACAAGATCCCGAACTAGGGTTTGATAAAGCCCACCCTTTTTCCCAACAAAAAGGTTCGATCCAAAGCTCTAAACTTCAATTTTTCTGAGGAGCTTCCAGCCATGGTCACATACTTCAAAAATTCCAACTTTTGCAGAAGCCCTAATTTTCCACTTTTCTGATCAAAGTCCCAAACTAGGGTTTAATCAAGCTTGGCCTTCTACCCAACCAAAAAATTTGATATTGGTCTCTAAATTTCTATTTTGATGAGTATCATTCAGCCGTGGTCTCCGTTTACAAAAATATGAACTTTCTCTGAAACCCTAATTCCCGGAGCCATGAATAAAGGTGCTCAAAATCCAATTCTGTTTTGACAGAAATATGCACCTGATTGTTTCTGGTGTAACTTCAAAATTATGAATCCACAGGGTCTGAAACTTCTACCTGTGGTATCTCGACTTGTCATATTTTCAACCCCACAGGTCTGACCTTAATTGGATTCTCTGAGAGAGAGTTATGTCAAGTGTCGCAATGTGACTTGTTTATGGGATAAAATAGGAGAGCGAACTTGTATGGAGTGCCACGTGTCGCTAGTTCACTTTCGGCCACTGAACCTTCGGCCTATGAAATTAAAGTCGGTTCCCTACCTGTCACTTATTACAAATATTCATTTGGAGCTTCCTAGCCCAATTTATGACCTTTTTTCCTAGGTCACATGTTTATGACTCAGATCTGGAAGAGGCAGAAACCCTAGATTGTACAGATCATAAAACACAAAGTACAATGAATTAGAAGTTGTGCTTCAGAAAAAAGGTACATGGGGATCTTATCTGCAACCTGTAAGAGTTTCAGATCCTGAAACCTCCCTGAAATGGTTTTATATCGAAAGTTCTACGATGACTGGTTTTTGCTATATCAAGCCCTAGCATCGCAAGTGCAAAAAGTGTCATACATGCCATACCATGCCTTCTTTCAGGCTAGCTCTGATGCCATGTTAGTTTTTTAGAATTTAATTCAATCTGATCTAGGATATTAACTGAGAGAACAACATGTACAACATATCAATCATGGACATAATAATGCAAGCACACAAGAGACGATAGACACACAGAGTTTCACTGGGGAAAACCATAAAGGTGAAAAACCCCACAACTTCCTCAAAGATAGATAGAGAAATGATACAACCCAAGCATAAGAGATAGTCTTCTCCTAGCAACAGCTTCTCCTCCTCCACAAGTGCGCCACTCTCCAATGAGAGTATGAGTGAGAAAGTGAATGAGCAAATAGAGTTCCTCCTGCACTCTATTTATACTTGACTTGACTTGCCTAATGAACTTTACTAAGTCGGCCTTAACTTAACCACATAACATAATGATGACAAGGCAAACCCCCAATAGGGTGGTCTAATAACCCTTTGACCCACATGACTTATACAGGGCCGACCCCACCAAGGTGGTCTAATAACCCATCAAGTATAAGTTACGACACTTACAATATAAATGACGACACTTCCGTATAGAGGAATAATAACATCTCTATAGGAATACAAACACTTCCGTATAGAGGAATAATAACATCTCTATAGGAATACAATACACATGGGTAAAATACATTCCGAAGTTACCTATACATCAATAGGAGAATCTTGAGTGATAACATTCTGGCAACCATACTCGGAAAGTCGAAAGACTTCTTTCCCAGAACAAGAATTTCAAAGCTTCAAATCAGATCAAAAATTTCAAGGTTGTAACATTTTCCTTGGCGACCCCAACTTTCATATTGGCGAATTTCTTGGAAGAAATATGGCTTCTAAAAGGATACCTACCAGAAGTCAACTAGATCCTGAACTAGCAAAGTTCTTATCAGATCCTGATAAGATCATCAATAAAGAAAAGAAAGAACAAAGTAACAGGTATTTCCCCATTAACTAGGTCTTTTTCTCTACCTAAAGAAGAGGCACAGGCTATAGAAATTGTCTCTTGGGATTTAAAAACTGAATAGTCCTCATTTAGGTCTAAGTCTGAATCAGATATAAAGAAAACCATGTTTAACCAAAGAAAATTCCAAACACATTGTCTGAGTGCTTTGTGGGAAAATTCACAAGCTAAAGAAGAAAACAGTGATTTATTTCTTTTCACTAAAGCTGCCAACAAAAATACCCAAGTCTTGATTACTCCTCCTGCTATTCCAAGCCATAGTTTTATAATACCTACTGTTACTCCTGATCCTAAGAAAAATCTAAGAGCAATGGCTGCCAATGTCACATACCCAAGTTCTAGACATTTTATGTTATTGACAAAACATTATGTTTTATTTTTATTGTAAAGTTTTATGACTATTGACCAAGTGGGGTCATGGATGACTGTAATTAATTACTTTGAATATTTTATTATTAATAAATCAAAGTGGAGACAAATATCCAAAGGAGACTGTTGAATGAGTGTTCACTGACCCACTAGGGGGAATGGATTGTGGTGGAGAGCAAATTGACACTTGGAAAAATCCTCAACTCACTTCTAACTGTTGCAAGGGGCAACTTCCCTACTTTTGTGGTCATGTTCCCCAAGAAAGTGGAACTGAGCAGGTGGCTCATTTACTGAAATAAACTGACCAAAAGACCTAGGCATGTTATTTATGTATCCATCAAATTCAGCAGGAGGCTATTCATTCTTACCTTGTGATAAGTTATGACCACGAGAGATTTGATGGGGGGAAAGTTAGAAGTGTTTGAGTGAAATAAGATTGCATTCTGAACTAGTGCAGCCACATTACTGAGTTCAATATTGCTAAAGGAAAGAGGTGCTACTGTTAAGTACTACTGCTGATTTGCAAGGGAATTTATTCCATTATTCCACACAGCATCTTTGTCCTAGTGGTTCAGTGAATAGGCTCGGGGGTCCTAAGGCAAGTAGCTTGGATGTCTTCAGGAGTTGGTTGGGTGGAATGGGCTCTTTTGGATGCTTGTTTCTTCTACAATTTCCAAGTTCAATTTGTGTTATCTTATTTTACTTCAGTCAAACTTGTTATTACAGTTCTGATGTTATTATGCTATCAGCTTCCTATATTTTCTTAAATAGGATGATCTGTTAACAATTATTTATTCTGCAATTTATTTTTGCTAAAGGTCCTTATAGCTGACTATGTTAAAATTGTAATTGAATGATTGAGATAAAATTATTCCCTGCATTTTTCCACACATGGTTTAAATGTCGTACTCTAGTACAATGAAGATTAGATTAGAGTAGATTCGAATGATGCTATTCTATGAATAAAATCAGAATGATTTATTCCCTAAATAATTTTTATATAATTCAAAGTATTGTACTATTGTTTTACTTTTCCATATACATATATCGCAGAAGCTACTTAGGGTTACAATAGAATTCATTAAACAAATTCTTATTTATTTTTCGACAATCGCTCTATTATGTCTATGTTGAATGTTCAAACCATAGTAATATAGTTATTTTTAAATCAAATAATCTATATAAGAACTATTATATTTACTGTATAATTAAATGACGAATTCATGCATTATTATACAACATATTAAACCAATATAGGCTAAACATTGACTAAATAAATATCAACAACGCTTAAGTAAGCTTTTGAAATCAAAACCAAGTATTTGTTTCAAACACATAAATAGCACTCATACATATGAGAAATGTATTACAAAACTAGCAGTATTATCACTGCTTACCAATACATTATACTACACAGGTGTTATCATCATTAGAGTTCATATTATGACTTAGGATAATCCAGGCTTGAAACTAGACAATTTATTCAACTACTATTATTGTAGACATTGCACATAATATTTATCAAAGAGGTATTAAGATTTTCATATCATTACTTCGTTGAAGATGCCCAAGAGGAAATCCATAGGTTCGACATTGTCATAACTTAGCATATGAAGTAAAAACATCCTTACAAAATTCTTTAATATTATTGTATCTCAGGTAAATATTGGGGTTTTCGATCCTCAACCAAAACCCTAAACCACAAACAAGAAAAACGCAGTTACAATAGAAGGGTTTTGAACACCTAGACTTACTGCTATTTCCATTTGTTTATATTGTAAAAACAAAAACATTATATCACTATTATTAGGCCATGCCCTAATCATTGCATTAACAGAACACTCAGCCATGCCTTGCGAATTTGTTCGAAAACGTTTGAATCCAATAACTTATAGTATTACAAAAACAATATAGTAAAAAGTAAATCGTTGTGAATCCAACAAGAGCCATGAGGCTTGAGAGTGAAAACCTCCCAATCAAAGTTTAGCTTCGGCACCATTTTCATGTGCAACACTAACAACAGTAGTATCGACTGAGTTATATTTTCAAAACCAAAACTCCTAAGGGTTTACAAACTTGCAATACTGCCTTAAAACTTTCACCACTTTCCATCAAAGTTTCAGAGTGAAGAGCCGAGGAGGTACCACCGAAGCTTACCAGTTTTCAAGAACCCATCTACCTCAAAGACCTATATCATTATCACCTTCGTCAAGTATTACCTGCCAACAAATAGTAACGAAGGGTCAAAGTTTGAAACCTAAAGCTTAAAAACAAATTCACATTTGTAACTATTGGAAAAATGAAATCATAGAACTGGAAACATTACCTGACTGTTAATTTTTACAAGCACAGGTTCTCGCATCACCTTCAGTGGGTGCTTAATACACCACTTGAATCTCTAGAAGTTCCCAACGCTATTCGTTGGTATTGACGAAGAACAACCAAACCCTCAACACCTTCAAACACTTAGGATTTTTATGAGTTAGGTCCACATTGCTTCTTTCTAGAAAAACCAGACTATGCAAAACACTGCCACCATCGACATACTGGTAAAAACCCTATCAATAACTGGTTACAGTATCACAACTTCAACGTATTACAATATAAGGTAAGCCCTACATTGAACACTACCGTTACAACACTCTTACAACTAGTTGCAGGTTGAGGTCACACTATCGAACCCTGGCAATAGCAAGAAACATAAGGAACTTTCAAACCCTGGAGAATCGGAGAGCTTGTTGGCCTCCTTCCCCACTCACTCTTTCCAAATGAATTCTACAAGCATAATCGTAATGTGGTATAGTGGGAAGGTTAGGTTTTATTCCCAAAAATCGAGAACACTTGCAAATCGACGGTGAAGATCTAGCCACCAAGACTTCCAACAAATATGATCACTAACTGCATTAATAACCACAGATATCAACGTCGATTTCATTTTTCCAACTCATAAATCCATTCAACACTCTACTGTGCAAAATAGGTACAGCTCGGCTTTTCACATGAAGTTGGCCACGGAATCAACCAGCGAACAATCCACTACAACAAGCAGTTAAGGAGACTTTAATACCAGGCTTCGGTTGGAAAGCCTGCCAGAAAACATCCACTATGGAGTTAATATCTAGCTACAACCTTAGAAATCGCGAATAAGATGGGATGAGGGCGTGTAAGCCATGGTTCATTACGTGTAAGGTTTGTAACCTAAGTTCACACCATACGTATTATAATTCCAATCTATTGCATGAAGTTCATGCACGATGGTTTTCACATTGGGCTCATACCCTTAGATATTGCACTTCAATTATAATCGTAGCGCATAGGGCTAATAACCCATACTAAATCTATAATGCAAAACATTAGCATGTTCGTACATATATATAGGATAATTTGAACATAGATATATATATGGTAACACAATTACTACAAATGCATACTCTTTGTTATGAAAAATGTATATAGTATGATGTTGTGATTATCCCAAGTTGGGTCATTAAATATGTTTGGGATCTATGTGAACTTTGTCAAGCCTCTAAGTAGAGTAGTTCACTATATGACTATTCCATAGTTAAACATTGATTTTCCATAAGTTTAAAACAATATTTATAGAGTAAAACCAAACAAGTGACGTAAAGGCATATTACATAAAGGTATTTATAAAGTATCTGAGTAGAAATTCGAAGCAGAAAATCTTCTCCACCTTTATAGTATTAACTTAAAAAGGTCATTGCGATGTTGTTTAAGAAACTGAAAAAGGGATCAGAAGGTCTCTATCGAAATCTCTTTTTCTTACCTGTCCTCTGCAAGTAGAATTTCAGGAACGTTAGCTAGTATTAGATAAGTAAGTGTCAGGGCTCTTCAAGGACCCCTTCATCATAGAAAAACAATATGTTAGCCTCCAGAAAACAAAATGCATAACATAGGACGGATGTGACATTATGCATACAACAAGTAAATTTAACATTCGACATTGAGGTTACAATAAGGACTTACAACTTTTGAAGACATTTTTTTAAACTAACAACTGTAAATACATCGGGTGTGATTTATGAGTAAATTAAACTATTAGTCACTAATGTTAGTTGTTATGAATTGTTATCATTAAGTACACAGTTTAATGTCCAGTTGTGCTTAAGTTGACATCTTTAACCCAGCAACACCAGCATTTAATTCTATTTAAAAATTTTAATTTTTAGTGAATTTTTGGGGTGTTACATGTGGTATCAGAGTGCAAGTTCAAATACTAGGCCTGAAGTGGCTCATGCACGCAAATGAAATTCTATAACAGAATTACAAATTACTGATTTAATTTATTTTGTTTCCAGTTTCATCATTTATAATTTGAGTCTGCACGTATGGAAGGACCAACAGAGTCTTTTTGTCGAATTGAATGATAATTCATCTGAATTAATAAGGACTCTAAAAGGTTTAAAATTTGAGATAAAAACAGTTAAGGAAGAGAACGAATGAATCTTGAAAGCTCAAGAGGAGCTAAATCACATCCTGCTGAATAATCTTCATAAAAATGACCAGGATAACGAAACAACAAATAATGTTGAGTTTGGAACAATGTCCTATCAACGTAAGGGTAAAAAGATAAAATTAACTGATTATGACAGCAGTTCATCTTCTGAATTTGATGAAAGGGCACACAGGAAAAAGCATAAGTACTCTAGTGATAGTAGTGACAGTGACTGCTACACTAAGAAAAAGAAGTACAGACCCTATGAAGAAATTTCTAGCGAGTTTAAAAAGATCAAACCTCCAACTTTCAATGGAGAAACAAAAAAGAGTGAGACAGTTGAAGCATGGCTATCCGGGATGAATAAGTATTTCCATATTTATAATTAGTCAAGTCACCTATAAACTAAAATAGAAATTTATAATTTAACTGGAAAGGTAGACATATGGTGGCAAGATATGAAAAGAGTTAAAGGTTTAAAAGAGAAAAGTGTAAATTGGAGTAATTTTAAAAAGTACTTTAAAAGAAAAATTTTGTCAGAACAGTATTATGAGGAACGAGCCAAGGAATTTTATGAGTTAAAGCTAGGTTCCATGGATATGAGAGAGTTGTGGAGCATGTTTTTGAATTTATTAAGGTATGTGTCTTATTTCGTTGAAGAAAATCCTAAGGTACATAGGTTTATGAGTTGCTTTCCCTCTCACATAAATGACATAATTGAATATGATAGTCCTTGAACTCTTGAAGAGACCATAAGAAAGGTGAATATTTGTTTTGAACAAAATAAGAGAAGAGAAGGCATACCACGTTGGAAAACAAAAAGGCCTAACAACTTTGATCAAAGGAAGAAACAATTTTCTTTTAATCATAATTTCAGTAATAATAATTCATGTAATTATTCTAACAGAAAATTTTAAGGAAATAATGCAACAAGTAATACATAGTCAAAATTTACAGCTGCAAGGAAAACTGAACCACCTAAAAACGTTTTTAAGACTAATGAACAAAAAGAACCTGTTAAGTGTTGGGAATGTCAGGGACCTCACTATGCATTGAACTGTCCACTCCGAAAGAAGGTTGTCAACAACATACATACTATACAAGAGGAGGCTACTATTGGTGACTTAGCAAGGGAGATGCCCAGGATAAATGTAGCTTTGGAGAACAGGTAAGCAAATCATCAAACTTCCATGGTTGAAGTGGAAGGTATGTTAAAAGATAAACCTGTTTCTATTTTGATTGATCCAGGGGCAAGTCTTATCTATATTTCACTTGATTTAGTTAAATGTTGCAATCTGAAAGTAGATAAGTTTGATAAATCTTGGTTGGTTCAATTAGCTATTGACACGAAAAGAAAGATGACTGATTTTGTAAAAGAATGTGAATTGTTGATGAATCGGTTTAGAACTTATAATGTCAAACTAAATGTGTTGCCTTTAGGTTCTTATGACATCCTGATTGGAATGGATTGGTTAGAAAAGCATAGAGTTGTACTAAATTTCTTTGAAAAGAATTTTACTTGTTTAAATGATGCTTTTGAAACTGTAACGGTAAAAGGGATACCTAGAAAAATATTTGTTAGGAAAATTTCTGCTTTGCAAGTTAAGAAAGTTGTTTGAAAGGGGTGTAAGTTGTTTGCTGTAAACGTAACTAATAATGAACAGTACACTAATGAATATAAGTTAAAGTTGGAAGACATACCCATTCTTAAGGAATTTTTTAATGTATTTCCGGAAGAAATTCCAGGAATACCTCCGAAAAGGGAACTCGATTTCACCATTGAGTGAGTACCAAGAGCGGTACCGAACTCAAAGGATCCTTACAGAATGAATATTCTGAAGCTTAATGAATTTAAGTCACAGCTTAAAGAATTTATTGATAAAAATTATATAAGGCCCAGTGTATCTCCATGGGGAGCACCTGTAATTTTTGTTATAAAGAAAGACAGAACTATGCGCTTATGCATAGATTACTGACATCTAAATAAGAAGACTATAAAGAACATATATCCTTTTCCCCACATTGACGATCTGTTTGATCAACTGCGAGGCGCAACGATGTTCTCAAAAATAGATTTAAGGTCGGGGTATCATCAAGTTAGGATTAAAGATGAGGACATCTTTAAGACTGCGTTCAGAACTCGCTATGGACACTACAAGTTCGTGGTTATGCCTTTCGGGCTGACTAATGCTCCAGCAGTCTTCATGTGTTTAATGAACAATGTATTACATAAGTACTTCGATAAATTTGTAGTGGTTTTTATTGATGATATTATAATTTATTCTAAGACAAAAGAGGAACATGACGAACATTTAAAAATAATTTTACAAGTGTTAAGGGAACACCAACTGTACGCTAAGTTCAACAAATGTGATTTTTATAAAGATAAAATACAGTACCTAGGGCATGTGATATCCAAGGATGGAATTGCAGTAGACCCAGACAAGATAAAAGCAATTAATGAATTTCCTGCCCCGAAGATGTAATAGGTGTATGATATTTTATGGGAATCACAGGTTACTATCGCAAGTTTATCGAAGGATTTGCTAGGATAGCAAATCCTATAACTTCTTTACAAAAGAAAGGTGAAATATTTGTATGGATAAAAAATGTGAAGAAATCTTTAATAAACTAAAAGAGTTGTTAACAACAAAACCTATTTTAAAAATTGTTGATCCTAACAAGGATTTCATTGTATGCACGGATGTGTGCAATGACGGACTTGGAGGGGTCTTAACACAAGAAGGTCACGCAATTGCATATGAGTCTCGGATGTTAAAGATTCATGAAAAGAACTATGCAACTTACGACCTTGAGTTAGATGTTGTAATACATGCATTAAAAATGTGGCGACATCATTTAATTGGAAGGAAATTCATCTTAATGACTGATAATAAAGGGTTAAAATACGTGTTGGATCAACTGAATCTGAACGCAATGCAAGCTAGGTGGCTAGCTTTCCTTAGCGAGTACGATTTCGAGATTCAACACATAAAAGGAAAGGAAAATAAGGTTGTTGATGCATTAAGCAGAAATGAAAAAATAAGTTTTTTTTCAGCAATCAGCACATATAAATTTGATCTAGAAAATCAGATTAAGGAAAGAATTGGAATGGATGTAAAATATCATAATTTACTTAGTAAAATTACTGAAGACAATGCTAAAATTTGTATAAAATATTATAGAATTGATGAAAAAGGGTTACTGCTGTATAAAAACAGACTTTATGTGCCTAATGTTGCTGAAATTAAGTTGTTGATTTTAAATGAATTGCATAAAAGTCCATACTCCGCACACCCTAGTTACCAAAAGATGATAACTATGTTGCAAAAAGATTATTTTTGGCCTTGAATGAAAAGTGAAGTAGCTGATTATATTGCTAGGTGTATAGAGTGTCAACAAGTAAAGGCTAAACACCAACACCCAGCTGGATTGTTGCAGCCACTACCTATTCCAGATTGGAAGTGGGACATAATTAGTATTGATTTTATTACTGGATTACCTAAAAACTAGAAACAAAATGATTCCATCATGGTAGTTGTGGACAAGCTCAGCAAAGCAGCCCACTTCATACCTGTTAAGAAAGCTCACAAGGCTGCTAACATTGCTGAAATTTTTATGAAGCAAATTTTTCGTTTGCATGGTATTCTAAAAGTTATCATTTCTGATAGAGACTCAAAGTTTACATGAAATTTCTAGAAATCTTTATTTAAAGGTTTAGATACTATTTTGAATTTCAGTACATCATTTCACCCATAAACAGATGGGAGGACTAAAAGAGTTAATCAAATTCTTGAGGACATGCTAAGAATGTATGTTAGAGATCAACTAGGTAAATGGGAGGAGTATTTACATCTTGCTGAATTTGCTTATAATAACCATTGTCAAGCTTCAGCAAAGCTTAGTCCCTTTGAAATTTATATGGAAGAAAATGTAATACTCCTATCTCTTGGAGTAATCCAGTTGACAGGTTAATGTTAGGACCTGATTTGTTAAGAGAATTGGAACTAACCATGAAACAGGTTCAAGGCAATTTGAAAATTGCACAAGATAGACAAAAAAGTCAAGCAGATCTAAAAAGAAATCAGGAAGAGTTTCAGGTTGGTGAACATGTGTTCCTTAAGATAAAACCTAAGAAAAGTTCCCTAAGACTGGGAAGTTGTGCTAAATTAGCACCCAGGTATTGTGGACCCTTTGAAATATTGTCCAGGGTAGGACCAGTGGCATATCAGTTGGAATTTCCACCAAATCTTAAAGTACATAATGTATTTCACATCTCTCTTTTGAGAAAGTATGTGCATGATACTACTCATGTTATTAATTGGAATGATGTACAGGTGGAACCAGAAGGAGATTTTCTGGTGGAACCGGACTTTATCCTCCACAAAAGGGAACTTTTGCTTCGTAATCGTACCATTGGACATGTTAAGGTGCAATGGAAGCACCTTAGTCCGGACGAAGCTACTTGAGAATTGGAAAGTAATATGCGGGTGGCATATCCAATGTTGTTCCAGGAGGAACAAGAGGATGATGAATAAAGAAACATCGAGGATGATGTTGGACTTAAGAGGGGGTGTTTGTCACATACCCAAGTTCTAGACATTTTATGTTATTGACAAAACATTATGTTTTATTTTTATTGTAAAGTTTTGTGACTATTGACCAAGTGGGGTCATGGATGACTGTAATTAATTACTTTGAATATTTTATTATTAATAAATAAAAGTGGAGACAAATATCCAAAGGAGACACTTGAATGAGTGTTGACTGACCCACTAGGGGGAATGGACTATGGTGGAGAGAAAATTGACACTTTGCAGCATCCTTAACTCACTTCTAACTATTGCAGGGGGGAACTTCCCTACTTTTGTGGTCATGTTCCCCAAGAAAGTGGAACTGAGCAGGTGGCTCATTTACTGAAATAAACTGACCCAAAGACCTAGGCATACTATTTATCTATCCATCAAATTCAATAGGAGGATGTTCATTCTTACCTTGTGATAATTTCTTATCACAAGAGATTTGATGAGGGGAAAGTTAGAAGTGTTTGAGTGAAATAAAACTGCATTCTGAACTAATGCAACCAAATTGTCGAGTTCAATATTGCTAAAGGAAAGAGGTACTACTATTAAGTAC
Organism: Larix kaempferi; assembly: GCA_027924585.1. NCBI lineage: Eukaryota > Viridiplantae > Streptophyta > Pinopsida > Pinales > Pinaceae > Larix > Larix kaempferi. The sequence goes on along the minus strand of BSBM01000361.1, from coordinate 36,004,329 downwards.
TACTGCTGAGTTGCAAGGGAATTTATTTCATTATTCCACACAGCATCTTCGTCCTAGTGGTTCAATGAACAGGCTCGGGGTCCTAAGGAAAGTAGCTTGGCTGTCTTCAGGAGTTGGTTGGGTGGAACGAGCTCTTTAGATGTTGGTTTCTTCTACGGTTTCTAGGTTCAATTTGTGTTATCTTATTTTACTTCAGTCAAACTTGTTATTACAGTTCTGATGTTATTATGCTATCAGCTTCCTATATTTTCTTAGATAGGCTGATCTGTTAACAATTATTTATTCTGCAATTTATTCTTGCTAAAGGTCCTTATAGCTGACTATGTTAAAATTGTAAATGAATGATTGAGATAAAATTCTTCCCTACATTTTTCCACACATGGTTTAAATGTCGTACTCTAGTACAGGGAAGATCAGATTAGAGTAGATTCGAATAATGTTATTCTATGAATAAAATCAAAATGATTTATTCCCTAAATAATTCTTATATAATTCAAAGTACTATACTATTGTTTTACTTTTCCATATACATATATCGTAGAAGCTACTTAGGGTTACAATAGAATTCATTAAACGAATTCTTATTTATTTTTCGACTATCACTCTATTATGTTTCTGTTGAATGTTCAAACCATAGTAATATAGTTATTTTTAAATCAAATAATCTATATAAGAACTATTATACTTACTATATAATTAAATGACGAATTCATGCATTATTATACAACATATTAAACCAATATAGGCTAAACATTGACTAAATAAATATCAACAATGCTTAAGTAAGCTTTTGAAATCAAAACCAAGTCTTTATTTCAAACACATAAATAGCACTCATACATATGAGAAACGTATTACAAAACTAGTAGTATTATCACTGCTTACCAATACATTATACTACACAGGTGTTATCATCATTAGAGTTCATATTACGACTTAGGATAATCCAGGCTTGAAACTAGACAACTTATTCACCTACTATTATTGTAGACATTGGACATAATATTTATCAAACAAGTATTAAGTTTTTCATATCATTACTTCACCGAGAAGCCCGAGAGGAAATCCACAAGTTCGACATTTTCATAACTTAACATATGAAGTAAAACCATCCTTACGACATTCTTTAATATTACTGTATCTCAAGTAAATATTGCGTTTTTCGATCCTCAACCAAAACCCTAAACCACAAACAAGAAAAACGTAGTAACAATAGCAGGGTTTTGAACACCTAGACTTACTGCTATTTCCATTTGTATATATTATAAAAACAAAAAAATTATATCACTATTATTGGGCCATGTCCTAATCATTGCATTAACATAACACTAAGCCATGCCTTGCGAATTTGTTCAAAAACATTCGAATCCATTAACTTATAGTATTACAAAAACAACAGAGTAAAAAGTAAATAGTTGTGAATCCAACGAGAACCATGAGGCTCGAGAGTGAAACCCTCCCAATCAAAGTTTAGCTTCGGCACCATTTTCATGTGCAACACTAACAACAGTAGTATCGACTGAGTTATATTTGCAAAACCAAAACTCCTAAGGGTTTACAAACTGGCAATACTGCTTTAAAACTTTCACCACTTTCCATCAGAGTTTCAACATGAAGAGCCGAGGAGGTACCACCGAAGCTTACCGGTTTTCAAGAACCCATCTCCCTCAAAGACCTGTATCATGATCACCTTCGTCAAGTATTACCTGCCAACAAATAGTAACGAAGGGTCAAAGTTTGAAACCTAAAGCTTAAAAACAAATTCACATTTGTAACTACTGGAAAAATGAAATCATAGAATTGGAAACATTACCTGATAGTTAATTTTTACAAGCACAGGTTCTTGCGTCACCTTCAGTGGGTGCTTAATGCACCACTCAAATATCCAGAAGTTCCCAACGTTGTTCGTTGGTATTGTCGAAGAACAACCAAACCCTCAACACCTTCAAACACTCAGTATTTTTACGAGTTAGGTCCACATTGCTTCTTTCTAGAAAAACCAGGCTATGCAAAACACTGCCACCGTCGACATACTGGTAAAAACCCTATCAATAACTGGTTTAGTATCACAAATTCAACGTATTACCATACAATGTAAACCCTGCACTGAACACTATCATTACAACACTCTTACAACTAGTTGTAGGTGGAGGTCACATTGTCGAACCCTGGCAATAGCAAGAAACATAAGGAACTTTCAAACCCTGGATAATCGGAGAGCCTGTCGGCCTCCTTCCCGACTCACTCTTGCAAAATGAATGCTACAAGCATAATCGTAACGTGGCATAGTGGGAAGGTTAGGGTTTATTCCCAAAACCCGAGAACACTTGCAGATCGACGGTGAAGATCCAGCCACCGAGACTTCCAACAAATATGATCACCAACTGCATTAACTACATTAATAACCACAGATATCAACGTCGATTTAATTTTTCCAACTCATAAATCTAGTTAACACTCTACCGTGCAAAATAGGTACAACTTGGAAATCTCCACATTTGTTTCACGTGAAGTTGACCACGGAATCAGCCAGCGAACAATCCACTATGACAAGCAGTTAAGGAGACTTTAACACGAGGCTTTGGTTGGAGAGCCTCCCAACAAACATCCACTATGGAGTTAATATCTAGTTACAACCTTAGAAATCGCGAATAAGATGGGACGAGGGTGGGTAAGCCATGGTTCATTACGTGTAAGGTTTGTAACCTAAGTTCACACCATAAGTATTATAATTCCAATCTATTGCATGAAGTTCATGCATGATGGTTTTCACATTGGAATCATACCCTTAGATATTGCACTTCAATTATAATCATAGTGCATAGGGATAATAACCCATACTAAATCCATTATGCAAAACATTAGCATGTTCATACATATATATAGGATAATTTGAACATAGATATATATATGGTAACACAATTACTACAAATGCATACTCTTTGTTATGAAAAATGTATATAGTATGATGTTGTGATTATCCCAAGTTGGGTCATTAAATATGTTTGGGATCTATGTGAACTTTGTCAAGCCTCTAAGTAGAGTAGTTCACTATATGACTATTCAATAGTTAAACATTGATTTTCCATAAGTTTAAAACAATATTTATAGAGTAAAGTGACGTAAAGGCATATTACATAAAGGTATTTATAAAGTACCTGAGTAGAAATTCGAAGCAGAAAATCTTCTACACCGTTATAGTATTAACTTAAAAAGGTCATTGCGATTTTGTTTAAGAAACTTAAAAAAGGATCAGAAGGTCTCTATCGAAATCTCTTTTTCTTACCTGTCCTCTGCAAGTAGAATTTAAGGAATGTTAGCTAGTATTAGCTAAGTAAGCGTCAGGGCTCTTCAAGGACCCCTTCATCACAGAAAAACAATCTTTTAGCCTCTAGAAAACAAAATGCATAACATAGGACGAATGTGACAATATGCATACAACAAGTAAGTTTAACATTCGACATTGAGGTGACAATAAGGACTTACGACTTTTGAAGACATTCTTTAAACTAACAGCTATAAATACATCGGGTGTGATTTATGAGTAAATTAAACTATTAGTCACTAATGTTAGTTTTTATGATTTGTTATCATTAAGTACGCATTTTAATGTCCAGTAGTGCTTAAGTTGACATCTTTAACCCAGAAACACTAGCATTTAATGCTATTTAAAAAATTTATTTTTTAGTGAATTTTTGGGGTGTTACAGCCAAATTTTCCCCTTTATCTCTCCCTGCTAATATTCATGACTTACCTGTGGGCTATGCCCAACACCTCATGAGATTTGAGGGGGAAGGAAATGGTTCTGCACAACAGCATGTGGACCAATTTACTGATTTTATAGACCTATAAGGATGAAGATGATGTCAAGATGAGGTTATTTTCCCAAAGTCTTGTAGGAGAAGTGAAGAAGTGGTTAAAAGCCCTCCCAAATGGAAGAATTGCTACCTATGAGAGATTTGAACAAGTTTCCTGGCCAAATGGAAAGATAAACAAAATCCTCTCCAAATTCTCACTCAGTATGAAAACACAAAGAAAACCAATGTTGAGACCGTCCAAGATTTTTTCAGCTAGATTCATACGGACATCAAGCCTCATGTGGGAGCAGCCAAGATTCATTATGCTAATTGTTTTTATAATGACTTTGCTTTCATGTTGAGAGAAAGGAGATCTGCCACTCTACCCGATATGTTAAAAGGTGTTGTATAAGTGGAAGCTAATATGATGGCCTCAGGTAAAATGAAGCACATAAATTAAGCTGTGAAAAATAGATCTAATGAGGAAGCCCCACCTTCCACATCCCAATCCATTGATACCATATTTGAACAGATTATGAGGACTATGGAAAGGCTGGTAGATAGGATCTCCCTTGATAATAGGCCTCCTGCCAAAGAAAACCTAGAGCTTCGAGCTCAAAATAACAATTACAGAATACCTTCTGCCCCACAGGGAAGACCAAGAGAGCCAAGGGATCCTAGAAATGCTGAGAATCAACCAATCATACCACCCTTTGCTGAGAACTTAATAGAAGGAGAATAAGAAGATGGACATCCTGATGACCAAATCCATGTATTTGATAAGATCCAACCCCAGTTCTATTTAACTAAAGAGGAATATGACCAATCCTCCCTACAGTTAGATAGTAGCCAAGAAGAATCAGAATCTGATCAATACCAAAGAGGCTTCCAAAATGCAATCTATGAATTTCAGAGGCAGCATAATTTGAGAGGTAGGAAGGTAACTGTGGACCAAGGAAAGGCTATTGTTGGGCCATCTTCTTCTCAGCCACAAAGAAAATAAGCCTCTAGGAAGAATGACCCAAAAAATGTAACCTCTGATAAGGCACCTGAGAAGGGGGAAGAAACTCCTAAAAAGGGCCCAGAAGGGAGAGATGAAGGTAATGTAAAAACAATAGAAAAGATCCATTCTGTTTTCAATTTAGAGAATGAAATATCTAAGATTAAAATCTCAATTCCCTTAAATGAGTTGGTCAAAACTCAGAGTACAAAGATCAGATTTTGAAAGTAGTGAATGGAGAAGAATGAAAGCAACCTGATACTCTGAATTTGCATGATGACAAACCCACTCTCCTGTTTGGTCCCCATGTTGAAAGTACTCCAAAGGATGATGTTCCTCCCTTTTATATCAGTCTAAGAATACATGATCATATATTACACAACGCTATGTTAGATTCTAGAGCTTCATAAATGCCAAGATGAGTGGTGGAAAGTTTGGGGTTAGAAATCACAAGGCCCTATAAAGATTTGTTCTCCTTTGATTCTAGAAGAGTCCAATGTTTAGGGCTGATTAAAGACATGGTGGTCTCACTAACTCAAATACCTCAGAAGAATGTAATCATGGATGTGGTAGTGGATGATATTCCACCTAAATTTGGAATGCTATTATCTAGGTCTTGGGCATCAAAATTAAAAGGAACTCTACAAATTGACATGTCTTATGCTACCATCCCTATTTTTGGAGAAAACAGAAAACTATACAGGGAGCATAGACTGTCCTATGTAGTAAGCAGTAAGAGTAAGCCTAATAACCATCCCATTTTTGTTGTAGACACTGATATAGGCATCTCAATTTTCTGTTATGATCTTGGTTCAGAAGAGAAAGGTGTGAATATTATTGACCTTCCTGAAACAAATGATAAGTCTAGTAATGAGCAAGGAATACAATGCATTGAAGACTCAACAAACATAGAAGACAATGGTCAGCAAATGGAGAAAGGCAATGATGAAAACCCAGACTTAGAAATGGAAACTACAACCACAATCCAAAGAGAAGAGCTATGGACTATGAAGTTTGATGGAGCTGTGAATAAAGAAGGAGATGGGGAAAGAGTATGGATCATCCCTCCAAATGAAGTGAATGCAAAAGATTGCATACCTTCAAACTAATGTTTGATTGTTCCAATAATGTGGTAGAATATGAATCCCTACTGTTGGTTCTGAATGCACTCAAAGATCTAAGAGCTAAAAAGATCAAAGTTTATGGAGATGCAGAGCTAATAATCCAACAGGTGAATGGAAATTATGAGACTATACATCCCAAAATGAGGGCTTACAAAAAAAAATTTGGGGATATGTTTGATAACTTCTTCACAAAGCATGATATTTCCTTCATTCCCAGAGAGAAAAATACAATAGCAGACATTTTGGCCAGCTTTACTAGCAGATCACAACTCCCTGCCTATCCTACCAGAGCTTACATGATCAATATAAGGCATAGACCCTCTGTTCCAGACAATACCAAACATTGGAAAATATTCAAATATGATCAGCAGATCAAGAGATTCTTAGACATGACTGAGGAATTTTCCAATGCCCAGATTGATCAAGAGGACTATTCATGTGATGAATGGGAACGTGATCCACCAGATTTCCTAACCACCTTGGGAGATAAAGAGATCCTGCAGCTGAAGAGAAATTATATACCCAAAGGATTGGTACCATTGGAAATTTTTTTGATGAAAATGATGTGGACAAAAATCACAAGGTTGCTCCAAACCACAGTGAAATGGAAGACTGTAACATTGGGAATGATGAAGAGCCCAAAATTTTCAAACTGTCAAAGTCTTTAACCCCAATCCATAAAGATGACTTCGTGGATTTAATGAGAATGTTTTTTTATGTGTTTGCATGGTGCTATGAAGACTTGAAATATTTTAACACTACTATCATCTAGCATACCATACCATTCAAGATAGAGGAGAAACCATTCAGGAAGAAACTGAGAAGGATGAATCCTATGCTACTCCCACTGAAAGAAAAAGAGACGAAGAGGCTGTATGAAGACAAAATCATAGTCTCCTTAAGGTTTTCAAAGTGGGTAGCTAACATAGTCCTAGTGAGAAAGAAAAATGGTGAAATCAGATTGTGTATTGGCTTTAGAAATATGAACAAAGTGTCCCTAAAGGACAACTACCCCCTGCCCAAAATGGACCACATTTTATAGAAAGTTGTAGGGGCAGCAAGAATGTCCATGCTGGATGGATTTTAAGGGTACAATCAGATTAAGGTGTAGCCAGAAGACCAAGACAAGACAACCTTTACCACACCTTGGGGAACCTTCATGTATGCAAAAATTTCTTTTGGTCTGTTGAATGCATGAGCTACCTTCCAAAGAGATATGGACATAGATTTTGCAGAAGAGAAAGAAAATTTTATGGTCATATACATGGATGACATCACTGTGTATTACAAATCTGATACAGAGCATTTGAAACATTTGCATCAAGTGTTTTCCAAGTGCAAAAAATTTGGAATCTCTTTGAACCCAAAAAAGTCAAAATTTTCCATGCAAGAAGGCAAGCTGCTAGGTCACATAATATCTAAAGATGGGATCAAAATTGACCTAGACAGATTTGACACAATATAGAAAATTGAACTCCCCAGGAGTAAAAATTAGGAGGTTCAATCCTTTCTAGGCCCAATGAATTCTTAAGAAGGTTCATCCCCAATTTTGCAGAGATCATGAGGTCAATCACAAGCATGCTTAAGAAGGACACTCAAATCAAGTGGACTGTTGAAGCCAAACAAGCATTTGGAGACATAAAAGGGAAATAGTTGAAGCACTCGTACTAATCAGTCCTGATTTTGACAGAGAGTTCCTTATGTTTTCTTTTGCCTCTAAGAATTCCATAGCTGGAATGCTTTTACAAAAGAATCAAGAAGGAGATGAGCATCCCATAGCTTTATTTATAAGATCTCTTAGAGATGTTGAGCTCAAGTACAACATCATGGAGAAGCGGGCATATGCCATGATTAAAACCTTGAAAGATTTCAGAGTTTACGCTCTGCATTCCCATGTTGTTTCTTATGTTCCTAATGCTGTTGTGAAGGATATATTGACACAACCTAATCCAAAGGATTGAAGGGATAAGTGGATAGCTGTGCTTTTGGAATATGACTTGGAGATCAAACCTGCAAAGCTTATAAAAGGACAAGGACTAGTTAGGCTCATGGATGAGTCAAATTAGGATTCACTAAGTGTGAACTTGCTTTCACACATGCTGGAAGAAACTGCCCAAGACCCATTGTCACAAGCGTCAAACAAATTCTTGTCTTCTCCTTAGTATTATGATATTATATATGTTTTGCAGAACTTGCAAGCACCCACTGAGATGGGTAAAATCAAAGCTAGGTCAACCAAGATGAAGGCTGCAAAGTTTTGCATATTGAATGGTTTTCTTTATTAGAAAGACCCTGGAAGTGTCCTACTTAATTATATAGTGGAAGATGAAGCCAAATTAACCCTGAAAGAATTTCACAAATGTGTTTGTGGGGGGCATCATTACTGGAAGGGCACTGTCAACAAAATTCTTAGGGCAAGGTTTTATTGGCCCACCATGTTCAAAGATGCATATAAGGAAATAATTACTTTCCATGAATTCCAAATATTTGAAGGAAAGAGGTTCAACTCTTATCCTTTCCTTTGAAACCAATATCTGTAGAAGCCCCTTTCCAACAATGGGGGATTGACTTCATTGGTAAAATTTTCCTCATATCCTCTGTACAACACAGGTGGATATTGATTGCCACTGATTATTTCACTAAATGGATTGAGGCAATACCAACTAGGAAAGCCACAGACACATTCATCATCAAATTTCTAGAGGAAAATATCATATCCATGTTTGGTTTCCTTGTTAAAATAATCATTGTCAATGCTCAAGCCTTCAAGTCCAAGAAAATGGTCAAATTTTGTGACAAATTCCACATAAAATTGGGCAATTCTACTGCTTACTACCCCCAAGGAAATGGACTAGCTGAGTCATCCAACAAAAGTCTAGTTAGGATCAACAAGAAGCTACTGGAAGAAAACAAAAGGGCTTGGGACACCAAGATGACCTTTGCTCTATGGGATGATAGGATCACTTCTAAAAGATCCATTGGAAATTCTCCTTTCAAATTAGTATATGGAACAGAAGTGATATTTCCTGATTCCCTCAGAGGGCTTGCTATAAAGCTGCTAGAGGAGTAGGAAGAAGAGCCAAACTCTAAGCTAAGGAGAACTAACCAACTGATTGAGATACAGGAAGTCAGAGATAGAGTACATACTGAATCTGTGCTAGCTCAAGAGAGGGTTAAGAATAATTTTGACAGAAAGACCAAGGATGATGATTTCCAAGTGGGAGATCTAGTGTTGAAATGGGATGCTAGAAGAGAAGACCAAGCCCAAAATTTTGATAACCTCTGGTAGGGGCACTATACAGTGATCGCTCACCATGGAAACAACGCTTTCTTCTTACAGGATGAGGATGGTGAACCAGTGGGAAACAAACCCGCCAATGGGTTGTTCTTGAAGCACTATCTCCAATGAAAACACAAGCCGATCAACCCACCTGCACTGTACAATATCGTTTTTTTGTTGAGTTTCAGTTAGCCATTTTTTAGTTTTGTTTGAAAAAATGAAAAAGAAAAAAGAGGCAGCTAGTCTACTGTTCTTTCTACGTCACAGGGAGGATAACATCCTTAGTTGGAGCTGTTGTTATCAGCCCTAACATATTATACAACTTGACGAAAAACTGACATTGTTCTCGTTTTTTGGGGGGTCAATTTTAGTAGCTTTTTTTACCTCCGTTTCAAAAAGGGTGTATACTGGTAGCACCATTTTTCATTTTGAGCCATTTTTTTTGTGATTTTGAAACTTCTTGGTCATAAGAAAATTTTAACTTTTATTTACAACGGTCATTTTCCAAACTTTACAAAAACATCTACATTTAATAGCTAGCTATAGTAAAAAAATACACACATTTTTTAATTTTGTACAATTTAGAAGCTAGTTAGACCGAAAAATGCATGCATTTTCAAAGTTTTTTCATTAAACTTTTATCTTAAAGAAGTCATTTTTTGGGAAAATTTATAAACAAAATGCGAAAAAAAGCATTCCAAACCATTTTTCAACGTATTTTCTGCTATTTGACATATAAAAATGATACTCTTTAACATTATTTTTCATAAAGTGATGATTCACATAAACTCAACAAAACGTATACCATATATTTCTAAATAGCATATTAAAAACATAATAGTTATTCTCAAAATAAAATCTTCAATCCAAAACATTACAAAATATCTTATCGAAAAATTGTCAACTTTGACATCTTCCTCAACAATATGAAACTAATCAACAATATCAAGCATCCCAAACTCTTCATCGAAATTGACATTTTCTGCTATATGGCTCTCTTCCTAGACCTCAATGTGTTCTTCCATTGGATCCTCTACTTCTGCAAAATGCCCAAAGTGATCTTTTTTGAACATCCCTTTTAAAGGAGGCTGTAGATATTTTGACATCTTTGCCACAAGTGACTGACTAAATTCTCCTTTCTTCAAACCAACTTCCTGCATTTCATCTAGAATAACTTTCATAGCATTAAATCTTTGCTTGATATAATTGCACTGTAGTAGATCATTCTCAATGGATATGCAATTTCTTCCTTTTTGTAATGAACATGCTATTGTTGTACCTAATCAACACATACAAAACAAAAAAAGTTAAATAACATAATGAAATAGAAATTTAAAAAATATATATTACTAAATTTAGATTACGACACTAGTTTCATATGTAACATCATAAATATTACCCAATCCCGAGAAAAATCTAAAACCAAATATCCTTCTCTTGAAAAAGTATCTATGAGATAATTAATCAATGATTGTGGCTTCTGGTAGATGTTTACAGTCTCTCCTTTCAAATCTCTATTTTCATATGTCAACTTGTTACACATGACATTATAAGACAATATTTGACTATATTTGTCTTCACTCTTTGCATTGATTAAAAGAGTATCATAGGTATCATCTTTTGTCCAACATCCAAGATGTATGCTTTCAATATCACTCATAAATGGATCAGTGTTGGAGCTACAAATGTTAGGCTTATGCCTGTAACAAAAATAGATAAGAATCTAATTAACTTATAGAAAAATAATTTAATGTTTTCTAAATTCAAATGTTTAATAATATACTACAAATATCTTACCAATACAGTTGTTTCCTTGAGTTTGTTTTATCCTTGAATGTTGTTAGCACTGCTCCTACTTGTACATCTGAATGGAAAACAAGAAATCTCCATAGGGGTGATGTTGTGATGTCCATAAATCCCGAAACCAATTTATTGAATGACTGGTATGTATAAGGCTCACAATCATAAATAATGTTATTGATATTGTATCCATGAGGGATATCTACGATAACTAGGGAGTACCGCTTTTTGGGAACAAGATTTGCAATGTTTGCATAATCACCAAAAATCACTTTATATTGCACAGTGTCAAGCCCATTCCAAACGTGATGATCAAGGGTGTCATTAAGTTCAACATTTGCAAGACACTGTCTTCTTTGTCGTTCTATTTTGGCTCTTTGAATATGAATTTTGAAAGACTCTGGTACTGTATTCTTCTTTGACATCTTTGAAAAAAAATTATATATATAAGTAATAAAATAAAAATGAATTCACTTAGAAATGAATAAAATAGAAAATATCATAAACCATCATACCTTTTTGTATGCAACAAAAAAATCTTTTAAGCTTTCCATGGAGCTTGAATCTGGATAGTTGCATCTAACATCATCCCAACACTTCTCACCCAACATTATAACCATATCCTCTTGTATTTTCATGTAAACCTTATGACTACATGATGTAAAAATAAATGGCGTTAGCAATGACATGTAATAATAAGACAATGCTTATTTAATAAAAAAATCTTAAACTTAAAAAAATAGAAACAACTTATAAACTTACTTTTCAAAATAATTGCACATTTCTTCCATGGATAATTCACCTGACTTTACACATGATAGTATTGTAGATATAAGTGTTTCATCATTCACACCTTTCAACAATATCCAAGGTGTTATACTCATATCTTTTGGCATGTTCTTGACATCGGGACCTCCTTGACTACTGCTCCATGCAACTGCTTTACATTTTTTTACCTTCTGATTTTTTACACCAATATTCTCCCACATGCTAAATATGTCATCAATCAAATCCCAAATGGGGCCCGATATAAATGACAATTGAAAATAGTTATCTACAACTCTGAATGCATCACTTCCTTTCAAACCTTTCTATTTCACATTGTCCTATTTAATAGGGATACCTATTTCCATACAACATTGTTTCCGAAAATCTGCATCAAGTTTCAATCTATCCCCACCACATATTTGTTCAAATTCATTGTGGATAAATATAACCCTTGGAATGAATGTCATGGACATCCTATAGTCACTATCTGTGTCGTGATCCCATGACAATAGTTTTGCTTTCACATTTGTTAAACCAACGTAAATGATGCATTTCAGTATTTGAAAAATAGGGTTTCTTGGAAACTCTTGCATCAATTCTCTTCTAGCCTCTGCAGAATGATTCCCCCCCAAAACATAGTAGTTGTAATAAAAAAAAATTATTCTTCAAATGCATCTCTAATAAGAACATATTTTGGGGCAAAAAGAACTAGTGAGTCAACCACATGTGCATGGGGATTGTGCCTCATCAATGCTTTCAGGTTATGAATATGCAAGTGATGTAGTTTCCTAATTTGATACTTCTCTTGGAATTATGTGTGTCTATAAAGTTGTTTTACATTTAAGTCAAATGCATGTCCATTGTGAACCAACTTATCCCTCCGCAATTGATCTCGAATAGTATTTTTTGTTGTCTTAACAACACTATCATCTAGATCACCACCTAAAGTAATGATTTCCAAACTGTCCCTCGAGTTCTCACTATGATTTTCAACATTGGATTGAACATTATCTCTCCTCCTTTTATGTCTTGAAGCAGTTGTATCTAAAAGAACAACTTCTTGATCAGGAATGAAAACATCCTCATCCATAGTTCTTTCAGAAGAGTGTCTATTTCTCTTACGAGTAGAACTAACATTGTCATCACCAACAATTCGTCGATCATGTTCAAGTGGGCGAGATATGCTTTTGAATGTAACCTTCCTAGGAACTTAATTTGATTGTTGGATTTCTTTTCCTTTCCGTGCTTGTACTTCTCCAAGAACATTTTGCACTCGTTTTTGCTTTGGTACTTCTCCCTTATGAAGAGGGGGATTAATGACATCCATCGGATTTTCTTCTGTACAATCAATTCCATTCAGAATATTGGAAAGTGGCATAGCAAAATTTTGCAAAATAAAAACATTATTTTATTAAATCTATTACATTGTCATATAATTCAAAGTATAAGAAATTCAAAACAATATAAAAATATAGAAACTTACTCTTTTTCTCTCAATTTCGTGCACGATTCCTGAACAAAATTCTATGAAAATTTCTTTGATCTTATAGTTTGAAACCTTCAGAGAATACTGGATTTTGACACAGGTTTTAGCTTGTTTCACTAGTGCATAAACACTGTCTTTACCCGACACCGAAAAAATATCTCGCAACAATCCCAATGAGTGATAATCATTTTTAAGATATTCAAATCCAACACAGTATAAGTGAATATTGTCTGAGTTGCCTTGATATTTCTCTTTCAGATACCAAGAATAGTCAAGTTTCTCTTCAACTAGTACATGTTTCCATTCTCTAACATTCTTGGCTTTTCATTCATCACTGGGAACAACTTCATCACGTGCAACATCGTCAGATGGCTCAACTATGTTTTTTTATGACTTCATCGATGCTCTCGCTCCAAAGATGTTTACAGATAGCTTTCTTGATGTCATTTTCCCTATAGTCAAAAACAAAAAAATAATAGTATATGTTTAAAAAAAAATTGCAATACAAAAAAATTGTTAACATATACTAGCCAAAGAACTAAGAATTTGATGGCTTAACATAGCCCTTGGGATATGCATTGGTGCCCCCTGTGGCCAATGCATAGCCCTTCGGCTATGCTAAGGGGTGCCCATAGCATAGACCAAGGGCTATGCAAACGACGCCCAATGCACAACCCAACTAGCGCCCATTTGCATAGCCCACGGGCTATGCAATGGGATTCCCCCAACAAGCGCCCATTGCATAGCCCGTGGGCTATGCAAATGGCCACAACGGCCATTGCATAGCCCGTGGGATATGCAATGGCCACTTGTTGGGGGCATCCCATTGCATAGCGCGTGGGATATGCAAATGGGTGCTAGTTGGGTTGTGCATTGGGCATCGTTTGCATAGCCCTTGGTCTATGCTATGGGCACCCCATAGCATAGCCAAAGGGCTATGCATTGGCCACAGGGCGCACCAATGCATAGCCCATGGGCTATGCGTTGGGTGCCCTTTGAGCGCCCACAATGCCCGCTAGGGAAGGCGCTGTGGGCACCCAGAGGGGACCCGGGGGCGGAGCTCCTCTCCACCCCGTCCCCCTTTAGGCGCCCACAGCACCCCCCCCACCCCCATTGGGTGGTGCGATTCTGAGAATTGTGTCTCCCGACGAGGGGGCATTAGGGGTGATAAGAGGGGTCCAGGGGGGGGAGCATATCTCCCCATTTGGGTGCCCAAAGGGGGTTCGGGGGCGGTTCTCCATGCCCATAGCGCCCCCTATCGGGCGACAAGATTCTCAAAATCATGCCACCCTCTAGGGAGGGCACTGTGGGGGCCCAGAGGGGGCTCGAGGGTGGAGGTACGCTCCACCCTGGCTCCCTTTGGGCGGGCGTTGTGGGTTCCCAAAGAGAGATAGGGGGCGGAGCTCCGCTTCCCCTCGACACCCTCTGGGCACTCACAACACCCGCCCGTCGGGCTATGCAATGGACATGGACAACGGCCATTGCATAGCACACAAGCTATGCAATTGGGGCTACGGTGCCTATGCCCTTCGCCCAAAAAAATAAAAATAAAAATACCTAGGTTTTACAAAGGGCGTGCCAAAGCCCAAAGTAAAAAAATTGCATTAAAACATAAAAAAAATAATTTAACTAAACTTGATATTGTTTGAAGTTGTTCGATGGTCTCCAAAGTCTTCTGGATCACTATTTGCAAATCGTGACTATAGAAAACCAAACTGCGTTAATATAGCATACAATAGGTTTTTTTTACCGTTTTATGAATGTGGGATTAAAATCTGTGTAATTATATAATGCATTATTTCTAAATATAGAGAAGAAGACATTAAATGAAATTTGGCTAGTGTTGTGACTTTTGGTTTAAAAAATTAATGTAAATAACTAATATTGTATTAAGCAGTTTGGATAACATTGTTTAGATGTCATTTTATTAGTATGATTACAATTGTTATATGATAAATTAAATTACTTTTACTAGTGTTATAATTGTGTTTGAGATGTGATTTATTTTGCATGGAATTTTTGGAGGGAAAATTTTGAAGTGAAATTTTGGAGGCAATGTTTGGGAGGGAAAATTTCGTTGTTTTAGCTATAATATTGTTGGGGTTGATAGTTGCACCATTGTATTTTTGGGTGAGGAGTGTGATAAAATTTCATTCTCTTAAACTTTTTAGTGAAAAGTCATGGACTCGTCTGAATCAATTTCAATGTCTGAAGATCATGGAAATTTTGATTTAAGTGGGGATTTCAAAGGCATCGATGATGATTTCTCTTCAAGTGAAGATGTTAATGGAATTAATGATGATGATGATGATGAATAGCTTCCTCCATGTGGAGATTTTAAAGACACTGAGGAAGATTATGAAAATTTTCCTCCAAGTGACGATTTTCAAGGCACCAATGATGATTTTGCTTAAGGAAATGATTCTCAAAGCATCAACAATGATTTTCCTTCAAGCCAAGATTTTCCTCCAAGCAAGTATTTTCAAGGCACAAACGATGAATTTCCTTCAAGCGAGAATTTACAAGACAACAAACTTGATTTTCCTCCAAGCGAGTATTTTGATGGGATAGATAATAATTTTGGTGCATATGAAGGCACTAATGATGGTGTAGATGATTTTCCTCCAAACAAGGATTTCAATGGCACCAATAATGATTTTCATCCAAGCGAGGATTTTAATGGGATAGATAATGTTCCTCCCCCAAGCAATGATTTTGATGGCAGTGACGGTGATTTTCCTCCAAGCGAGGATTTTGATGGCATAGATGATGATTTTCCTCCAAGCAAGGATTTTAATAGGACAGATGATGATTTTGGTGAGGATAAAGGAAACAAAAATGTTGAAGATGGTTTTCCTCCAAGCGAGAATTATGATGGTAGCGAAGACGATTTTCCTCCAAGCCAGGATTTTAATGGCAGCAATGATGATATTCCTCCAAGCGAGGATTTTAATGGGACAGACAATGAAGTTGGTGAGGATGAGAGCACCAATAATGGTGAAGATGAATTTCCTTCGAGCGAGTATTTTGATAGCATCGATGATGATTTTCCTCCAAGTGAGGATTTTAATGGCAGTGATGATGATTTTCCTCCAAGCGAGGATTTCGATGGAACTGATGATGATTTTCCTCCAAGCGAGGATTTCAAAGGGACAAGTGATGATTCTGGTGAGGATGCATGAACTAGTAATGATGAAGGTTTTTTTCCTCCAAGAAAGGATTTTGATGGCATTGATGATGATTTCCCTCCAATCGAGCATTTTAATGAGACAAATGATGATTTTGGGGAGGATGAACCCGACAATGATGTTGATTTAAACTCAACTGATAAAATTGATACTGATGCGGATACTCATTCTCCTACTAATTTTGGTGATGATAATCTCAATTGAGAGGGATGATATTCATCACATTGACGAGGATATTCATTCAAATGAGGATTATTTAATGGTTGATGAAACAAAACGGAAAATTGTACCAATGAGAAAGATTAAGTGTAGCAATAGGCCATTTTATATCAATCCATTAAAGCATTCTTGTTATACAATGTCTAGGAAATATTTTCTCACAAGTCCCAGTTCTATTACTGATTTGATTTCAAGTGAGTGTTGCCAAAAAAATTGTCTGAAAAAAATACACTACAATTATGTTTTTGAGAAATGACGAGCATATCTATCAATGAACAAAAATATGCAAAATTCATATTTGGTAGGGTGCATGATTTCTACAAAGGCATGTTATGATTATTGCATTGGAAGTTTTATGCTTTGCAGAAAGGCATTCAAAAGAATCCACGCAATTGGTAATCTTAGACTATCAAGAATCCAGAAAAGGCAAGAAAAGGATCCTACATTTTATTCTAAAGAATATCATGCATGAGCTAGTGGGCCATTAACAAACATTGTAATGTCATGGATGCATGAATTATTTTCTAAGCATGAAGAGAGTATGCCAGATAGAGAAACCATACACATTCCAGATAATTTCTCAAGGCTAGAAATTTACAACTTGTACAAGGCATTTGTTCAAGATGCTGAAGGAAATGACAATTTCATTAGATATGCATATTTTACAAGACTATGGAAAACAGAGTCCAACAATGTTCGAATTCCTAAGATGTCAAGGATGGGGGTTTGAAGTATATGTGCTTCTCTTAAACAAAGAAGGGATAAATCATAAGGGATACAGAGATGTATGCCTTTAACAAATTTATTTTTTTGAAATAAATATCTATTACGAAAGCTCATCGATGTTTTGTTTTTATTTTATTTGTAGATTCTGTTGTTAAACAACTTCAAGCACATCGCATTCAACAATCAGTTGAACGAAAAAAGTTATACAAACATTGCAAGAAGTGTTATGATGAAACACATAAGTATATGGGTTTGATAATTGATGGCATGGATAAGAAAAAAGACACTTTTGCCACATTTTGTTTGTGTACCAAAGAATTTAAAGGAGGAAAGTTTTATTCACTTTCACTTGGTTGGTTGTATGGTTTTTAATGGTCAAATGTATCCAAAGGTTTACTTTACAGCTCTCAATATTCATTATGATGCCAATATGACCATTACTAAATTCACCATGTGCTGACTAATTGGTCTGGTAATTTTCCTCGAGTTCTATATCTGCAATTGGACAACATCAGCCAGGAAAACAAAAATCATATCATGTTTGGTTATCTAAACATGCTTGTTGAATTGGAAAGTTTTCAGAAGGTTAAAGTTGGTTTCCTTCTTGTTGGGCATATACATGACCATATTGATCAAATGTTTAGCCGTTTTGCAATGACATTGGGGAGGAAGAATGTTGGGAGCCTGCCATCATTAACTGAAATTATTAGAAAAACATATAGTCTAGAGCCTGTTAAGCTAACATTGGAGGAAACTATTGACATGCAAAGATTTATTTTGGGATCCCATGGTGAAGAAAGGTGCATTGAGAAACTCAATGACATTAGCTTTCAACATCAATTTCGTATAAAAAAATTGATGGGAAAACACTACTATGGGGTAAGAAGTACTCAAGAAGTTCAGAATGGGGGCCTACATCAGGTTCAACATTTCTGAAATTCATCCTAGGTCATCAAATGTATGCTTCAAAGTTATCGTTGTTGCAATCAGCTTTTGAGATTCAAAATTCACACCGGCAAAATAGAGATGTTGATTCTTCTCAATGCTTGGAAGAAATCAAAAAGTCTATCAAAGATACATATGACTATTTTTAGGTTGTTGATTCTATTTGGTGGGAGTCATTTTTCATGGAGCAAAATGACATAATTACAAACTCTACAAATGGAGACATTTTTTCAAAGACTCCATTTGGTTGGACATAGAGTATGTCAAATGAAAATGAGGAGAGAAATGTTGATCCTGAAGGTGTTGATCCTTCTCAACCAGAAGAAAGGGAAATGTACATTGAGTCTAGAAGATCAGCTACACGGCGTGAGGCGATGGAAGACCTTTACATGGGCTCAGTACAAGATATTAAGGAGGGTTGCATGATTGTAGGTTTGGCCACAGAAGATCCACGTGCTTATCCATTCTGGATTGCAAAAGTTATGAAGGTCAATAAAGAAAATGAAGAAGTTATATCTATTGAAGCACATTGGTATGCAACATACACACACCCAGTTCATGGTGTGTACAAGCCGAAGATGGTGATCGAGAAAAGGGTTTGCAAAAAGAGAAAAAGAAAGGGTCAAAATGTAATTCATTGTCAAATAGACATTTTTAAATTAGAGGATGTTGACATACTAGTTTATGACTTCCAGTTGACAAGGAAAGGCACTCTTCGCTCCAAGAGTATAGAGATTATCAAAAGATTGTTGGCACCAGAAATAGTTGCAACCTGGGAGTCTACTAAACCAAGACGGATCTAGAAAGAATATGGCATATGAAATGTTGGGAATAAATGAAGATTTAGATGGCGCACTCATTGACACTAGAGAAGAATATGGGCAGGAGGGCACTGTGTGCACCTAGAGGGGGTCGGGGGGCGGAGCTCCGCTCCCCCCCGACCCCCTCTGGGCACTCACAGAACTCGCCCTTTGGGATATGCAATGGAAATGGCCAACGACCATTGCATATCCCACAAGTTATGAGTTGGGGGCTAAGGTTCCTATGCCCTTGGCCCAAAAAAAATAAAATACCTAGGTTTTACATAGGGCATACCAAAGCCCAATGTAAAAAAAGTTGCATTAAAACAAAAAAAAATTAATTTAACTAACCTTGATAATGTTTGAAGATGTTCGATGGTCTCCAAAGTCTTCTGGATCGTTGTTTGCAAATGGTGACTATAGAAAACCAAACTGTGTTAATATAGCATAAAATAGGTTTTTTTTTACTGTTTTATGAATGTGGGATTAAAAATTGTGTAATTATATAATGCATTATTTCTAAATACAGAGAAGAAGACATTAAATGAAATTTGACTAAGGTTGTGACTTTTGGTTTAAAAATTTAATGTAAATAGATAATATTGTATTAATAAGTTTGGATAGCATTGTTTAAATAGATAATATTGTATTACAATTGTTATATGATAAATTAAATTACTTTTACTAGTGTTATAATTGTGTTTGAAATGTGATTTATTTTGCAGGGAATTTTTGGAGGAAAAATTTTGAAGTGAAATTTTGGAGGGAATGTTTGGGAGGGAAAATTTATTTCTTTTAGCTATAATATTGTTGGGGTTGATAGTTGCACCATTGTATTTTTGGGTGAGGAGTGTGATAAAATTTCATTCTCTTAAAATTTTTAGTGAAAAGTCATGGACTTGTCTGAATCAATCTCAATGTTTAAATATTATGGAAATTTTGATTTAAGTGGGGATTTCAAAGGCACCGATGATAATTTACCTTCAAGTGAAGATGTTAAAGGCATTAATGATGATGATGAAGAGCTTTCTTCATGTGGATATTTTAAAGACACTAAGGAATATGATGAAAATTTTCCTCCAAGTGACGATTTTCAAGGCACCAATGATGATTTTGCTCAAGGAAATAATTCTCAAAGCATCAACAATGATTTTCCTTCAAGCCAAGATTTTCCTCCAAGCGAGGATTTTCAAGGCACAAATGATGAATTTCCTTCAAGCGAGGATTTACAAGACAACAAACTTGATTTTCCTCCAAGCGAGGATTTTGATGGGATAGATAATAATTTTGGTGAGTATGAAGGCACTAATGATGGTGTAGATAATTTTCTTCCAAATGAGGATTTCAATGGCACTGATAATGATTTTCCTCCAAGCGAGGATTTTAATGGGATAGATAATGTTCCTCCCCCAAGCAAGGATTTTGATGGCACTGACGGTGATTTTCCTCCAAGCGAGGATTTTGATGGCATAGATGATGATTTTCCTCCAAGCGAGTATTATGATGGTAGCAAAGACGATTTTCCTCCAAGCTAGGATTTTAATGGCAGCAATGATTATATTCCTCCAAGCAAGGATTTTAATGGGACAGACGATGAGTTGGTGAGGATGAGGGCACCAATAATGGTGAAGATGAGTTTCCTCTGAGTGAATATTTTGATGGAAATGATGATGATTTTCCTCCAAGTGAGTATTTTGATGGAACTGATGATATTTTTCCTCCAAATGAGGATTTTGATGGAACTGATGATGATTTTCCTCCAAGCGAGGATTTTAAAGGGACAGTTGATGATTCTGATGAGGATGTAGGAACCAATAATGATGAAGGTTATTTTCCTCCAAGCAAGGATTTTGATGGCATTAATGATGATTTCCCTCCAACCGAACATTTTAATGAGACAAATGATGATTTTGGGGAGGATAAACCCGAGAATGATGTTGATTTAAACTCAAGTGATAAAATTGATACTGATACAGATACTTATTCTCCTACTAATTTTGGTGATAATATTCTCAATTGAGAGGGATGATATTCCTCACATTGACAAGGATATTCATTCTAATGAGGATTATTTAATGGTTGATGAAACAAAAAGGAAAATTGTACCAATGAGCAAGATTAAGTGTAGGACTAGGCCATTTTATATCAATCCAAAGCATTCTAGCTATACAAGGTCTAGGAAATATTTGCTCACAAGTCCCAGTTCTATTACTGATTTGATTTCAAGTGAGTGTTACCAAAACAATTGTCTGAAAAAAATACACTACAATTATGCTTTTGAGAAAAGACGAGCATATCTATCAATGAAAAAAAATATGCAAAATTCCTATGATTATCGCATTGGAATTTTTATGCTTTACAAAAGGGCATTCAAAAGAATCCACTCAATTGGTAATCTTAGACTATCAAGCATCCAAACAAGGCTAGAAAAGGATCCTACATTTTATTCTAAACAATATCATGCACGAGCTAGTGGGCCATTAACAAACATTGCAATGTCATGGATGCGTGAATTCTTCTCTAAGCATGGAGAGAGTGTGCCAGATAGAGAAACCATACACATTCCAGATAATTTCGCAAGGCTAGAAATCTACAACTTGTACAAGGCATTTGTTCAAGATGCTGAAGGAAATGACAACTTCATTAGATATGCATATTTTACAAGACTATGGAAAACCGAGTTCAACAATGTCCGTATTCCTAATAGGTCAAGGATGGGGGTTTGCAGTATATGTGCTTCTCTTAAACAAAGAAGGGATAAATCATAAGGGATACAGAGAGGTATGTCTCTAACAACTTTATTTTTTTGAAATAAATATCTATTACAAAATCTCATCGATTTTTTTGTTTTTATTTTATTTGTAGATTCTATTGTTAAAGAACTTCAAGCACATCGCAATCAACAATCAGTTAAACGAAAAAAGTTATACAAACATCAGAAGAAGTGTTATGATGAAACACATAAGTATATGGGTTTGATCATTGATGGTATGGATCAGAAAAAAACACTTTTGCCACATTTTGTTCGTGTACCAAAGAATTTAAAGGAGGAAAATTTTATTCAATTTCACTTGGTTGGTTGTATGGTTTTTAATGGTCAAATGTCTCCAAAGGTTTACTTTACAACTCCCAATATTCATTATGATGCAAATCTGACCATTACCATAATTCACCATGTGCTGACTAATTGGTCTGGTAATCTTCCTCGAGTTCTATATTTGCAATTGGACAACACCATCCAAGAAAACAAAAATCAAATCATGTTTGGTTATCTGAACATGCTTGTTGAATTGGGAATTTTTTAGAAGGTTAAAGTTGGTTTCCTTCTTGTTGGGCATACACATGACCATATTGATCAAATGTTTAGCCGTTTTGTAGTGACATTGGGGAGGAAGAATGTTGGGAGCCCGCCATCATTAATTGAAATTATTAGAAAAAATATAGTCCAGAGCCTGTTGTGCTAACATTGGAGGAAGCTATTGACATGCAAAGATTTATTTTGGGATCCCATGGTGAAGAAAGGTGCATTGAGAAACTCAGTGACATTAGCTTTCGACATCAATTTCGCATTAAAAACTTTGATGGGAAAACACTACTATGGGGTAAGAAGTACTCAACAAGTCCAGAATGGGGGCCTACATCAGGTTCAACATTTTTGAAATTCATCCCAGGTCATCAAATGTATGCTTCAAAGTTATCGTTGTTGCAATCAGCTATTGAGATTCAAAATTCTCGCAGGCACAATAGAGATGTTGATTCTTCTCAATGCTTGGAAGAAATCAAAGAGTCTATAAAATATACATATGACTATTTTGAGGTTGTTGATTTTGTTTGGTGGGAATCATTTTTCATGGAACAAAATGACATAATTACAAACTCTACAAATGGAGACATTGTTTTGAAGACTCCATTTGGTTGGCCACAAAGTATGTCAAATGACAATGAGGAGAGAAATGTTGAGCCTGAAGGTGTTGATCCTTCTCAACCCGAAGAAAGGGAAATGTACATTGGGTCTAGAAGTTCATCTACACGGCGTGAGGTGATGGAATACCTTTACATAGGCTCAATACAAGATATTAAGGAGGGTTGCATGATTGCAAGTTTTGCCACATAAGATCCACGTGGTTATCCATTCTAGATTTCAAAAGTTATGAAGGTCAATAAAGAAAATGAAGAAGCTATATCTATTGAAGCACATTGGTATGCAACCGACAGACACCCATTTCATGGTGTGTACAAGACGAAGATGGTGATCGAGAAAAGGGTTTGCAAAAAGAGAAAAATAAAGGGTCAAAATGTAATTCATCGTCGAATAGACATTTTGAAATTAGAGGATGTTGACAGACTAGTTTATGAATTCCAATTGACAAGGAAAGGCACTCTTCGCTCCAAGAGTATAGAGATTATCAAAAGATTCTTGGCACCATAAATAGTTGCAACCTGGGAGTCTGCTAAACCAAGACGTAAATCTAGAAATAATATGGCATATGAAATGTTGGGAGTACATGAAGATTCATATTGTGCAATCGTTTATACTAGAGAAGAATACTAGCAGGCAGGCGCTGTTGGCACCCAGAGGGGGCCGGCGGGCAGAGCTCTGCTCCCCCTCGACCCCCTTTGGGCGCTCACAGCAACCGCCCGTCAGGCTATGCAATGGAAATGGCCAACGGCCATTGCATAGCCCACAAGTTATGCAATGGGGGCTAAGGTGCCTATGCCCTTGGCCCAAAAAAAAATAAAAAATACCTAGTTTTTACAAAGGGCATGCCAAAACCCAAAGTAAAAACATTTGCATTAAAACATAAAAAAATTAATTTAACTAACCTTGATAATGTTTGAAGTTGTTCGATGGTCTCCAAAGTCTTCTGGATCGTTGTTTGCAAATGGTGATTATAGAAAACCAAACTGTGTTAATATAGCATAAAATATGGTTTTTTTTTAGCATTTTCTGAATGTGGGATTAAAAACTGTTTAATTATATAATTCATTATTTCTAAATATAGAGAAGAAGACATTAAATGAAATTTGACTAGTGTTGTGACTTTTGGTTTAAAAAATTAATGTAAATAACTAATATTGTATTAAGCAGTTTGGATAGCATTGTTTAATGTCATTTTTAAACTATTATTACAATTGTTATACGATAAATTAAATTAGTTTTACTAGTGTTATAATTGTGTTTGAAATGTGATTTATTTTGCAGGGAATTTTTGGAGGGAAAATTTTGAAGAGAAATTTTGGAGGGAATGTTTGGGAGGGAAAATTTCGTTCTTTAAGCTATAATATTGTTGGGGTTGATAGTTGCACCATTGTATTTTTGGGTGAGGAGTGTGATACAATTCCATTCTCTTAAACTTTTTAGTGAAAAGTCATGGACTCGTCTAAATCAATCTCAATGTCTGAAGATTATGGAAATTTTGATTTAAGTGGGGATTTCAAAGGCACCGATGATGATTTACCTTCGAGTGAATATTTTAAAGGCATTAATGATGATGATGAAGGGCTTCCTCCATGTGGATATTTTAAAGACACTGAGGAAGGTGATGAAAATTTTCCTCCAAGTGACAATTTTCAAGGCACCAATGATGATTTTGCTCAAGGAAATGATTCTCAAAGCATCAACAATGATTTTCCTTCAAGGCAAGATTTTCCTCCAAGCAAGGATTTTCAAGGCACAAACGATGAATTTCCTTCAAGTGAGGATTTACAAGACAACAAACTTGATTTTCCTCCAAGCGAGGATTTTGATGGGATAGATAATAATTTTGGTGAGTATGAAGGCACTAATGATGGTGTAGATGATTTTCCTCCAAACAAGGATTTCAATGGCACCGATCATGATTTTGCTCAAGGAAATGATTCTCAAAGCATCAACAATAATTTTCCTTCAAGCCAAGATTTTCCTCCAAGCAAGGATTTTCAAGGCACAAACGATGAATTTCCTTCAAGCAAGGATTTACAGGACAACAAACTTGATTTTCCTCCAAGTGAGGATTTTGATGGGATAGATAATAATTTTGGTGAGTATGAAGGCACTAATGATGGTGTAGATGATTTTCCTCCAAACAAGGATTTCAATGGCACTGATCATGATTTTCCTCCAGGGGAGGATTTTAATGGGATAGATAATGTTCCTCCCCAAAGCAAGGATTTTGATGGCAGTGACGGTGATTTTCCTCCAAGCGAGGATTTTGATGGCATAGATGATGATTTTCCTCCAAGCAAGGATTTTAATAGGAAAGATGATGATTTTGGTGAGGATAAAGGCAACAAAAATGTTGAATATGGTTTTCCTCCAAGTGAGGATTATGATGGTAGCGAAGACGGTTTTCCTCCAAGCGAGGATTTTAATGGCATCAATGATGATATTCCTCCAAGCAAGGATTTTAATGGGACAGACGATGAAGTTGGCGAGGATGAGGGCACCAATAATGGTGAAGATGAATTTCCTCCGAGCGAGTATTTTGATGGCACCCATGATGATTTTCCTCCAAGCAAGGATTTTAAAGGGACAGGTGATGATTTTGGTGAGGATGCAGGAACCAATAATGATGAAGGTTATTTTCCTCCAAGCAAGGATTTTGAGGGCATTGATGATGATTTCCCTCCAAGTGCGCATTTTAATGAGACAAATGATGATTTTGGGGAGTATGAACCTGACAATGATGTTGATTTAAACTCAAGTGATAAAATTGATACTGATGTGGATACCCATTCTCCTACTAATTTTGGTGATAATAATCTCAATTGAGAGGGATGATATTCCTCACATTGACGAGGATATTCATTCTAATGAGGATTATTTAATGGTTGATGAAACGAAAAGTCAAATTGTACCAATGAGCAAGATTAAGTGTAGGACTATGCCATTTTATATCAATCCAAAGAATTCTAGTTATACAAGGTCTAGGAAATATTTGCTCACAAGTCCCAATTCTATTACTGATTTGATTTCAAGTGAGTGTTGCCAAAGATATTGTCTGAAAAAAAATACACTACAATTATGCTTTTGAGAAAAGACGAGCATATCTATCAATGTACAAAAATATGCAAAATTCATATTTGGTAGGGTGTATGATTTCTACAAAGGCATGTTATGGTTAATGCATTGGAATTTTTATTCTTTGCGGAAGGGCATTCAAAAGAATCCACTCAATTGGTAATCTTAGACTATCAAGAATCCAGACAAGGCTAGAAAAGGATCCTACATTTTATTCTAAAGAATATCATGCATGAGCTAGTGGGCCATTAACAAACATTGCAATGTCATGGATGCGTGAATTCTTTTCTAAGCACGGAGAGAGTATGCCAAATAGAGAAACCATACACATCCCAGATAATTTCTTAAGGATAGAAATCTACAACTTGTACAAGGCATTTGTTCAAGATGCTGAAGGAAATGACAACTTCATTAGATATGCATATTTTACAAGACTATGGAAAACAAAGTTCAACAATGTTCATATTCCTAAGAGGTCAAGGATGGGGGTTTGTAGTATATCTGCTTCTCTTAAACAAAGAAGGGATAAATCATAAGGGATACAGAGAGGCATGTCTCTAACAACTTTATTTTTTTTGCAATAAATATCTATTACGAAATCTCATCGATGTTTTTTTATTATTTGTAGATTATGTTGTTAAAGAACTTCAAACACATCGCAATCAACAATCAGTTGAACAAAAAAAGTTATACAAAGATCGCAAGAAATGTTATGATGAAACACATAAGTATATGGGTTTGATAATTGATGGCATGGATCAGAAAAAAACACTTTTGCCACATTTTGTTCGTGTACCAAAGAATTTAAAGGAGGAAATTTTTATTCAGTTTCACTTTGTTGGTTATATGGTTTTTAATGATCAAATGTCTCCAAATTTTTACTTTACAGCTCCCAATATTCATTATGATGAAAATCTGACCATTACCATAATTCACCATATGCTAAATAATTGGTCTGGTAATCTTCCTTGATTTCTATATCTACAATTGGACAACACCAACGAAGAAAACAAAAATCAGATCATGTTTGGTTATCTAAACATGCTTGTTGAATTGGGAATTTTTCAGAAGGTTAAAGTTGGTTTCCTTCTTGTTGGGCATACGCATGACCATATTGATCAAATGTTTAGCCGTTTTGCAATGACATTGGGGAGGAAGAATGTTGGGAGCCTTCCATCATTAACTAAAATTATTAGAAAAACATATAGTCCAAATCCTGTTGTGTTAACATTGGAGGAAACTATTGACATGCGAAGATTTATTTTGGGATCCCATGGTGAAGAAAGGTGCATTAAGAAACTCAATGACATTAGCTTTCAACATCAATTTCGCATAAAAAAAAATGATGGGAAAACATTACTATGGGGTAAGAAGTACTCAACAAGTCCAAAATGGGGGCCTACATCAAGTTCAACATTTCTGAAATTCATCCCAGGTCATCAAATGTATGCTTCAAAGTTATCGTTTTTGCAATCAGCAGTTGAGATTCAAAATTCACACCGGCACAATAGAGATGTTTATTCTTCTCAATGCTTGGAATAAATCAAAAAGTCTATCAAAGATACATATGACTATTTTGAGGTGGTTGATTCCGTTTGGTGGGAGTCATTTTCATGGAGCAAAATGACATAATTACAAACTCTACAAATGGAGACATTTTTTTGAAGACTCCATTTGGTTGGCCACAAAGTACGTCAAATGAAAATGAGGAGAGAAATGTTGAGCCTGAAGGCGTTGATACTTCTCAACCAGAAGAAAGGGAAATGTACATTGGGTCTAGAAGATCATCTGCACGACGTGAGGCGATGGAAGACCTTTACATAGGCTCAGTACAAGATATTAAGGAGGGTTGCATGATTGTAGGTTTGGCCACAGAAGATCCACGTGGTTATCCATTCTGGATTGCAAAAGTTATGAAGGTCAATAAAGAAAATGAAGATGTTATATCTATTGAAGCACATTGGTATGCAACAGACAACCACCCATTTCATGGTGTGTACAAGCCGAAGATGGTGATCAAGAAAAGGGTTTGCAAAAAGATAAAAAGAAAGGGTCAAAATGTAAATCATCGTCGAATAGACATTTTGAAATTAGAGGATGTTGACATACTAGTTTATGACTTCCAATTGACAAGTAAAGGCACTCTTCGATCCAAGAGTGTAGAGATTATTAAAAGAGTGTTGGCACCGGAAATAGTTGCAACCTGGGAGTCTGCTAAACCAAGACGTAGATCTAGAAAGAATATGGCATATGAAATGTTGGGCATAGATAAAGATTCAGATGGTGCACTCATTGATACTAGAGAAGAATACGGGCGGGCGGGCGCTGTGGGCGCCTAGAGGGGGCCGGGGGGCGAAGCTCTGTGCCCCCACAACCCCCTCTAGGCGCTCACAACACCCGCCCGGCAGGCTATGCAATAGAAATGGCCAACGTCCATTGCATAGCCCACAAGTTATGCAATTGGGGCTAAGGTGCCTATGCCCTTGGACCAAAAAAATAATAAAAAAATATACCTAGGTTTTACAGAGGGCATGCCAAATCCCAAAGTAAAAAAAATTGCATTAAAACATAAAAAAATTAATTTAACTAACCTTGATAATGTTTGAAGTTGTTCAATGGTCTCCAAAGTCTTCTGGTTTGGTGTTTGCAAATGGTAACTATAAAAAACCAAGCTGTGTTAATATAGCATAAAATAGGTTTTTTTTATCGTTTTATGAATGTGGGATTAAAAACTGTGTAATTATATAATGCATTATTTCTAAATATAGAAAAGAAGACATTAAATTAAATTTGACTAGTGTTGTGACTTTTGGTTTAAAAAATTAATGTAAATAACTAATATTGTATTAAGCAGTTTGAATAGCATTATTTAAATGTCATTTTATTAGTATTATTACAATTGTTATACAATAAATTAAATTACTTTTACTAGTGTTATAATTGTGTTTGAAATGTGATTTATTTTGCAGGGAATTTTTGGAGGGAAAATTTTGAAGTGAAATTTTGGTGGGAATGTTTGTGAGGGAAAATTTCGTTCTTTTAGCTATAATATTGTTGGTGTTGATAGTTGCACCATTGTATTTTTGGGTGAGGAGTGTGATAAAATTTCATTCTCTTAAAAATTTTAGTGAAAAGTCATGGACTCGTCTGAATCAATCTCAATGTCTCAAGATTATGGAAATTTTGATTTAAGTGGGGATTTCAAAGGCAACGATGATGATTTACCTTCAAGTGAAAATGTTAAAGGCATTAATGATAATGCTGAAGAGCTTCCTCCATGTGGAGATTTTAAAGACACAGAGGAAAATGATGAAAATTTTCCTCCAAGTGACGATTTTCAAGGCACCAATGATGATTTTGCTCAAGGAAATGATTCTGAAAGCATCAACAATGATTTTCCTTCAAGCCAAGATTTTCCTCCAAGCGAGGATTTTCAAGGCACAAACGATGAATTTCCTTCAAGCGAGGATTTACAAGACAACAAACTTGATTTTCCTCCAAGCGAGGATTTTGATGGGATAGATAATAATTTTGGTGAGTATGAAGGCAATAAGGATGGTGTAGATGATTTTCCTCCAAATGAGGATTTCAATGGAACCAATAATGATTTTCCTCCAAACGAGGATTTTAATGGGGTAGATAATGTTCCTCCCCCATGCAAGGATTTTGATGGCACTAACGGTGATTTTCCTCCAAGCAAGGATTTTGATGGCATAGATCATGATTTTCCTCCAAGCGAGGATTTTAATAGGATAGATGATGATTTTGGTGAGGATAAAGGCAACAAAAATGTTGAATATGGTTTTCCTCGAAGCAAGGATGATGATGGTAACGAAGATGATTTTCCTCCAAGTGAGTATTTTAATGGCAGCAATGATGGTATTCATCCAAGCAAGGATTTTAATGGGACAGATGATGAAGTTGCCGAGGATTAGGGCACCAATAATGGTGAAGATGAATTTCCTTCGAGCAAGTATTTTGATGGCACCGATGATGATTTTCCTTCAAGTGAGGATTTTGATGGCACCGATGATGATTTTCCTCCAAGCGAGGATTTTGATGGAATTGATGATGATTTTCCTTCAAGCGAAGATTTTAAAAGGATAGGTGATGATTCGGATGAGGATGCAGGAACCAATAATGATGAAGGTTATTTTCCTCCAAGCGAGGATTTTGATGGCATTGATGATGATTTCCCTCCAAGCGAGCATTTTAATGAGACAAATGATGATTTTGGGGAGTATGAACCCAATAATGATGTTGATTTAAACTCAAGTGATAAAATTGATACTGATGCGGATACTCATTCTCCTACTAATTTTGGTGATGATAATCTCAATTGAGAGGGATGATATTCCTCACATTGACGAGGATATTCATTCTAATGAGAATTATTTAATGGTTGATGAAACGAAAAGGAAAATTGTACCAATGAGCAAGATTAAGTGTGGGACTAGGCCATTTTATATCAATCCAAAGCATTCTAGTTATACAAGGTCTAGGAAATATTTGCTCACAAGTCCCAGTTCTATTGCTGATTTGATTTCAAGTGAGTGTTGCCAAAAACATTGTCTGAAAAAAATACACTACAATTATGCTTTTGAGAAAAGACGAGAATATCTATCAATGACCAAAAATATGCAAAATTCCTATTTGGTAGGGTGCATGATTTCTACAAAGGCATGTTATGATTAATGCATTGGAATTTTTATGCTTTGTAGAAGGGCATTCAAAAGAATCCACTCAATTGGTAATCTTAGACTATCAAGAATCCATACAAGGCTAGAAAAGGATCCTACATTTTATTCTAAAGAATATCTTGCATGAGCTAGTGGGCCATTAACAAACATTGCAATGTCATGGATGTGTGAATTCTTTTCTAAGCATGGAGAGAGTATGCCAGATAGAGAAACCATACACATTCTAGATAATTTCTCAAGGCTATAAATCTAAAACTTGTACAAGGCATTTGTTCAAGATGCTGAAAGAAATGACAACTTCATTAGATATGCATATTTTACAAGACTATGGAAAACAGAGTTCAACAATGTTCATATTCCTAAGAGGTCAAGGATGGGGGTTTGCAGTATATGTGCTTCTCTTAAACAAAGAAGGGATAAATAATAAGGGATAGAGAGAAGTATGTCTCTAACAACTTTATTTTTTTGCAATAAATATCTATTACGAAATCTCATCGATGTTTTTTTTTAATTTTTAGATTATGTTGTGAAAGAACTTCAAGCACATCGCAATCAACAATCAGTTGAACGAAAAAAGTTATACAAACATCGCAAGAAATGTTATGATGAAACACATAAGTATATGGGTTTGATAATTGATGGCATCGATAAAAAGAAAAACACTTTTTCCACATATTGTTCGTGTACCAAAGAATTTAAAGGAGGAAAATTTGATTCAATTTCACTTGGTTGGTTGTATGGTTTTTAATGGTCAAATGTCTCCAAAGTTTTACTTTACAGCTCCCAATATTCATTATGATGAAAATCTGACCATTACCATAATTCACCATGTGCTGACTAATTGGTCTGGTAATCTTCCTCGAGTTCTATATCTGCAATTGGACAACACCAGCCAGGAAAACAAAAATCAGATCATGTTTGGTTATCTGGACATGCTTGTTGAATTGGGAATTTTTCAGAAGGTTAAAGTTGGTTTCCTTCTTGTTGGGCATACACATGACCATATTGATCAAATGTTTAGTTGTTTTGCAGTGACATTGGGGAGGAAGAATGTTTGGAGCCTGCCATCATTAACTGAAATTAGTAGAAAAACATATAGTCCAGAGCCTGTTGTGCTAACATTGGAGGAAACTATTGACATGCGAAGATTTATTTTGGGATCCCATGGTGAAGAAAGGTGCATTGAGAAACTCAGTGACATTAGCTTTCAACATCAATTTCGCATAAATAAAATTGATGGGAAAACACTATTATGGGGTAAGAAGTACTCAGCAAGTCAATAATGGGGGCCTACATCAGGTTCAACATTTCTGAAATTCATCCTAGGTTGTCAAATGTATGCTTCAAAGTTATCGTTGTTGCAATCATCTGTTGAGATTCAAAATTCATGCCGGCACATTAGAGATGTTGATTCTTCTCAATGCTTGGAAGAAATCAAAAAGTCTATCAAAGATACATATGACTATTTTTAGGTTGTTGATTATGTTTGGTGGGAGTCATTTTTCATGGAGCAAAATGACATAATTACAAACTCTACAAATGGAGACTTTTTTTTGAAGGCTCCATTTGGGTTGCCATAGAGTATGTCAAATGAAATTGAGGAGAGAAATGTTGAGCCTGAAGGTGTTGATCCTTCTCAACCAAAAGAAAGGGAAATGTACATTGGGTCTAGAAGATCATCTGCACGGCGTGAGGCGATGGAATACCTTTACATAGGCTCAGTACAAGATATTAAGGAGGGTTGCATGATTGTAGGTTTGGCCACAGAAGATCCACGTGCTTATCCATTCTGGATTGCAAAAGTTATGAAGGTCAAAAAAGAAAATGAAGAAGTTATAGCTATTGAAGCACATTGGTATGCAACATACACACACCCATTTCATGGTGTGTACAAGCCGAATATGGTGATCGAGAAAAGGGTTTGCAAAAAGAGTAAAAGAAAGGGTCAAAATGTAAATCATCGTCGAATAGACATTTTGAAATTAGAGGATGTTGACATACTAGTTTATGAATTCCAGTTGACAAGGAAAGGCACTCTTTGCTCCAAGAGTATAGGGATTATCAAAATATTATTGGCACAAGAAAGAGTTGCAACCTGGGAGTCTGCTAAACCAAGACATTGATCTAGAAAGAATATGGAATATGAAATGTTGGGCATACATGAAGATTCCGATGGTGCACTCGTTGATACTAGAGAATACGGATCATCTACATCTTCATCCAATCATTCATCTGAAGAAAATGTAGCTTCTGATGGTGTGTCAGAATCCATGTGTTTATTTGAAAATTCACACATGAAACATTTTGTATTTTTTATTAATATGCCATTGTTTGTATGGCCTCTAAAGGAGTGCTTGAATTTTGATATGAATTACTTCTACATCTTATGGTTTATTATATGATTTTTCTGATGAATATCGTGAATTTTTGTATTTTATATGAAACGAGTGGTCAAATTATCTATTGAATAATTTGTGTTACTAATAGATTAAATAAGCACAATTTTCAATTTTGAGAAAATCATATAAAAATGTCATTTTTTGAAAAACCGGTAGGATTAGTTTTCAATTTAGAGCTTGATTTTAAGGTTTTTGCAAAGAACAATAACAAATGTTTTGGTTCATTTCTATATTTATGACCCCAACTCAAAAAGTGGTGCTACCAGTAGCACCACTTTTTGATTCAGGGTAGTTTTTGGTGTTTTTTAGGCAAGAATATGGGTTTTTATGGCCAGAGTTCTCATTTTGAATATAACATTCTCGTCAAGTTGTATAACATGTTCCCTATCAATGTCCCCCTGAACGAAGGAAAGGAAATCCTCCTACCAGAAGCCCATGCATTCCCATTGACCTCTTACACCATAAGGGAGAATTAGAAATCCCAAAAAATGGCTACGTGCCAAGCAAAACCAAGCCAAACGATCAAGCTGCAATGAAAAGGATGAAGAAATGGAGGTTTTCTGCACTCAGGCGAGAAGGAACAGTACATATCTGGCTAAGGAGATCGATAGTAGAGGAAGGATTTTGTCGAGAAAAGAGCTCAAAAGTTAATGGCTAAAGAGGTCGCAAAAGTTCGGATCCGACAACCCAAAATAGCCGTGGAAGACCCATTTGCTTGACCGATCTTCCAATTTCAAAGAGCATGTGAACATTCAGGATTGAAAAAGCAAAGCCAGATCTACGACAAGGAAGTGATCCGCAACACATCCGATCAAAAGATTTTCCGCTTTCCCACGGACCCAACTTTCTGACTTTCCGCACTCACATTGCGGATTGTAGAAGTCAAAACAATATTTTTTCAAGAGCGTAAAGTTGGGTTTCTAATTTCCGCAAACCACATTGTGGAATGTGGATTGCGGAAGCATAATTTTTTAGGGGATGCAAATTCAACTTTCTGATATCCACAACCCGCATTGCGGAATGCATATTGCGGAGGTAATTTCCGCAAGGTTGTGAAATGGATTTCTGATTTCCGCAACCCACATTGTGGAATACGGATTGCGGAAGTGATATTTTAGAGGAATAAAGTTTCCTTTCCATTTCCCGAAACCCGCATTGCGAAATGTGAATTGAGGGAGGATAACTACGGATCTAAGATCTTTTACAGGGTAAATTTCAATGGTGGAGATTAAGAATTTCACATGGAAATAGCATGATTGGGAGCCGATTTGGAAGCCAAAGAGAAGCACATCCTGGTTATCTGTCCAAATCAACCTAAAACAACCTAATTCAAAGGACAAACAAGTGGTTTCCAAGGCTCGAAGGCACACTGACAGTGCACAAAGTTTCCCACCGTTGCGTCTAGCAGACTCCGGTGTAGTTGGTTCGAGCAATTCGGAGTGAACAACCTCATCCTTTCTAGTTCAAGACTGTTATCAGTTAGTTAGAATTTGTTTGATGTTTTGTAAGCCTATAAAGGCATATTCCGAATTAAACCCAAGGGTTGGATGTTTCTGGATTCTAAGAGATTAAAAGTTCTGTGTATGTATCAAATTCGGCTTTTCAATTCATCAGAATACCCTATTCTGGAACGTAGATTCTTGTGATGAGTGTTTTGATGTTTGTTACTTCCTGTGCATGTGTTCTTCATTTGTATTTCCATTGATTGTTTGCTTCTGCAGTATCTAGATCAAGACTACATGGCCTGAAATTCATATTTTATGCTTTAGATGCATATAACTAGGTATTCCACCCTTTCTTCTTGAAGTTGCAAGTTAGAATTCATTTATAAATGCTCTTTCTCTATGATGGAATTTGTTTCCTTTTCTGCCTTCATCTGTTGATATCTTTGACTTGAAAAAACCTCATCTACCTTGTCTCTGCCTCTTAAATTGTGGTCTAAATAAGTCATTTGTGACTGTAAATCCACTGAAGTTTGACTCCATGTCTAATGGTTCTCTTGTCTGTAACCCCAACTAGCTGAAAAAACCCAATAAGTAAGAATCTGAAGGTCTAGCCACCACTTTTACCTATAACCAGCTTGTGCAAATAATATTCTAAATGTTAAGTGAATTGTGAAAGAGAGAGCCCTCTCTATGTTTGGAACCTCATGATCCCTTCTGCTACTACCCGAGAGAATCTTAAATGATAACAAAGTGAATGAAAACTCAAATAATATTTAAAGAAAACAATTTAAAAGTAAAATGTTTATCATTATATCTAAATTATATAGATTTATCAAGTTATTCAATTAAAAATGATATGAACAATTTACATAAAATTAAAAAAATAACCACATTTTTTATCAACAACATGAGTGTATATTAAAATATATATTTTTATAACTTGTCAAAAAATATTACAATAATATGTACATTGCACCAAAATACAAGTACAACAAGTATCATAAATGCCGCCAAGAAATGAGGAAAATTAATGTAATTTTTTAATATTATCTTTGCAACATGATAAAGTTTTCAACACAAAGCATCATCATCAAAATGAAAAAGCTTGATTATAGAAGAAGAAAAATAAATAAACAAAGTCTCCACAAAATGTCTCGTATTTTATCTCTAGATATTAAGTATTACACATGTCCATCAATTTTAATTACTGAGATATTTCATAAAATATCTAGGAAAATAGAAAAAGTTTTTATCGAAGAATAAGGCAAGCTCACATCCATGAATCAAAGAGCTTGATTATAGAAGAAGAAAAATAAATAAACGAAGTCCCCACAAAATGTCTCGGATTTTATCTCTAGATATTAAGTATTACACATGTCCATCAATTTTAATTACTGAAATATTTCATAAAATATCTAGGAAAATAGAAAAAGATTTTATCAAAGAATAAGGCAAGCTCACATCCATGATTCTAGCTTTAATGTATGACATGGGGAAATAATGAAAATATTCATCACTTTAAAAGCATGACTCAAAGAATTCTAAGACAACCTTATGGAGAGACAAAGTCAGAAAGAGGGATAGGATAGCATCTGAAAGAAAAGTTTGTCGACTACTAGGATGAGAACACTTCACTTAAGAATTGAAATATTTTTGTTGATTTCATACACTCTTTGGAATCTTGAAAGAAAAGTTTTTCAACTACTAGGATGAGAACACTTCACTTAAGAATTGAAATATTTTTGTTGATTTTATACACTCTTTGGAATCCTTTCTTCTCTTTAGTGATTTAATAAATAGGAATCTTGGATTAGTGATCATGATCACGATTTCATCTCTAGTGACACAATGGTCCAAGATTTCTTAATATCAAAATCAATGCACTTACATTTTAACAAAGAGATAAGATGCCTTAGAAAGAGATTTGATCTTCTAGTAAACCATACTTCATTTTACTTCATTTAAATTCTTAAGTCTTAACGATCTTTTTGAATAAAAATGTTAGCACATGATGTGTTGGCATGCAATCCTTGAAATTTATAAGCTTAATCCTTTATTTTTTATTCTTAGGTGAAATTATCTTGTTAAGCCCTATATATTGTGGTATTACATTATTATTATTATTATATTAGTATTGTCTTTATTGGTTGACTTAGACCTTAATTGTAATTGTATGGTCGGCTAGAATTGTAATTGTACATTTTGTATTCTACTTTCCTAACAGTATTTGTCTCTTCCTCTAGGATAATGCCCGTTATGACAAGATTTAATTGCTTCATAGAATCTTCCTTCACCTACAATACTATAATTGATGATTCATAAATTTCATTATCCCTACTTCAGGGACATTACTACTCTAACCACTTAATCAATATTTCTTTCTTGGGGTGTTTCTTCTAGTGTGTGTCCTTTCCTATGTGGTTTTGGTTGGTCCATGAATTGGTTGGAGGGAGGGAGTGGTTGGACCATGGGGTCTTCACTTAGTGAATCTATGCCATAGCGTCTTTGTTCATGGGATATTAAATAATACCCCTAAATCACTAGATCTTGATAAATACCTACCAAAATCCTTTTTTGGAGCCCCCCTCCCAATAAACATTTCCAAGTAAAAAACCTTATTTTAATGAGATATTACCTATTTTCACTATATAACCCTTTTCATACCCCCTAATACCTATAAACCCCCCATACCCTACTCCCCAGCCCCCCAATACCCACAATATATTGACCTTATTTTTCACAATTTAAAAACCCCCCTTTATGAATGAACGTGATAAGATATTGGTCAACAAGGTGAATCCCTCGTGGACAAGAAGTTTCATTCTTTACTCCACTTCCTTTGTTCTACAAGAGTGAAGTAGTTGTTTGGTTTGGCACTTTCTTTCTAGCTAGCTAGTGTTTTTTTAGGACCTATAGGACTCTTCATACTTCAAATACTCTACCTCGTATGGATTTAAGTATGCTTTGAACATATATTATAATGGGGATTAGAGTTTTAAAAAATATAATTTTCCTTTAAGTGGACACTCCACTCATTCACGGAGCTAAGAATTCTACCTCTTCAATCACAAAACTCCACCATCTTTGGGTCAAAAAACTATACTTCTAAAAACATGTTTTTGGTAAAATAAGAGGGAGGTCCATTTGATGAAAAAATGGCTAATTTTCCACTCCCTTAATTTCACTAACAATATTCCTTTACTACACAAAACGTTGTCTTTTTAGGGCCTTAAACATCCATCCAATCTAGAACTCCACTTCAAATCAGAGAAAAATTTTCCTTATCACTTAACATTTTGTTTCTTTTGTAATTGCCTTGCACAATAAAGAAAAAATTTCAAACTCTTCAACAACAAAAAGAGGTCCCATTGTTTCATTTTCCATAATGAGTTCCCATTGTTTCATTTTCCATAATAGAATGAGAGTTCTAAATACTTTAATTTAATAAAAAAAATCTTTTTAAATTTACTTTATTAACAAAAATAAATTCAAACACTTCCAAAATTTTAGGATAATTTTAAATTACAGTTTGTTGAATAGGTTACAATGCCATCTACAACAAAATTTTATTGAATTTGCTCTCATATCTCAAACATTCATAAACCCATTATTTTTATAACCTTAAAGAGTCTCATTATTGCAATCAAAGCTCTTTCACACTACCTAAGGTATCACCACAAGGACCATATGACTTTTCCACGAAATCAATAATTAATCTATACATTATTAATTGAAAATAGATTTTATAAATCATTATATAAAATTTCTAAATAAAATTAAACATTAAACTTTTTTAATATGAATTATGTTAGAATTTAGAAAGTTAACACTCCATTCATCATTAATAAAAAAAATGGTTATATTTTATATTTTAAATATCAAACCCATTTTAGAAAAACAAAATGGCTTATCGACATTTTACAATTAAACAATATAAAATGAAGTTCAACTTTTGTGTACTAAAAGAAAAAGCATTTTATATACCTTTGCACGGGAGTTCAAGACTCCCTAGGTAGTGACATATAACTCGAACTGCCCATTTTATCTTCATTTTCGTGGGATGTACCGTCTATGGTTTTTGAAGATAAGAAAACAGATTGTGTGGTGTGGATTTTCTTATCAAACATCCTTACAGAAAATGAAAATCGAATCTTAAAAATATTAGAATCTGGCAGCATTATCTTTGATCGATCCTTCTTACTCTTCTTCTTCATCAACGTCTGTGACGAATTTTCCGTTGCCCGGATTCAAAGCCGCAAAAAAGAAAAATACAACATTCAACAACACCAGCGGTTCGATATCAGTGATGGGGACTCCCGTCTCGATGTTGAGCTGCGCCAGCGCCCCCTTCCCCGTTATGATCTCTCCGATTATGGAGAAGGCGATTCCCAGCTGAGCCAATCTCCCCACGAACAGCTCGTTCGATTTAGTAAACCCAAACAGAGGCCCTGCACAAATTATAAAACAACAATATCAGCGTTTTGTATAAACACAAATTGACTCAGTAAACAAATTGATTCAGTAAACAAGTTTCATTAACGTTGTTGGTATTAGAAGGATTATGTTTAAGAGAAGAGAGGATCTACGTTTATTAAAGATAATCTCGTCGTTTTGAGATTTATTATGGGATCATCATCAGGAGACAGGAGACAGTAAAGTCTGGGGATGATGGGATCATCATCAAGAGACAGTGAAGTCTGGGGATCGATCCCAGACTTCCGTGTCTGTCTCCTGATGATGATCCCATAGTAGGGATTGAAACGTGGAGATTCTATCTTTGATAAACGCAGGTCGTCTCTTCTCTTAAATTTCATCCCTGCTTATGGCACTCTATAAAAAGGATAATGTTTGTTAAACTGTTGATGGTTAGAACCTCTACCCTGAGCTTCTCTCGATTGCTGATTCCCTCTATCCAACCAGCATGGAGCAAGGTCAAAGGTTGACTTTTCTCCATGCCCATTGGATGGAGGGAATCAACAATCTAGATAAGGATGGCCGAAACTCTATGTAGTAGGAAGAAATATCAAACTAACACAGCAACAAGTAAAGTGGTTTATGAACTTTGATAGGCAACCAATCAATTAGTTTTATGGAGATGGCTGACTCTTAATCTAGATGCATTTAATCCCAACTGTAAACTTGTTACATTCTGGTTAATCTTGTTGATCTGTTCATGAAAGTGCAAAATCTTAGATGAGATCTAAACCTCTATAGATTTTGATCCAATCAAGGAAGTCCAAAATCTAACATAAGACCTAAAAGCCTATAAATGTAAAAATCCATCCATAGTAGAGATAGTAAAAATTAGTATGACAGTAAACCAAATTTGAAGAGTTCAGTTTGTTAAGCTATTCATCCTTAATAGTGAGAAGAAATACCAATAAAAATCCATCCATCCATACTAAAGGTTAGTATGACCTACACCAAATTCATAAAATTATTACAGTATCAGCGCACCAAATTCATAAAATTATTACAGTACCGCTTTCGCTGAGGCCGACAGCCGATCTGAAGCCCTTCCCAGGAGGTATCACGGCCCTCTCGAGGCCAGTAGTGGGAGTCGGATCGTCCACAAACTTCCCTCTGTCGCCCAAGGCTCCGATGGCTCCCAGCAGTGTGAACAGAATAAAGAAGAGCAGCAGAGGCTCCGCCTCGTATATAGGAATTCCCGTCTCCAAGTTTAGCTGCGACAGAATTCCTTTTCCTGTTATTGCTTCCCCAAGCAGCGAAGCCTGCAAAACAGATCAACAAACAAGCAAACAAACAAATGCCATTTTAATCAGCCTCGTGACAGATTTAACAAGATAAGTAGATAAACCAACAGACATTGGGCTGCAAATGCTTACAGCGAAGCCAATCATGGCAACACGGCCCACGAACAATTCGTTGGCCTTGGTGAAACCGATCCCTCCGGAGGTCCCGAAGATGCCGTCCTCCACCTTGAGCTTCTTCTCAGGCAACACCACCCGACCAGCCCTGCCCTTCTTGGGCGGGGCGGCTGCCTTTTCTTTGGGTTTGAAGTTGAACAACGCCACCGTCTTTGCAATGCCGGCGCTGAGCCCCGAGCCTTTGGTGCTCGGTAGCTCTGTCAACGGTGACCACGATATTTGAGCGGCGTTCGGCGGCCGAATCCTAAGGCCCCTGGCGACGGGCAACGCGGTTGAGGCCGCGTGAGGCCTCTGGCTGAACCCTGCGATTCCTGCTACACAAGTGCTAGCAGCTCTAGAGACGAGAACGGACTGCGCCATCGTTGCGTTAACTGGAGACGCTGATTACTGTGGTGGGAGACGCAGAAACTTTATTTATTTGCAGAGTGAAAGTTTGCGGTTAGTGATTTTCTTGGGCGGAGTAAGTTCGACCACGCTTCTCGACTGCGACCACTCGCCTGTCTCCGGTGGATGGGATTCTGGAAACTTTACTAATTGTGATTGGACGGCTACAAATATCTCCGACATCCTCCGGCTCCGGCGACTCCTTTCCGTGATGAAGTAAATTGAACGCTGTAAAGATATTTAAATTTTCGCGTAGGATAAAAGATAACCAAAACGACCCCTGTTTTCGGCGATTTGAGGATAAAAATTGGTTAAATTTCTTGCTGGAAATTATTATTTCGTAATTTTGTAATTTTTGCTATTGGGATTGTCTATTTTAGATTAATTACCCAATTTTAAAACTACTTAGATCTATCGAAATTGCCATCAGAGCACTCTAGATTACGATTTTGGCAAAAATTGCTCTGCTCGATTGGGGGGCATTTTGGTTAGCCCATATACAACTCGTAAATTTTGGTGGAGTGACTTTAAAAGTTGATATAAATATTTTTACAATTAATTTTAATTTTATTATTTTAATAGATACTATTAATATGAGTTAAAATTAGTAAGAATAGCTAATTTTGGTTAGTTTTGGTTAAGGTGTGGGTTTTGTCAAAAGGATGACCAGGTTCATTTCCCCTTAAGAATGAGCTAGTTGAGAGGAGACACCAAAAATCCAACTAGTTTAGGGTTGGTGCAATTTTTGGATGATTTTGACAAGGAGTCTATTTATTTTAGGTTTTCGACTTTACAATAGATTTTGATTAGAATTTAGTAATTTTTTTTGGTAAAATTCAAATTTACAACTAAAATACAAACAAAATTAAAGTATACTCCAAAAATGTTGAAAACCTAGAAAACAAAAAAAATTGTAAAAATAAAACTATGTAATAAAATTATATTTTATTTTTAATAGATATTTTTAAAATACCTTACAAATCTTAACAATACACCTTTTATCACTATATAAACCTATATATTAAACACAATTTATATCTTAAAATTAATGAAAAAATGATTAACGTTGTTTACTTTTATAACTTATTTCGTGTAAAAAGTGTTTTCCTCTTTCAAAATCATGTCGGTTGAGGATTTTGACTACGTGACATTAATGGTTTATAAATATTTGTATTGAATTTAAAATAGATATATATATATATATATAACAGAATTTCACTCCGTCAAAATATTGTCCTCACAAAAAATTATTGTAGGTTATACTCATAGTAACCATGTTGATGAAGGATTGAGGGCCTCTCATAAAATGTCCTAGTGAAATGTAATTTTTTTGGACTACCATGATTACAAGATATTCACAAAATGGATATGTCAATGAGCTTATGATGTTGTTTGAGAAGATGAGAAATTTGATCTCATGGAATGCATATGCTTAGAATGACCCTAAAGGGTGTGAAGACAAACTCTGTCACCCTTGCTAGTGTCCTCCCTGTATGTGCCAATTTTGCTTCTCTACAATAGGGAAAGAAAATCCATGAATATATAATTAAAACCAGATTTCAATCTCAGAGGAACACCATTTACTTTGTGGGCAATTTCTATTTGAATGGAAATTTATTAATTATTTTTCTTTCTAAGTAATGTGTTAGACTTAAGTAGTCTAAAGAACCTTAAGTTTTTATTACTAGTGTAACATTTACCTCTTTGAAACTGGATTGAAGTCTATTTTAATTGCCATGCACATTTCGTTTTATACTTCATTGCAAAGGGAACCAGTCCTAGTGATAGCCTATTTGGTATCAGTGAGATGAAAGAATTATTCAACTATTGGATTGAATACTTTAAACTTGTGCACAACAACTGATCTCTTGAATGCACTGCCTTTGGTCGATGGGGCCTATACAACGAGATTTTGTTGATGAGGTCATTCAATTGCAGTCTCAAGAAGCATTCAAAACACTATTTCAAGTAGTTTCATGTGAAATGGAAAGTTGTTCTATGAGTATCCATATTCTTGGACGTATATACCCATTCTTAATAGATTGGGCATTAAAAAGGAGGACCATGGCTTGTAAGGTTTGTCCATTTACCACAAGTATAACCTTTTCCTTTTCATTTATTAAAAATTAAATCCTTTTTAAAATTGAGATTCATTTTTTTTTTTGTTATTGATAAGATTTTGGCATACAACACTAGTAATTGTCACCGATGTGAGTTACTTGTGAGGTGCAATTGAGGGTGACTAGAGCAAGATTGAAGATCACATAACTAGTTCCCTCCATTGCACTTTTGAAGACATGAGACATTTCTGCCCCAAAAATATCAACACAGTGGTAGGAATCATCTTCTTATATCATTATCTCTTTGGGAAATCCTTCTAACTCAAGTAGATTTGAGCATGACCTCCGAAGCCCTTCATGTCATACTGATGACCTTCCTATTTCCAAGAATGAATCTCTGACCAGTGTTGGTCAGCTTGACTAATACGCATAATTCATGGGGTTGTCACATGGATTGTTCCAAACTATGTCCTTACAATATATATAAAAACATATAGGAACTATATTTATGGGTGTTCAAT
Organism: Larix kaempferi; assembly: GCA_027924585.1. Lineage (NCBI taxonomy): Eukaryota > Viridiplantae > Streptophyta > Pinopsida > Pinales > Pinaceae > Larix > Larix kaempferi. The sequence goes on along the minus strand of BSBM01000361.1, from coordinate 35,960,799 downwards.
GACTGTAATATAAAGTGAATATTTAGGTCTACACGTTTGCAGATGTACATTGAAAGCAAATTTATCTCTAGAATTTTAATCATCGCGAAGCTTCCTATGACCTTCCAGATAAAGTCCTCCTTGAATGAATTTTGATCATGTCGCTTCGGGGAAGTTCTTTTTGAGCTCTAAATCTATTAATGCCTATCAGGTTGTTGTTTTACAACAACCAAGATTAAATCTTGTGTGGAACATGTAAGGATGGAATTAATGTGGCTATGTCTACAACCACCAAGCTGCCACCCTAGAGGTTTCAATACACCAAATATGTGTAAATCTTTTATGTATTCTTTCATTAAAGTTCATAAAGATATATGGAAAACTGCTAGTAGAACCCATGACATCTTCTGCTTTGATTGCTCATATGATGAATTAACATGTTCATGGATATAAGTGCAGCTTGCACAATTGCTTGCAATTGATGTGAATTCATAAGGAAAATTGTTCTTTCATGGTGTCTCCATCTGTTATCCACTAAAATTTCACTTAGTGGATTCCGAGTGAACCGTCGAAGACTTGAACAATCAAATTGTTCTTTATCAGTGTTTTGAGGTCCATCAAGCCAAATTTTGGCTCTTTTTTAAATAATTGCATGTTCATACCCCTAGGGGATATTGTGAAAATGTGCTAGCATGACAGTCTTTTGTAAAGAGCTTGGCTTCCTAGGAATTAGACATCAATCTAATTATTCCATGGTGTTTTTTCTCTTGTCAATTATGCAATGTGAATAAGTGATGTATCCTCCAAAGCTAGAATGGTTATCTTGGTGGTTAGGCCTTAGGAGGTTATTAAAGTTCATGTGTCAATGTTTATGAGCATACTAGACATCAAATTGAGTCATTATGAGCATGCACTAGGTCCCCTAGGATTTTTATTCAATTCTGAGAAAATATTTTTTTTCCCATAAAATAGGTCTTTTTTTAATGTTTTAATTAAAAAGCCAAAAATATCATAAAAGTGTGGTCTAGAGGGAGAATTTGCCATGGGGGTGCTAGTTTTCTAACCCAGAGCACCCGTTAAGCCCCAAAACCCACTTTTCCTAAGTTTTAAGTGATTACTAAAATAAAAATTCTCTCGGAAAAAATAAAAGAGAATTCAAAAAATTCAAAAAATAAAGATTTGAAGAAAATCAAATTTCCTAAATTTGAGGAAATTTGTCCAACTTAAGGTCTAGTTATCTTAGCAATCAGTATCAGAGAGTAAATTAATCAAATCGAGGTTTTTTGGCAATCAAATCGTGTCACGGTGAGTGGATCTTCAGTGAGGGATGCACCCTCTTCCTTATGTTGGGCAACTTTCCTATTTGGCATCTCATTATTGGTTGGAGGAGATCTCAAGGTAGAGAGGGGTGCCCCTCTTGTGAGGTGGTTTCCACCTCTTCAATCAAGCGATTCATGGCTAGATCTAAGGCATGATTTCTCGTTCATCAAAGAATTGTGCCCTCTCTTCTCTAATGTGCCCCCTCCTCTCTCTTGCTCTATTTAAGCGAGGGTTTGTCTCTCATTTTCTCATGGTTAGAGGGTGGAATCCATGCTGAATCCTTTAGCTTGCTTGTAATAATTTTTGTTGAATAGAAAGGATTTGGAGGTCCATGGTGTGTCGCAAATGTGTGTGGATGATCATTGTCAATTGGTGTATGAGGTCACTTTGTTATTATTTTTATTTTGCATCTCGTGGTGATTAGTCTGACCTTGATGAAAGTTAGTATCAATTCATAGGGTAAATGATTCTAGTTTGATTTCATTTGCTATTCTTCTATGCTCAGAGATTTAGGATTTACATGTATAATTTGTTTATTTGCATGCTCTTCTAACCTCTTGTGTAGGAAGTACCACATTTAATCCCCCTTTTTGCAAGTATTGTTAGTTGTGCAGGTTTCATAGCTTGAACGTGCAGCTAATATTGTTTGACTCTATGACTTTTCAAGCACTTGAAGGACATAGTCCCTCCGCTTCCCACCGTTGGATTCCATAGATCCAAACATTCAGCTTGAGTATTCTTCTTCCTCTCTCTCTCTCTCTCTCTCTCTCTCTCAATTTAATTCCTTTGGTTACAATTATGCACCTGCTTAATTAAATTATTTTCTTTAGAAATGATATCTAAAGGCTAATTTATTTGATTATGTTACTGGATCTAAGGTTTAAAGCTTAGTTTTGAGTAGATCTAGTCTTATTTAGTACTTAGGCTTAATTTCTCATCTTTCAAGTACTTAAATTTTTATGCTTTTAATGTTTTATTTGGCATATTTGATGCATTTTACGGGGTTGTTTTCTCTCTTTAAACAAATAGGTAGGAGGAGGTGCTGCCAAAAATTTCAAGATCTAGGCCATCCAAGACCTCTCGGAGCACCTTCAAATCTGCTTCATCTTGAAAAATTTGTAGGCCTTTGGATCTAGAATTATAAGGACCAAAGGCATCCACCTTCATAAGTTGTAAATTAGAAATAAAAGGAAAGTGGGCTACCCAGCACCCACACCCCATTCCCCTTGGGGGGACTCGCAGTCTCGCTTTTTTGTGGTTTCCCTTTTCTAATCCATTTTTTTGCTTTATTTTATCAACACACACAAACAATCCGTCCTAACGGGATGTATAATTAGTTTTACTTTTTCCTTTCGCAAAGTAATAAATCTTGGTTAGTTTAATTAAACAACTTCACAATTAATCAATTCTTAAGACTAATTAAGGCTCAAGTTCCCGTATGCTTTGGAGTACTGTGGTTCATCCGAACAGTGAATCACACCAGAAAGGGACTTGATGTTGATGTATATGTAACTTCGGAATGTATTTCATCTATGTATTTCATATATATTTATTGTACCATTATAAGAGATGTGTTATTCCTCTATAAGGAAGTGTCGTCATGTGTATTGACAAATGTCGCAAGTGTGTGTACTTGCCGATGGGTTATTAGACCACCATGTGTGGGGTCGACCCTGAAATATATATTATATGGTTGATGTACCTAGCTAGACAAGTCGGCCCCATAAGGTCATTGGGCAAACAAGTTAAGTATAAATAGAGATCGGGAGATCTCTATTTTGATCATTCGGAAATTCACACTTCTCTCACTTAGAAAGTGGCGCACTAGTGAGGAGGAGGATAATCTGCTACTAGGAAACTATCTCAGTGTATTTTGGTTGTACTTTGGTTGAGCCATTGCTCTCTCTATCTCTAAGGAAGTTGTGGGGTTTTTCACCTTAGGGTTTCCCCACGGAAACTCTGTGTCTCTTGTCTCTCATGCTTTTGATTTTTATGATGATTGTCATGCTTGTTATGATTGTTATGCATTGATATACTCTACATGTTATTCTCTTGGTAAAGATCCTAGAGCATTGTGAATTAATGCTCAAAATTTAACATGGTATCAGAGCCAACCTAAGAAGAAGACATTGTGTAGTGACGGAAACCAGGGTTTCTTGTTTATTGGGTTTCTCTCGACAGATTTTGGAAAAGAAGTATAGTAGATTGACTCTACTCATCAAGGAGAATCTATTTGTCTAGTCATAATTCAATTCTGAGCATTTTCAGATTTGGCCCTAACAATTAGGGTTTCCACAAAAATAGAAATTTCTGGAATCTAAAGACATAGCTGGAAGCTCCTTGCAAAAATTGAAGTTTAGAGCTTTGGATCAAGATTTTTGGCTGAGTAGATCTCCGGGAAACTCAAACCCTAATTCAGGGCTCTCCCTAGTGAACCCGGGAAGACAAAAAGGCAATTTTGAAGGGCAAAGCTTTGCTGATCTCAAATTCTGAATACACCAGGATGATCAGATCATTAAGGCACATCTTTCTATCCTTTCAGAAAGTTGAAATTCACATTTTGAATTTTTAGGGTTCTTCCAACAAACCCTAATCCAAGACCACATCCAGTTTTTAGCATTTCAAGTGGTAAGACCTAAATCTTTTCTATTTCCATTTGAATTACTCTTTAAAATGTCTCACCACACCAAGCTTGAGGACAAGCTTGAAGGAGCTGATAACTTCCGAGCCTGGAAGTATAGGATTGGGTTAATCCTGGAAGAGAATGAGTTGGACTCATACATAAAAGAAGTCATCCCTATCCCAGAGGATGAAGAGGCTAAAATATTGCATAAGAAGAACTTGGTCAAGGAAAAGAGAATCATTGTTGATTCTATCAAAGACCATCTCATACCACATGTGTCATCTCTGAAGACACCCAAGGAGATGTTTGACTCTTTGACCAAGCTATTTGAAGGGAAGAACATAAATCGAAAGATGACCCTGCGGAATCAATTGAAATGGGTCAAGATGTTGAATGGAGAGACCATTCAATCTTACTTCTCCAAGGTCTCTTAGATCAAGGAACAACTTGAAGCTATGGATGAAGTAGTGGACAATGGTGAAATTGTTATGACCACTCTGAATGGCCTACCTAGGTCATGGGATTCCTTTATTCAAGGAATCTGTGCAAGAAAGAAATTGATCTCTTTTAGTAAACTGTGGGAGGAATGCTCTCAAGAAGAAGCCAGGCTTATAGCTCGAGAAGAGAAAATGGGAGGTGAAGATCAAGCTTTCGCAGCTCACACCAAAAGAAACAAGCCCAAGAAGGAGCACTCTCACTACAAGAATTCCACTCACTATCACCAAAAGAATAAGAAGGATCTAAGGTGCTTCACATGCAATGAGAAGGATCACTTTGCTTCAGATTGTCCCAAGAATAAAAGGGATAACAACAACAACTCCATCAAGAAGAACAAGGGTAGCAAAAGAAAGTTCCATGCTCATGATGTCGAAGATGATGAACCTACAAAGAAGAAGGCTAGGGCAGAAAGTGATGATGACTCATCAAGTGAAGAAGAGTATGTTCTAATCTCTGCTCTCACAGGTACTATCTCTCATGGTTTTAATGATTGGCTTATTGACAGTGGGGCTTCCAAACACATGACTGGGCTTAAAGAATCTTTTGTAAATCTATCTGAACATGAATCACCCCATAAAGTGAAACTTGGGGATGACTATCAATACCCCATCAAAGGAAGTGGTGAAGCCTCCTACAACCTAGAATCTGGAAAATATTTGAAGATGAAAGAAGTTCTTTATGTACCTGGGCTCAAGAATAACCTTCTCTCCATCTCTGCATTGGATGCAAAAGGCATGAGGGTTGCATTCGTGGATGGCCAAGTCCTAATGTGGCCAAAGGGTAAAACTATTGATGATGCAATGGTGATTGGAGAGCAAGAGGGAGGATTGTACAAATTGAAGGGACAACCTGAAAATGCCATGGTGACATGAAGACAAAGATTCATCCATAGTCATGAATCACATAGAGGTATGTATAAATTGTTTTTTCAAAGGTTAACTTGTGAGTTATGCAGGTCATTGAAGAGAACAAGAAAACATTTCTATACATAACTAGCAAATACGGTGACCAGGTATGTGTTTCTTATATCATAGGATCTATTATATAAGTATGCATGACATGATTGATGATGTTTATTCATGAAGTCATAGGTTTGAATAATCATGAGTGTATGCATATTATGTTTCTTATCTTAATTGATGATATGACTAACGGGTCATAGGGTTGAGTAATCACGGATTTAGGTATATTATGACTAACCATAAAAGTCCTTGAATACTAATACTTATTATTTCTGTTTGAAATGATCATGACTATACATGTTTAAGATTATTGTGTTTTGATAGTATCAAGATTATACTAATGAATGTATGATTATGTATGAGACCTTGAGTATAACACAATAGTGATAATGATAATCATAGAGACCAAGGATGAATATAAGTTCAAGGAACAAGTAATCCAGGAAGCAAAGATCAAGAAGAAGCACACTCCAGTAGTTTCTACAAGGATGTAGATATTCAGAGGGAGTTGACCATCTTTTACATTCCACAACAGAAAGGTGTAGAAGAAGCTATTTCAGCAGCTCCTGCAAGGAAGCAAAGACTCAGAGGGAGTCCACCCAACAAACAAACAAAGAGAAGTATTTTACATATTTGTTTGTTTAAATAAAATTGTTCAATGATGTATATGCTTATGTTCCTAGACTTAGGATATGTATTGTGCATATTAGAATGATTGCATTAATGAATAGTATACTACTAATATGCATGTGATGGGTAAGTGGCCTATGGCACTATACAACATTCCATTGCTACTTATCTAGAATGAAACCTCTTTGCTGACATGTTGGGAGTAGTGCAAACTCTTAACAATGTTCTGGTAGAGATTGGAAGGCATCTAGAAAGTTACAGAATATGGATGAATGTTGTATTGGAGCATTGGCTAAGATAATTGTATGACTGTATGACATATTTCTTTATGGGTAAGAATTTGTTTTGAAAAACTATGAGATGTTTCTAATCATGCAATTTAACTTGTCTTGTAGGAAAGATCGTATGCCATCACCTACAAAAGAAGAACTACAACATTTGTTCAGCAACAAATTATCTATTGAAGATATTGAAGTACCCAGGATATGAGGAGAATTCCATGATCCATCGATCATGAAGAATGATGTTTGGGATGCAGTCCCAAGACCTGAAGGGAAGTTTGTTATGAATTCCATATGGATCTATCAGATCAAGCATGCTGCAAATGGCAGCATAAAGAAATATAAAAGTGATGAAATAGAAGATACATGAGATGGATTTCAAGTCAGCCTTCTTGAATGGTGTAGTTGAAGAAGAAGTATATGTGGAGCAGCCACTTGGTTCTGAGACACATGACAGGGAGTCATATATCTGCAGAACTTGGTAAGGTAGGATAGATAACTTTCTATCCAGTTTGGGATTTACCAAGAATAAAGCGGATTCCAACCTTACTACAAGGTTGAGGAAGGCAATCCTGTGATACTCTTATTGTATGTGGATGACCTGTTTGTAAAAGGAGAGGATAGACTGATTGTCGATACAAAGAGGAAGCTTGCTGCCGAGTTCAATATGAAGGAATTAGGGATGATGCATTATTTCCTAGGGATGGAGGTGTGGCAGAGTGCAGATGGGATCTTCCTTGGACAAGGGAAGTATGCAATAGATATCCTGAAGAGGTTCGGGATGATGGATTGCAAGGCCATGGCCACACCTATGGAATCAAACTTGAAGCTTCTGTGTGATTCTTCATCTGAGCCGGTTGATGTCTCTATTTATTGTCAGATGATTGGGTCCTTGATGTACCTGACGAACACAAGACCAGATATTTGCTTTGCGGTGAGCACATTGAGCCAGTTCCTGACAGATCCAAGGAGTGTTCCCCTGGTTTCTATAAAGCATATTCTGAGGTACCTGAAGGGTACAGTTGATTATGGGATCAAGTATGAAGTGAATCAACAGTTTAACTTGCAGGTTTATGTTGATTCAGATTGGGCAGGCAATGCTACAAATAAGAAGAGTACATCTGGGTGTTGCTTCAGTATGGGATCAGGTGTGATCTCTTGGTTTAGCAGGAAGCAGTCCTGCATAGCACTGAGTATAGCCGAGGCAGAGTATGTTGCAGTCTGTTCAGCTAGTTGTGAGGCAGTATGGATTCGGAAGCTACTGTCTGAGCTATTTGATCTCCTGTCGGAGACTATTGGTATCTTTTGTGACAACCAGAGCTATGTGAAGTTGTATGAGAACCCGATGTTCCACGACAGGTCGAAACACATAAAGATCAAATATCACTATATCAAGGATATGGTGCAGAGAGTAGCAGTGAATCTCCTGTATGTTGCGACAGACGAGCAGATTGCAGATGTGCTGATGAAACCACTAGCCAGAGTGAAGTTCGAGTACTTCAGCGAGAGGCTTTGTGTTCTTCAGATCAACGACACTTTGAGGAAGAAGTGATGGACACATTTGTGGAAGCCATTCCAAGCATGTTGGAAGGAGCATCCTTCACATGGTTGTGGATGTAAGCGCTGGATGATGAGCATCAGGACGATGCTTCAGTTACTGCTCTATATATGCATCAGGATGATGCTGGATATGATCAGTTGGATCATTTATATGTATATGTATGTACGCATCATGTTGGATGATGGATATGATCGATTGGATCATTTTTTTGTATTTGTATATGCATCATGTTGGATGCTTGGACCATGTATCTATATATGTATTAGGATGATACTATGTATGATCAGGTAGATCATGTATGTTGATATGTATCAGATGGGTACATTGTGTGGATCATGTATCTGTGTATGTATCAGGTGGATACATTGTATGATCAGGTAGATCATGTATGATGATATGTATCAGGTAGATAGTTGGTATGCATCAGGTGGATGCAGTGTATGATCAGGATGATCATAGATGACGAGATTCAGGATGTTGCTCCATATGACATGCAGCAGGATGTTGCAGTGATGATGATCAAGATGATCATGTGTACATCAGGATGATGTATGGTAAGTATCAGGATGATACTTTATGGCCATGGATCAGGTTGTGCAGATGAGCATGTCTGGGAGATCCTATAGGTCAGAGTTGTGTACCCGTAACAGCCTGGGATGCTCTTTCGAGACATTGCTCTGGGAGGACATGTAATTTGTGCCCTGGGAGATTTCAGGTCAGAGTTGTGTACCCGTAACATCCTGAGATGCTCTTGCGAGATTTTGTCCTATGGCATGTAATTTGTGCCCTGAGAGATTTCAGGTCATAGTTGTGTACTCATAACATCTCGAGATGCTCTTTTGAGGTTTTGCCATGACCACATGTAATTTGTGCCCTGGGGAGATTTCAGGTCGGAGTTGTGTACTCGTAACATCCTGAGATGCTCACGCTAGGTTTTGTGGTGACCACATGTAATTTGTGCCCTGGGGAGATTTCATGTTGGAATTGTGTACCCGTAACATCCTGAGATGCTCTTGCTAGGTTTTGTGGTGGGGTCACGTGTAATAAGTCTTGGAGATCTGGACAGGATGAAAAAGGACTCAGATGCTCTTTAGGGTTCTTGCTAGGCAAGAGACTCTTTAAAGGTTTTGTGATGCACATAATAAGTCCTGAGGATTCCACAATATGGCCAGTGATGATGAATACTTGCAGGTGGTGGGCCTACATCTAGTATGAAAAAGGACTGGCTCTGTAGAACTTCCTATGATGAGAAGATTCAAAGATTGGTTGAGATAGCAGCAACAGTGACGATGACGATGATTCAAGGTTGATGCATCGATGACGATGATCCAGAGAAGAAGACTTGTGCTAGCAGATCTGTTTCAAGAAATACCTTCCTAGTTAAGAGGGAGTGTTGATGTATATGTAACTTCAGAATGTATTTCATCTATGTATTTCATATATATTTATTGTACCCTTATAAGAGATGTGTTATTCCTCTATAAGGAAGTGTCGTCATGTGTATTGACAAGTGTCACAAGTGTGTGTACTTGCCGATGGGTTATCAGACCACCATGTGTGGGGTCAGCCCTAAAATATATATTATATGGTTGATGTACCTAGCTAGACAAGTCGGCCCCATAAGGTCACTGGGAAAACAAGTTAAGTATAAATAGAGATCGGGAGATCTCTATTTTGATCATTCGGAAACTCACACTTCTCTCACTCAGAAAGTGGCACACTAGTGAGGAGGAGGATCATCTGCTACTAGGAGACTATCTCAGTGTATTTTGGTTGTACTTTGGTTGAGCCATTTCTCTCTCTATCTCTGAGGAAGTTGTGGGGTTTTTCACCTTAGGGTTTTTCCCACGAAAACTCTGTGTCTCTTGTCTCTCATGCTTTTGATTCTTATGATGATTGTCATGCTTGTTATGATTGTTATGCATTGATATACTGTACATGTTATTCTCTCAGTAAAGATCCTAGAGAATTGTGAATTAATGCTCAAAATTTAACACTTGAGTGACTAGCTTAATAGGGCAATCCAACAATAGCTTATTCACAAGAACTCGGGAGGTCGCATGAAACTTACTATAGAGTCAGGGGGTTTCTTTAAGGAGGTTATGCCTCACCCCGTTGGAAACCTGGTATAGTTGTCATTGCGTTCAATTACAAGGAGTAAGTTGGAGTTGGGCCAAAGCAAAATTAACCCACTCCTTAATCACTCATTTATAATAATTAAAACTGACCAATGAGACAACTGCAATACTTTCCCGACAAAGTAGCACTATTTTTCGACTCCATTGGTACTGATCTATTTTTACAAACAATTACATCCACCTTTAATCCTTATCTTGATGAAGTAATTTGTTATTTGCTTAAGTCAATTTATCTATCATGGTTAAATCATATTGTCAACTGTTGGATTTAAAATTCATGTATTGTTTCTCTCTCTTGTTTTAGTAATCATTTCAAACTCCTAGACTAACTTTCATTTTTCGTGACTTAGTTTAAAAACCTTAGTTATTTTATTAGGGACCACCCTCGTTGGCTTTGCTAGCAGTTATCCTAAAGGGAAGAGTTGAGTGTCGAGTAAAAGTATCTCAAATATTTGCTTGCCCCTAAGGACACACCTAGCGGCTTGAATATTTCTACCATGCTAACCCCTTTCCTCGATGTGTGTGTTTCAGTGGCAACATTTTTGGCGCCATTTCCAGGGATAAATATTTTTATTCCCGGAGTACAATTTTTGTTTTCTCCTTTTTTGTTTTTAATTTGTTTGATGAATGTTTAGAGTAGATATTTTTATTTTTCATCTGGTGACTCCACTAACTTTTTTTCCTGTTTTATTAAAAAATTCAAAGGAAAGAAAAAAGTAGAATTTTTTGTGAGTATTTTAAATGCAATTTTTATTCTCACATGGCGACTCCATTGAAGGGATAAAACCTTTGTATCTCATATTTTATTGAGACTTCTTGTGTTTTGATGAGGCCATGCAACATAGAAAATTCTAAGGCTCATTGTTGGACAACTCTGCTCTTTCAGTACCTGAGATTCTCCACGATTATTTCAAACTGAGGTCATTGATTTGTTTTGATATGGATATTAAGAGAATAGAAAATGTTGTTCGGATCTCCCTTGAATGTATGCCCATTGATTAGTTTAAAGTCCCAGGTTTTCCTAATCATTTTGAGGGTGAAAAGACATATTATCCCCTTCCAATATTTTGTGGTCATGATGAGGAACAGTCAACCAAATTCCATGTTATGACATTCCTTTCACATATGAGCGAATTTAACATATGCCATGAGGATCATATGATGCGTATGTTTTCTCATTCTTTGCAAGGGATGCCTCATGTTGGTTTCATGAAGGCCTTCCTGATAAATCTATTACTTCCCTCACTAGCTTCTTTGAGATATTTTTGAGGCAGTGGCACCATGGTGGAGATCATATTGAATAATTCATTAGAAACACTCTTGCTTACTTCTTTCCTTCGAGATAATTTGATGTGGAAAATCCTATGCTACCCAATGCCAAAATGATGTATGACATTCCATTTTTAGAGATTCATGTTGATCCCATTGAAGAGGATCATGAGGAACCATTCATTGAAGATAATACTGAAGATCCTCCTCATATCACCTCCACATAGAATGTTGAAGAATCATAATTTTTTCAGGACTATTTCAGTGATGATGAGCACATTTGTACTTATGATCTGCCTCCAGATGAAAGGAGGTTTGTAATGTAATAACATATCTGAGGAAAGGAAGTTTGAGTCAGAGTCTCTTGATGGTTTTATTGAAAACCACATTTATGAGGTGTTCAGAGAAGGAAGCATGGACTTTGAGACCTTGGGGAATCTTTGTATAGAAGAGGAGCATGAAATTTTTTCATATGATCAGTCAGAACCATGCATGAGTATCAACAATGAAGACCTGAAGAAGCAGTGCATTGAAGAAACAGATTAGATACACTTAATTAAAGAGAAGTTTCAACCATCATCTTCACATACAGAGGTTCCTTATGATTTGGAGAAGCTTGGGTCTTATGCTTTCACAAGGACTTATCATCAGAGAATCCCTTCAGATCAATATGATGAAGAAGTTGATCTGCCTCATCATCTAGAGTTTTTTCTCAGTCCTATCCAGTCATGGATAGAAGAATCCTGTAGGAGGACTTACCATTTGGAGAAGCACTTCAAAACTATATTGCATGCCTATGATATCCCATCCAACCCTCCCATCCATAATACTCATGTAGGTTTTCACTTTCAAGTAAACGTGTCCTTGTTTTCGATGGTAACCAAAGACAAAGCAAAAATATTTAATTTTGACAAAATGTTAAGGTGGTTACATTGGATTTATCATTTTACTTAGCAGATTGCTTTATATCATTCTTAGAATAGGAAAATAAGCTCCTCAAAGTGAGCATTTACTTTATGCATTTCTTTCTAGTACTTACGGATAATAGCCTATTTCCTTAGTTAATTTTATTTATGAATAAATGCAATTTGTGATTCATTAGCTTCTTTATAAAACTTGTGATGCTGAAGCTTTTTATGACAAGTTGAGATGTTTTAACAGATTACGAAGACCGGAGATTGTGGTGTTCTAGTATGCTCTCCTTGCCTAAAGAGTAGATCAAGCACACGCCCCGCAATTGGAGCCAGATTTTATCCACTAAAATTGCACTTAGTGTATTCTGAGTGAATCATTGAAGACTTGAACATTCAAATTGTTTTTATTAGTGTTCTGAGGTCCACTAGGCCAAATTTTGGCCCTTTTATAACTAATTGCATGTTCATACCCCTTAGGGATATTGTAAAAATGTGCTAGCATGATAATCTTTTGTAAAGAGCTTGGCTTCCTAGGACTTAGACATCAATTCGATCATTCCATGGTGTTTTTTCCCTTGTCAATTATGCAATGCTAAATAAGCAATGTATAATTGATGAGTTTTTCACCCGCTCCTCTAAAGCTACAAGGGACGTCTTAGTGGTTAGGCCTTAGCAGGTTGTTAAAGTTCATGTGTCAATGTGTATGAGCATGCTAGACATCAAATTGAATCATTATAAACATGCACTAGGTCCCCTAGTATTTTTATTTAGTTCTGAGAAAATATTTTTTTCCCGTAAAACAAGTCGTTTTTAATGTTTCAATAAAAAAAGCCAAAAAAATCATAAAAGTGTTGTCTAGAGAGCGAATTTTCCATGGGAGTGCTCAGTTTCTAACCCAGAGCACCCGTTAAACCCCAAAACCCACTTTTCGTAAGTTTTAAGTGATTATTAATCACTTACATAAAAATTCTCTTGAAAATAATAAAAGAGAATTCAAAAATTCAAAAAAAATAGAGATTTGGAGAAAATCAAATTTCCTAAATTTAAGGAAATTTGTCAAACTGAAGGTCCAATTATCTTAGCAATCAACATCAGAGAGTAAATCAATCATATTTGGGCTGATTGGCAATCAAATTGTGTCTCAGTGAGTGGATCTCCAATGAGGGATGCACCCTCTTCTTTATGTTGGGAGACTTTCCTATTTGGATTCTCATTATTGGTTAGAGGAGATCTCAAGGTAGAGAGGGGTGCCACTCTTGTGAGGTGGTTGTCACCTCTTTCAATAAAGTGATTCAAGGCTTGATCTAAGGAATGATTTTCTCCTTCATCAAAGGATTGCACTCTATCTTTTCTAATACGCCCTCCCCTCTCTCTTGCTCTATTTAAGCATGGGTTTGGCTCTCATTTTCTCATGGTCATAGCGTGGAACCCTTGCTAAAGATTTGAGCTTGCTTGTAATATTTTTTATTGAATAGAAAGGATCTAGAGGTCCATGGTGTGTGGATGATCATTGTCAAGTGGTGTATGAGGTAGCTTTGTTATTGTTTTTATTTTGCATCTTGTGGTAATTGGTCTGGCCTTGGTGAAAGTCGGTATCAACTCATAGGGTAAATAATTCTAGTTTGATTTCATTTGCTATTATTCTATGCTTAGAGATTTAGGATTTGCATGTATAATTTTTTTATTTGCATGCTCTTCTAACCTCTTATGTAGGAAGTACTAGATTTAATCCCCTTTTTTGCAAGTTTCCTAGCTTGAACGTGCAACTGATCTTGCTTAACTCTATGGATTTTCAAGCACTTTAAGGACATAGTCCCTTTGCTTCCCACTGTTGGATTCCATATATACAAACATTTGGCTTGAGCATTCTTCTTGCTCCTATTAGAAAAACAAGATTGTAGAGCAATAACAATAAACAAGATGCAAATATAAATCACATAAACACAATACAAGAGGGACACCAATAAAACATGGTTCACCCAAGATGGGATACATCCACACAGAAATTGCCAGTCCTTATTATTATATCATCCAACGAATGAAGAGATACAACCTGCGGCACATCTATTGCAACTTCCTCTTCACTCTCACACAGTCTCTCTCACCGTCACAATCATAGATATATTTACAATGATACAATACACAACCATATTGCAATGCCTTCCTTTTATAGAGCGATTACCATGGTAAAATACTATGGAACACCCAATACCATGGGCCCATAAATAACTCAGTATTGACCAAGTCATGACTATGAAATTACAACATTTTACAAGGCATTTTTTTTCAAAATTTTCTCTATGGTGATGCTTCCCCTGAACCCCCACCAAGGGGGGGGCTCCCAAACTAGTCTCCGCCCCCCATGGTGACTATTTTGGGGGGGGAAGCCCCCCCAAACCCCCCCTGTCATGGGATGGGATCTAGACATGGATGAAACACGACCCTTGAATAAGGAAGATACGACTCCACAACCAACAATCTCCCACTTGGAGACTGATCACAAAAACTCCACCGCTGCTGCACTTGCTGGACTATTCTATGAACCTTGGATCTAAAAAATTTATCATCTTCACCTTCATTCTTGAAGGACAACTAAAGCTGACCAGGAACTTAGTTTCTTTCTGGTTACCACCTTTGTTAACATGTCTGCAGCATTTTGGCTAGTGTGTATCTTTTCTAGCTTCAACAGTTTATCTTCCAAAATAGACTATATGAAATGGTACTTGAGTTGTATATGTTTAGTATTATAATGGAAGGTTGAGTTATTTGCAATATGAATGGCACTCTGGTTTTCACTGTACAACCTTCTATTCTCCTGCTTATTACCCAATTCCTCCATGAACCTATGTAACCAACTCATCTCTTTACTAGTCTCTGTAGCAACAACATACTCTGCTTCCATTGTTGAAAGTGTAACAACCTTTTGCATCTTTGAAATCCAACTTACTGTCTTTCCCCCTATAGTAAAGACATGCCCTATGGTGCTCCTCCTACTATACTTATCACCTTCCATATATGCATCAATGTATCCATGTAGAACAATGTCTGAACCTCCAAAACATAATGCATGAGTGGTAGTACATCTCAAATACCTAAGAATCCACTGTAATGCATTCCAATGTTATTTACCTAGATTGTTCATATACCTGCTCACAACTCCCACTACATGTGTAATATATGGTCTTGTGCAGACCATGGCATACATCAAGCTTCCAACTATTAGAAAAACATGATCGTTGAGCAATAACAATAAACAATATGCAAATATAAATCGCATAAAACACATTACAAGAGAGACACCAATATAATGTGGTTCACCCAAGATGGATTATGTCCACACAGAAATTTTCAGTCCTTATTATTATTATACCATCCACTAAATGAAGGGATACAACCGTAGCACATCCGCTGCAACTTTCTCTTCATTATCTCCCAGTCTCTCTTACACAATCATAGAGATCTTTATAATGCTACAATACATTACACAACTATATTACAATGTCTTCGTTTTAAAGGAAAATTACCATGGGAAAATACCATGGTCTACCCAAAACCATGGGCCCATAATCTGTTGGCCAACAAAAAAACCCCAAAAAAATTCTTTTAGGGGCTTCGCCGCAGAACCCCCACTGAGGGCACACTGGCCCCTAAACCCCCCATCTGGGGGGGATGGTTCCCCTCGGACCCCCGTGGGGAGGCGATGCCCCCCTCTAGGGTGAGTGTACATTCCACTTGCATATCATATAAAAATGGGGCACAAACACGGTTGAATAAAAACATCTCTGAATCAAGAAAATTAGTCTCCATAACCAACAATATCCCACTTGGAGACTAATCACAACAAATCCACTGCTACTGCACTTGCTAGACTATGCTCTGAACCTTGGACATAGAAAATTTCTCACCTCCACCTTCATGCTTGAAGGCCAACTGAAACCGAGCAGGAACTTAGTTTCTCTCTAGTTACTACCTTCGTCAACATGTCTACAGGATTATGGCTAGTGTGTATATTTTCTAGCTTCAACAGTTCTCTTCCAGAATAGAGCGTATGAAATGGTACTTGATCAGTATATGTTTAGTATTAGAATGGAATGCTGAGTTCTTTGCAAGATGAATGGCACTCTGGATGTCACTATACAACATAATATCCTCATTCTTCTTACCCAATTCCTCCATGAACCTTTGCAACCAAATTATCTCTTTACTAGCCTCTGTGGTAGCAACATATTCTGCTTCC
This sequence comes from Larix kaempferi, assembly GCA_027924585.1. Taxonomy (NCBI): domain Eukaryota; kingdom Viridiplantae; phylum Streptophyta; class Pinopsida; order Pinales; family Pinaceae; genus Larix; species Larix kaempferi. Next base: position 35,944,387 of record BSBM01000361.1, on the reverse strand, counting down.
ATTGTTGAAAGTGCAACAACCTTTTGCAACTTTGAAATCCAACTTACTGTTTTTCCACCTATAATAAAAACATACCCTGTGGTTCTCCTCCGGCTATCTTTATGACCTTCCATATATGCATCAACATATCCCTATATAACTATGTCTGAACCTCCAAAACATAATGCATGAGTGGTAGTACCTCTCAAATACCCGAGAATCAATTGTACTTCCTTCCAATGTTCTTTAACTGGATTGTTCATATACCTGCTCACAACTCCCACTACATGTGTAATATTTGGTCTTGTTGACACCATGGCATACATCAAGTTGCCAACTGTTGATGAATAGGGAACCCTGGACATGTAATCTATATCTTCTTGTGTCTTAGGACACATATCCTTACTTAGCTTGAAATGGATGGCCAAAGGTGTACTCACTAGTTTTTCATTCTGCATTCTAAACCTATCCAACACCTTTTTTATGTACTCATCCCGAGACAATGTCAATTTGCGATTTTTCATGTCTTTTGTTATTCTCATACCAAGGATTTGCTTTGCAGCACCCAAATCCTTCATCGCAAATGAATTAGATAACTTCCTTTTGAGCACATTTATATCATGTGTGTTAGACTCTGCAACAAGCATATCATCCACATACAATAACAAGATAATATATCTTCCATTCTCTAGCCTTTTGAAATAAACACAGTAGTCAGAATGACATCTACTATAACCCTTTTCTACCATAAACTTGTCAAATTTCAAATACCACTACCTTGGAGCTTGCTTCAATCCATACAAGCTCTTCTTCAACCTGCATACCAAATTATCCTTCCCTTTGACCTCATACCCCTGAGGATGCTGCATATAAATCTCTTCCTCCAAATCCCCATGGAGAAATGTTGTTTTTACATCTAATTGTTCAATATGCAAATATTCTACTGCCACTAGACTTAAAATAGTCATAATTGAATTCATTTTAACAACAAGAGAAAATATTTCATCAAAATCTATACCTTTCTTCTATGTAAACCCCTTTACAACAAGTCTGGACTTGTACTGCTTCTTGCCTCCTCTTGCTCCTTCAACCTATAAACCCATTTGTTCTGCAATGCTCTTTTACCTACAGAAAATTGAACCAAATCCCAAGTATGGTTTCCTACCAATGAGTCCATCTCCTCATTCATTCCTTGCTCCCACTTCTTTCTAGTTTCCACCTACATTGCTTCTTCATAACATTCTGGTTCACCAGAATCAGTCATCAATAAATAATATATTGAATAAGAGTATCGTTCAGGGGGTCTACTTAACCTGGTAGATCTTCTAACATTTGCAGGAGTTTTAGGTACTTGTTGCTGTTCTTGATTTTCTGGCACCTTTGGAACTTCATTTTCTTTGATTTTATCAAGCACTGTGTACTCTGTGTTTTCCTTTTCCCGTTTCTTTCCTGCAACTGATTTTTACACATGACCTTTTCATTGAATACTACATCTCTACTCCTAATGATTTTGTTATTTTTCATAATCCCATAAGCGATAACCAAAATCATCAACCCCGTATCCAATAAAGATACATTTATTGGATTTAGCCTCAAGTTTTGTTCTATTTTCTTCATCCATATGGACAAATGTTTCACAACCAAAAGTTCTTAGAAATGAGTAGTTTACCTTTTTACCTCTCCATTTCTCCTTTGGAATCCCATCATCCAAAGTGCTTGAAGGCCCTCTATTTATTAAATAAACAACAATATCTACAACATTTGCCCAAAACTGTAAGGGAAAACCTGCATGCAATCTCATACACCTTGCATGCTCCATGATTGTTCTGTTCATCCATTATGACACACCATTTTCTTGTGGTGTTCCTGGGACTATCTTCTCTCTACGAATCACATGGTATGAACAATAACTATCAAACTCCTTGCCGCAATACTCACCTCCATTATCTGATCTGAGACACTTTAACCTTTTTCCTGTCTCATTCTCAATCAAATATTTTCATTTCTTAAAAGTAGCAAACACATCATATTTCTGTCTAATGCAATAAACCCAAGTTTTCCTAGTTGCATCATCAATAAATGTAAAATAATAATCAGATCCACCAAGAGATTGTACCTGAGCCGGTCCCCATACATCTGTATGCACAAGCTCCAACTTTTCACTATTCTTCTATTTTTCAACCTTGAGAAATCTAACTTTTTTAATGTTTTCCATAAACACAGTTCTCACAGAATTCCAAACTTACCTACTTCAGATATGGCAGCAAATTCCTTGAGTGGAGAATTTGCATCCCCTTCTCACTCATGTGGCCAAGCCTATGATGCCACAATGTTGTATATCTTCCTGTGGAAGCTAAAGAGATAAAATAATCAATATTATGAGGACATAAATACAATGTACCTATCCTGTCTCCTTTTGCTATCACCATCGATCCTGTAGTGATCTTCCACCACGTTTCTCCAAACATAGATAAACAACCACCATCTTCAAACTTCCCTGTTGAGATTAGATTTATTTTCATAGCAGGAATATTCCTTACATATTTCAACAACCATTCAGTTCCATTCTTTAATTTTATCCGTATGTTACACATTCCAACAATTTTACATGGCTTATCATCACTGAATAAAACATGTCCAAAATCTCCTGGAACATTGTCACGTCTCCATCTCTGGTAAAAGCTTTTAATTATTTAAATTTTTGTCTATCTGCATGACAACACTAATTAGAGCCTAAACTATTTTCCCTCGCAATGCAACCAAGAGTGAAAAAGGGCATGGTGAATCACAAGTGGGAGAGTAATTAAGTCTTAAACATCGTCATAGTCTTTGACTTTGTTTAACTCTTGCTTTCAAGTTAAGTTAATTTGTGTGTTTGGCATTGTTGTAGGCATGCTTATGCTCATCTAGATTTAAATGGAAAAACTTATATTTTATCTATATGTTTAGAACACCATAAATATGAATCTAATGTCAACCAATACTATGGTGTGCACATGTAAGTAATGCATTATATTGATGACATATATTTAGTATATATGTTTATGCACTTGTATGTATGATTATATATTTTTATATGAGTATGCTTTTATAATTTTAAGATGCATATATTTTAATGATGAAAGCTACGCTTTATCTAACTATGCGATATATATATATATATATATATATATATATATATATATATATTGTTTGTACATATATACAGTTCTATGCATTTTGGGAGAATACATATATATGCATATGTACTATTTTAACTATGAAAAGCTATATGTAATACTTTAACTATGAAAAGTTAACTTTAATGTGCTTGTTGCATTTTAAATTCTTTATTTGTTGAAAGGCATATAATATTCGCTCATGCTCTTATAAATTTGAGAAGCATATATATACATGATTTGAGGTTTGGTTATAAAAACAAAACACCTGTATATTTATTTTTGATAAAGATTTAGTCGTGTATATTTATTTTTGATAAAGATTTAGTCGTTTTCATATATGGTATTTTGCATAAGAAATAGAGGAGTGGGATTATTAGTATATTTTTAATATTTATTGTTTTGGAGAGAACGATAATAAATGAGATATATATATATTATCATTCCTTTTATCTTTGGACGGAGTTTTTGTTCTTTTGGGGGGGTTTTGGACCTAGTTTTTTGGGGGAGGAGGCTCCTTCATCCTCTGGTCTTCACGTAGAGAAGGAGGGAGTGCTGCCATCGTTTTGGGGCAAAAGAAAAACTATGTTTGGGAGGCTGCCTTCATAGAACTTTTTGTGTGGTTGCATCAACGGGATGAATGCTCTGTATGTTCGTTTTGGATGCTCTTTATCTTCCAGCTATGGCATAAAAATGTTTTACCTGCTCTGTATGTTCCAGTGATGCCATAAGTTCGTTTTGGATGCTCTTTATCTTCCAGCTATGGCATAAAAACGTTTTGCCTGCTCTGTATGTTCCAATGATGCCATAAATTCGTTTTGGATGCTCTTTATCTTCCAGTTATGGCATAAAAACGTTTTTCCTGGTCTGTATGTTCCAGTGATGCCATAAATTCGTTTTGGATGTTCTTTATCTTCCAGCTATGGCATTAAAACGTTTTTCCTGGTCTGTATGTTCCAGTGATGCCATAAATTCATTTTGGAAGCTCTTTATCTTCCAGCTATGGCATAAAAACTTTTTGCCTGGTCTGTATGTTCCAGTGATGCCATAAATTCGTTTTGGATGCTCTTTATCTTCCAGCTATGGCATAAAAACGTCTTGCCTGCTCTGTATGTTCCAGTGATGCCATAAATTCATTTTGGGATGCTCTTTATCTTCCAGCTATGGTATAAAAACGTTTTTCCTGCTCTGCTTTGTAGATTTCGTGGATACTCTGTTCTGGAAGCAATCAGCTTACATCGTGCTATACTCTATATTCTTTCCTACTGCCGTCGTTTTTTCTTTTAGCATAGAGCTTTTGAATTTCATGCCGCTACAAACTGGGTGTTAACCCCGTGCTGTTCTTGTCTATATGTTTTTGGTTTTCATTGTTTGGAGTTAGCTTATATGCTGGAGATAGCTTATAAGCTCTCAATGATAGCAAAATCGATTTGGTATTTATCCACAAAGGCATCTCGTTCTGGTTTAGAATTGCTTTCCGAAGTATGAAAAATCGAATGAGGTGAATAATGTTTACATACCAATCGTAAAACAAAAGGTAAGTGTAGGAGAAAACCTGAGTATACATATGTGTATAAGTAAATATATTTATGCCGAATGCTTCGTGTACATAAGGGTATGTCTTACACCTTCATACAAGAGACACATATTTATATAGAAGGTCTATAATGGATAGACTATATATATATATATATATAGCTTGCTTAAGAATTGTGATGTATATATTCTTTGTATGGAATGGTTATATACATAAGTAGTTTTATACAATGGTTATATGGTATAAGATGGTTATGCCTTGTCTATAGTGTATAAAAGAGCTAGGCAATGTGTACATGTTTTGTGAAATGGTTACAATTTATGTATATATATATTGCATGCCATGGTTGCATATGGTTTAATGCAATGTTTTTCTTATGCAGTAAGTTGGGTTACATATGGTGTAGAATGCACAAGTCCTATATATATTATAAAATGGGTATATTTTACATAGAGTATGTAAAATAATCATGTTTCACATATATTTCAATGTTTATATTATACATACATGGTATGCATTGGAATTGTATATGTGCATCAATCATTATATGATTTGGATTGAATATGACTTGGGACGACTAATAAATGGTAACTATAGACACATTATGTTATCATATGCATGGGTTATGAAATGTATAATTGTATGCACTGATGGCTTTATAAGCATCAGCTAAGTGTTCTTGGTGTACACTTTTGACGTTGGTATTGCCCCATATCTCGAGGTCGCATGTCGAATGCATTCTTGCATGTTGAATGCACCTCTTATGTTCATATACAATTCATGACACATGTATCGCAGGAAACCTGGTAGTTGCATGTCGAATGCACCTCTTACAGTTGATATACATTTTCATGATAGCAGCATTACATTGTGCTTTGATGGATTGTTGAATGCATCATTGCATGTCGACGTCATCTCTCATGTACATACACTTATTAAGGATGTAGGATATCTTGTGGTCGCATTTCGAATGCATTATTGCATGTCGAATGCATTCCTTATGTTTTGTATGTGTGTTTTTTGATGTCTTTTGGGTTGCTTGTGGACGGATTTGAATGCATGTTGGAAAGCTTTATGGCTTGTCGCATGCTTCAGCTTCATTACCTATGGCATGACTGCCATGAACGACAATCAATAAATACATGTATTATGTCATGAGGCATTGGAGGCCAAGTCAGGAGTACCGACTTGGGCCCGCAAAGAACAACACCACAAGCTATGCACGAGGTTAAGACACTAGATGTGTCTAGGTAGGAGTACTACCTTTGACTTGTAGGAGTACTGCATTAACATTTAGTGCTGGGTGTGTGATTGGTTCTAGAGCGATGATACTTAGAGACTCCCTATCTCGTTGTGGATCACCATGCCCAGCTCGGGGGTGGCCTTCAGATGGACTGAGTATATGCTGTTGAAGAGCCTACAATTGGGTGGAGCATTGCATTGCCCACATTATTCCCCTATTACATGATTATGTTTTGTGATATTAATTTGATGTATCTTGATTAATGAAATGATATTTACCATTGTTATATTATGTTTTATATTAGTGATAAAATGTTCTGAGTATGTTGAGTACATGAATAAGACGACAACTAGAATGACCATTCCTTCGCTTTGCTAAGGTGGTAAGAAATGTTTGTAAAGTTATCATACACTTGATATTTATATATTGGCTCGTGTTATTGTGTCCTTAATTGTATTCGATTAATGCAACAAAAGTTAAGTTTTCTTATTCATGTGTTCATGTAAAGTTGATGGTTGGATGGCCATGAGAAAGAGGCCACCTTTGTTTGAAAAAGAGATTTCGATATGAAGCTAACCCTAGGGGAGTTAGTATCATACACATGCTTAGAGTTTTACCATTTTATGTCATTGACGTGAGGACATATATTTAGACATCATATTTCATGAGAAAGCATGTGATTGTGAATGCATAGAATAATGAATGAGCTTCTTGTGCATTGTGAAGTCTTATGTGGATTATGATTGAAACATGACCTTAGATCAATTTGCATTTGGTAATGATCTATGTAAGGGTATGTGTGGAAAGAACATGTCGGGATACATTTTGTGGTTCATGTAAAATAGATTAGCCATTATAACATAGCCTAAGGTTATTATTACACCTCACGACATAGTCCATGGTTGACTTAGTATTCTTTTGGTGTAAAAGAAAGACTTGACATGTTCTTATTTTATTATGCATGTGCTTAATTGTGTCGTCAGTATCTTAACAAAAGTATGACGTGCAGCAACCATTAAATTGTCTTTAGCTGAGAGTCTCAATAATTAAATTCTTTCTGCATAAATGACTTTGTTAATTAATGCTATCTTTATAAGCATTTATTATTTCCACGTTTACAATTATTAACCATTAATGCTGATTTAAAAAAAAAATTGAAATTATCAGGATGTTACAAACATAATCGTGAAAAAATTTCCTATGGGGTGTAGCATGACATGAAGCCCCTAAATCTACTACCTAGTAATCACTAGTATTATCTAATGCAAGAATCAAATCATATTGTAACACATCACCTGTTGCATTTGCTTCCTAAGTAGTCTCCTGTTGTCCATCTCCTTTATTCTTTAGAGATATGCAGTCTTTCTTCCGATGTCATTTCTTTCCATAGTTCCAACACTCTATCTTTCCCAATCTAGAATTGGATCTTCCCTTCCTAGACTTTCTATGATTACCTGGGCTCTTTCCTCTTTCTCTTTGTATTCCCATGATCTCCATGGTCAATGCATTACCTGATGTCTCACCTATGCTTTTCCTTCACATTTCCTCGCTAAGAATAACACCAACAACATCATCAAATTTCAAAGTGTATGAACCTGAGACAGAGTTACTTACAACCATGACCAAGTCGTTCCACCTTTCTGGCAATGAACACAATATTAGAAGAGACCTAACCTCATCATCAAAGTACACTTTTACAGAACTTAGCTGATTTGTAATCGAATTAAATTCATTTAAATGATCAGCAACAGATCCACCTTCTGACATATTCATATTAAATAAATGCTTCATTAGAAATACATTGTTGGAGGCCGAGGGTTTTTTATATTGCTTACCCAATGCACTCATCATACCCTCCGTTGTATTTTATTTGAAATATTGAAAGACACCAACGAAGCCAGGCACAACCGTATTGTTCCCAGTGCGTTTCTGTCAAGAAACTCCCATTCTTCGTCCTTCATAGTCGACAACTGTTTTTCTTTTCCTCCCAACAGTAGGAATAAATATTTCTGGTACATATAGTCCTCCATTTGCATCTTCCATAGCTGGTAGTTTTGGCTATTACATTTTTCGACCTTAAACTTTCCATCTTCCACCATTGCTCCCACTCGAATCAAGAACCCTTCTTTCCTGCAAGCTTATATACCAAATAGAACTTTGGATCTGATACCAATTGTTAGAAAAACATGATTGCAGAGAAATAACAATAAACAAGATGCAAATATAAATCACATAAAAAACATTACAAGAGAGACACCAATGTAACGTGTTTCACCCAAGATGGGCTACGTCCACACAGAAATTTTCAGCCCTTATTATTATTATACCATCCAACAAATGAAGGGATACAACCTGCAGCACATCCGCTGCAACTTCCTCTTCACTCTCTCCTAGTCTCTCTTACACAATCATAGAGATCTTTATGATTCTACAATACATTACACATCCGTATTACAATGTCTTCCTTTTAAAGGGAAATTATCATGGAGAAATAACATAGGAAACCCAAAACCATGGGCCCGTAATCTGTTGGCCAACAAAACAACCCCCAAATTTTTTTTCCAGGGGATTCTCCCCAAACCAACGTTTGCCCCCGGACCCCCTAGCTAGGGGGGATGGTCTCCCCCAGACCCCCGTGGTGGGGTGATGCCCCCCCACCGCTGGGGTGAGTGTGCAGTCCATTTGCACATCATATAAAACTAGGGTACAAATGCGGCTGAACATCTCTGAATTAGGAAGATCAGGATCCACAACCAACACCAACTATTGATGAATAGGGAACCCTGGACATGTAGTATATATCTTCCTGTGTCTTGGGACACATCTCCTTACTTAGTTTGAAATGGCTAGCCAAAGGTGTACTAACTAGTTTTGCATTTTGCATTCTAAACCTCTCCAAAACCTTTTGTATGAACTCACCCTGAGACAATGCCAACTTTGTGATTTTTCTTGTCTCTTGTTATTCTCATACCAAGGATTTGCTTTGCAACACCCAAATGCTTCATCGCAAATGAATTATCTAACTTCTTTTTGAAAACATTTATATACTTCATGTTAGACCCTGCAACAAGCATGTCATCCACATACAATAACAAGATAATATATCTTCCATTATTTGGTCTCTTGAAATAAACATAGTGGTCAGAATGACATCTACTATAACCTTGTTATGTCATAAACCTGTCAAATTTCAAATACCACTACCTTGGAGCTTTCATCGGGCCATACGAGCTTTTCTTCTACTTGCATACCAAATTATCCTTCCCTTTGGCCTCATACCCCTGTGGCTACTACATATAAATCTCTACCTCCAAATCCCCATGGAGAAGGACTATTTTTACATCTAACTGTTGAAGATGCAAATCTTCTACCACCACTAGACTTAAAATAGTTCTAATTTACGTCATTTTAACAATAGGAGAGAATATTTCATCAAAATATATACCTTTCTTCTATGCAAACCCCTTTACAATAAGTTTGTCCTTGTACCGCTTCTTTCTTCCATATTTTTCTTTCAACCTATAAACCCATTTATTTTGCAACACTCTTTTACCAACATGAAAATGAACCAAATCCCAAGTCTGATTTCTTACCAATAAGTCCATCTCTTCATTCATGCCTTGCTCCCCATTAGAGAAATTTTGAGGTAAAAAATGGGCCTCAAAACAAAAGAAATGTACTATAAAAATCAATCAATAGGATTCAAGGTGATGATGTCAACCATGCGGGATGAATCACCATATTTGGGTAAAAAGGTAAAAAGGTCAAGGTGAAAAAACTACTTCTTCAATTCGTATTTTCAACTTATCTCCCTGTATATTCACTCAAATTTCAATCACGAGCAGTCGTTGGATGGGGAATTCAATTCCGCATCCAATGAGTACCCACTCGGGATACTTTTGATGGATCCCACTGCCTCAAAAAGAATAAATACATGAAAAAACGTGATGATGATGTCATTATCACATTTTTCATGTATTTCTTCTTTATGGGGAAATGGAGTCCATCAAAAGTATGTCCAATGGGTACTCGTTGGATGCAAAATTGAATTCCCCATCCAACGGCTGCTCGTGATCAAAATTTGAGTGAATATACAGGGAGATAAGTTGAAAATACGAATTGAAGATGTAGTTTTTCTTTTTTCCTCCAAAATTTGATGAGGTATGCGAATATTATTTTATTATTTCCACTATTATTTTATAATTTTCCTTAGGAGACCCATTTTAGACCTCAAAATTTCTCTAATGCATTTATTTCTGGTTTCCACCTACATTGCTTCTTCATAACATTCTGGTTCACTAGAATCAGTTATCAATAAATAATATAGTGAAGGGGAGAATCGTTCAGGGGGTCTACTTAACCTGGTATATCTTCTAACACTTGCAGGAGTTTGAGGTACTTGTTGTTGTTCTTGATTTTTCTGCACCTTTGTAACTTCATTTTCTTTGATTTCATCAAGCATTGTGTACTCCGTGTTTTCCTTTTCATGTTTATTTCCCTGCAACTGATCTTTATACATGCCATTTTCATTGAATAACACATATCTACTCCTAATGATTTTTTTTTATTTTCATAATCCCATAAGTGATAACCAAAATCATCAACCCCATATCCAATAAAGGTACATTTATTGGATTTAGCCTCAAGCTTTGTTCTATTTTCTTTATCAATATGGACAAATGATTCACAACCAAAAGTTTTTAGAAAATAGTAGTTTACTTTTTTACCCATCCATGCCTCCTCTAGAATACCACCATCCAAAGCACTTGAAGGCCCTCTATTTATTAAGTAAACAACAATATCTACAACATCTGCCAAAAATTGTAAGGGAAATCCTACATGCAATCTCATACACCTTGCATGCTCCATGATTGTTCTGTTCATCCTTTTTGACACACCTTTTACTCGTGGTGTTCCTGGGACTATCTTCTCTTAATGAAACCCATGGTATTAACAATAACTATCAAACTACTTGCCGCAGTATTCACCTCCATTATCAGATTTGAGACACTTCAACTTTTTTCCTGTCTCATTCTCAACCAAATATTTCCATTTATTAAAAGTAGAAAACACATCAAATTTCTATCTAATGCAATAAACCCAAGTATTTCTAGTTGCATCATAAATAAAAGTAACATAATAACGAGATTCACCAAGAGATTGTACCTGAGTTGGTCCCCATACATTTGTATGTATAAGATCTAACTTTTCACTCTTCTTATGTTTCCCAACCTTGAGAAATCTGTCTCTCTTCTATTTTTCATAAACATAGTTCTCACATAATTCCAAACTTACCTGCTTTAGATCTTGTAGCAACTTCCTTGAGTGTAGAATCTGCATCCCCTTCTCACTCATGTGGCCAAGCCTATGATGCCACAATGATGTATCTATTCTTGTGGAAGATAAAGAGATAGAACAGTCAGTATTATGAGTACATAAATACAATGTACCTATCTTGTCTCCTTTTGCTATCACTATTGATTCTTTAGTGATCTTCCATCACGTTTCTCCAAATGTAGATAAACAACCACCATATCCCAACTGTCCTATTGAGATAAGATTTCTTTTCATAGCAGGAATATGCCTTATATCTTTCAGCAACCATTCACCATTCTTTAAATTTATCCATACCTTACCCATTCCAACAATCTTACATGGTTCATCATCACCCAATAAAACATGTCCAAAATCGCCTGGAACATAATCATGAAAGAATTTCTTTTGGGGTGTAGCATGACATGAATCCCCTGAATCTACTACCCATTAATCACTAATATTATTTAATGCAAGAATCAAAGCATCTTGTAACACATAACTTGCTAGATTTGCTTTCTGAGTAGTCTCTTGTTGTCCATCTCCTTTCTTCTTTAGAGATCTGTAGTCTTTCTTCAGATGTCCTTTCTTTCCACAGTTCCAACACTCTATATTTCCCACTCTAGACTTATTTATGACCTTCCTAGACTTGCTGCTATTACCTAGGATCTTTCCTCTCTCCCTTTGTCTTCTCCTGCTTTCCATGGTCAATGCATTACCTGATCTCTCACCTATGCTTTTCCTTCGTATTTCCTCGCTAAGAATAACACCAACAACATCATCAAATTTCAAGGTGTTTGAACCAGAGACAGTTACTTACAGCCATGACCAAGCTCTTCCATCTTTCTTGCAATGAGCACAAGATTATAAGAGTCCTAACATTATCATCAAAGTTCACTTTTACAGAACTTAACAGATTTGTAATCATATTAAATTCATTTAAATGATCAACAACAGATCCACCTTCTGACATATTCATATTAAATAAATGCTTCATTAGAAATACCTTGTTGGAGGCCAATGATTTTTATATAGATTACCCAATGCACTCATCAGACCCTCTGTTGTCTTTTCTTTTGAAATATTGAAAGCCACCGACAAAGCTAGGTACAGTCATATTTTTCCCAGTGCCTTTCTGTCAAGAACCTCCCATTCTTCATCATTCATAGTTGTTGTTTGTTTTGATTTTCCTCCCAATGGTAGGAATAGATCCTTCTAGTATAGATAGTCCTCCATTTGCATCTTCCATAACTGGTAGTTTTGGTCTTTAAATTTCTCAACCTTAAAATTTCCTTCTTCCGTCATTGCTCCCACTTGAACCAGGAACCCTTCTTTCTTGCGAGTTTATCTGCTAAATAGACCTTTGGCTCTGATACCAATTGTTAGAAAAACAGGATCGCTGAGCAATAACAATAAACAAGATGCAAATATAAATCACATAAACACAATACAAGAGAGACACCAATATAACGTGGTTCACCCAAGATGCACTATGCCCACACAGAAATTTCCAGTCCTTATTATTATATCATCCAACAAATGAAGGGATACAACCAGCAGGACATCTGCTGCAACTTCCTTTTCGCTCTCTCCCAGTCTCTCTCACATAATCATAGAGATCTTTACAATGCTACAATACACAACCATATTATAGTGCCTTCCTTTTAAAGAGTGATTACCATGGGAAAATATTATGGAAAACCCAATACCACACTTGAAAATCTGAACCCAAAATCCAACGACATATATGTTCGATTTTCGACATCATGCTATTGACCATCTGACAAGCTTTAATTTCTTTTTTTAAACGTCGGTTGAACTTTGATGGATATCCGACAACAATATGGTCTCATTGGATATCCGACTCACATATGTCGAATATCAGACCATAATTCTTTTAATATATACATCGGATATCTGACATCCATTACTTTAAAGGTGGTCGGATATCCGACACCAATTACTTTACAGGTGGTCAGATTTTCGACAACATGGCCATCGAATCTCCGACACATATCGCATTATAGGATGTCAAATATCTGACGCATATACCTACATACAAAAGACAAAGTCTGACGACGTTTGTTGTCGGTGGTATGTCGATCTTGTCGGATTCTTTGGAAGGGGCCATCAGATATCCGACCCATATTACATTATAGGATGTCAGATATCCGACGCACATACCCACAATCAAATTCTGACACCGTTTTCCATCGGCAGTATGGCAAGATCGTCAAATTTTTTGGAAGGGGCTACCGGATATCCGATGAATATGGGGAATTTAAAAAAAAAGTACAGTAGTTATCTCTAAAATAACTAAATCTCACAACTTAGAACACCAACAGGTCTCTCTGCATACAATTATGATGGTTATTTTGTTTATACAGAAAAGGAAAATCCAAGATTTTGAGGAATGTGCTAAGCTCAAGGAAATGGTAATGTCTCTCAATAAGCACTCGTCATCTTTAGCCTCAAATCTGAACACCTTTGTTGATTCTTTTCCATTTGAATTCAAAGAATACAACCAATCCACCAGCTAAAGGCATGGAGATAGACAGACAACAAACACAACCTTCTAATCACGCCCAAGATGACACAATGAAAAAGTGTGCTATTGCTTGGTTTGTCAACCAAGCATGTGCAAGGATGCACCTATTAACTTGTAATCGCAATTTCAATATAAAACAAAAGCAACTATGAATAAACTAATATAATCTAAGCATGTACAAATAAATAAAAAACTAGATTTCGAAACATAAGCAATAAGATCTATGGAAAAATAATAACTTGAAAAATATTTGATTTTGTATTACCTCAAATGGTGAGGATGATGGGTGTTGAGCAACTCCAAGGTTGAGAAGCTCCAATATCCAATGGTCTCTTCTTCTCCAAAGCTTCAATGGGATTCTTCAAACTCGAAATGGGAGGCAATGGCTCTCAAAGGGAATTTGGTAGCATAAGGATAGGATGAAAATGTGGATGGAAAGTGAGGAGCCCCTATCACATTTTTATAGTTTTTGGTGATGGGAAATACCATTATGGTTTTGAGGAAACCAATGGTATAAACCAACATGGTTTAGGTCTCTTTTTCCCTCTTTTTTCTTTTTTAAATATTTTTTATATTTTTATTCCCTTTTAATCTTTTTTGGGAATTTTGGACCTTTTTTGAGGGTTTTTTGTGTTTTGAGGAAAAATACATATTTTGAGGGAAAAAATGGGTATTATGGTCTGTTTGGTGACCTTTTGAAGGTTTTAGAGGCTCAAATGGTGGAAAAAGTGGACAAACGGGTCATGTGAATAAGGGAATGAGCTAGTGAGCACTTTTTGGGTGTTAACAGATTGCCCCTGATATGTGAGGGCAGGAGCTCATCGTATGGCCGATAGACATCATAGTTCTTTTATATTTTTTTTCGGGGTTTGGAGAAGAAAAGAGACCGGTTGGAGACTGGAACAACGACTCCTTGGAAGCTGCAAAAAAAACTGAAAAAATACATGGCCTCAAAATGAATGAGGAATAATCTCTGATTATGGATGAGGCGGGCATACCCATGCTTGTATCAAGACATATACATAACCATTAGGCCCAAGAAGGGGGACCTGAATAAGACATAAAAATATGATGGTACATCATAATGGTCCAGAGAGGACACAATGCTGGGATGACTCATGGTCATACCATGACTGATCTCAATGATTGATACTTTGGAAAAGAGCAACAACCATTCTGATTAAGGTGTCAGAAGGGTTGATGAACTGCTGAATTTGAAGCTGTCCAATGTCTATAGGGACTCAATGATTGTGAGTCAACTTATGAGGAGTATTTGTAACTGTATACTCGAGGGAGTATAAAACTGGGGTACATCTGAATACTGTCGCCAAGCGCAACCCGGATATCCATAGGAAAATGTAACTGGTTGTTTCCTCAATTAGACTCTCAAATGTGGTAGAGTCAGGTGATATCCGGGGTCTTCAACAAATAACTGAAAGGACTGATACCCTGTACGAGTCTCAATGATGTGATCAAGGTGTTGAAGTCGAGCATGTGAGAAATAATCATTTGGAGAGGCACTGAGGACTCCTTTCGAAATGATCTGTAGGCACTCATCACAAATGGTGATGAGTCCAAGGCACAGGAACCTCTAGGTCTATCCTTTGGAATAGATTTGGTTGGCATCGACAAAGAGAGACCAACAACTATCAAGGAAATGATGTTTCCTTGATAGGAGCGCGAGGTGTACAATTGAAGTGTGGTAGTACTGATGGTAGGACTGACATACTATGGGGATGTGGAAAAAACTGGGGTCATAGAGTGGGTGGACTCAAACTTCCTTTGTTCAAAGCATGATGACATGGTTGACTTGACAGCATAGGAAACTGAATTTTAGGTGTGAGGACCATAACTTTAAGGGATGAGGGATATGTATTGCAGACTGGAGTGACTCTGGGGGGGACAAGTTGATGGATGTTATGGGGATATTCTCAGGGTGATTTACTGCAGAATGCTCTGAAAAAAGGCGACCAAAATGGGGAAGATGCCATATGAGTAGACATGATCTGTTGTGGTGCCGAAAAGCGTCGTTGGGTCCTTCTTCATAGTTTTAATGAGCTCCAAGAAGGGATAAAAGTGTGCTCTAAAATGGTATTGTCCTGTGGATTTATGTGAGCCCAGGAATGTTCATGCTCGTGGTTGCTTTCAGTTTTAGAGAGTCTGAAAGCAGTAAGGAGACTCCAATGGTGTTCTTTTTCGTGTGTTAGTCTCCAAGGCTCGAAAAAGCATAAAATGATGCAAATGGAGAACTCTTCTAGTCAATGTGACTAGAGTATTCCTTTTTTGTAATTAGTCTACAAGGTTTGGAAAAGGGGTAAACTTATACCAAGTAGACGCCCTTTTAGATACTTTTAGCAAGCATGAAAGGAAGCAAGATTGCTCGGCTATCTTTGCATTGTTTTAGGAGTCAGAAAAGAGCTTAATAGAAACTCCATAAGTGTCTTTTTCGTAAAAGAATTGCTCAACCCAAAAAAGGGATAAAATTATACCGAACAAAATGGTTATTTGGTGAGAGCGAAGAATGATCTCGAGCATCGCCATGAGCGTGGAAAACTGAATCCGGTGATATAAGACTCGTAAAAAAAAAAAGGGACCACGACTGATGTGATGAGGGGCATTTTGGAGAAATGCCCAAAAAATATTGGGGTGAGAGCAAGAAATGATCTCAAGCATCATCACGAGCACGGAAAATTGAATCTGGCGGTATAAGACTCACCAAAAACGAACCATGGTCAATGTGGCATGCAAATCAAGGGAATGAGAGGCATGGAAAAAATGCCCAAAAAAATTGGTGGTGAGAGCGAGAAATGATCTCAAGTATCATCACGAGCACAGAAAATTGAATCCGGCGATATAAAACTCATAAAAAATGGACCACAGCCGATGTGGCACACAAATCGAGGTGACGAGGGGCATGGAAAAAATGCCCAAAAAATCTAGTGGTGGGAGCGAGAAATGATCTCAAGCATCGTCACAAGCGCGGAAAACTGAATCCGACGATATAAAGCTCGTAAAAAATGGACCCTGACCAATGTGGTACGCAAACTGAGGCGACGAGGGGCATGGGAAAAATTCCTGAAAAATGGACCTAGTGGAATTGGGAAAAGGAGTGGTCCAGGGAAAATTTTAAGACTCCCCCCTAAATTTCTATATATAATAATTGGGCGAATCCCCATGATATACAGGAAAATATGAAGGCTATTTTATCAATGTTATATTATTTATATATAATTTTTTAGCGAATCTCTCATTGAATTATATAATCTTGTAAAATCTTGGCGAATCTTTCACTAAATTATAAATCCTTTTAAAGTCTTGGCGAATATTTCACAAAATGATAAAACCTTATAAAGACTTGGCGAATATTTTACTAAATTATAAAATATTGTGAAGTCTTCGCCAATTTTTTGATAAATTTTAAAACCATATATAGTAATAGGAAAACATATTTTAAAAATACTAATAGGATATAAATATTAATAAATCATCACATAGCAAGCCCTCTTTTGGTGGTAGTTTGGTACCTCACTCTAACTATCACAGTACATAGAAATTCACCATACTGTTGGAATATTCTTGAAAAACAACAATAGAACCACACTCCAGCTGTCGGAGTCGGAACTTGTCGAAGTTGTGTCGACGACAATGACTTGTCACAGTAGATGTCGACATTCGACAACAATGCCAACTACAATATGGATCAAGATTTTTCTATGGGGTCTTTGATCCTAAAGTGAGAATGGGTTCCATGACAAGATTTTGAGCATAATGGATGTTTCTCACGTCCATGACCATGGTTAATGGAGGAAACCTATGACTTGTGACATAAAGGAAGCTTCTTTACCTCCACAATGATGAGCAAGGCCTCAAACCACCACAAAATACTTATTTAGGTAATATTTGGCCTCTAATTAGGGATATTAATTCCAAGATGAGGTTCTGAGTACCCACGATGGGTCCAAAGGTCATGATCGTGGTTGTGGGAGGAAACTAAGTAGTATCTTAATATTATAGGGTGCAAGGACTTAGAAAAGGAATTCAATCACTAAAAAAAACTATATAGGGTATCTTTCATCTTGGAGTGGGAATATAGGTCCCATTTATAGGTTTCCAATACTAGTGATGGGTCTCAAGACCTCTATCATTACTGATAAAGATAAAACTCATGCCTTGGACCATAAATGAAGCTTTTACAGACTAAGGGACATGGACAATACCTCTAACCACCACACAAACCACCTTTTTAGAGGATCTTTGCCATTGTAATAAGGGTACAACACCGTTTGGACATTTTGAGCACCAAGTATGGTTGTCATAGCCTTGATTATTATTGGGAGAGGAAACATGGGTATTATACCCTATAAGAAACTTCTAAAACTCAAGCACCATATATGAGGCATCCATTGACCACAAATAACATTTGTATGTGATGTAGCTTTGAGTGAGAATATGGGTGCAATTATTTTATCATGCACCTAAGATATACCAAATGTTTTTTTATGTTTCTCATATTACGCATGTGATTTATTGTTCTATTATTACACAAACAATTTGGAAGAGTTGAAATGGTGCAAGAAAAAGAATTTGAATTTGTATTTAGACTTAATAGGCATTGTATGTTATGTAACACTTAAACCACTCCTCACAAAACTGCATGTCACCTCTATCCTTGAGTGTCTACTATGGATTTAGGTTCGGAGTAAACAAACTTGTCTTATGGAATTGGTTAAAAACCATGGCTAATGTGACATTTTTTCCTCTTTTCTCAGTATGTCATTTTCAAGACCCACTATGTTATGTTACAAACAATGATGGATGATGAAATTGAAAACATAGAACTATATATATATATATATATATACTCCTTAACAAAAAAAACACCATGTTGGTGTTTCTCCCATAACTTTTCCATTTCTCAATTGTTTCACAAAAAATATTATATGTTGCACTACCTACCTCTACACTCTATAAACAAATATAATACTTTGTCATTACATTAAGACTTTCCAAAGCTACAACACATATATTGATTCCATCATTTAGGCACTCAAAGTTGCACCAACATGGACATATACCTTATAATTTGCCCCAAAAAATGTCATTGTTTTAACAAAAATAAAAATTGAGCTAGGTTTGAAAATTTTCAATATTAGAAAAATTGATTCAACTTCCTACATTTCAACATTTTTACTAAAAACAAGCTTCATCGTGCAAGTGTTTGAATATCCATGAAAGAGAAAAGATGTCTATTTTCAGTGTTACATTGCATCTAACACATCAAAAGTGACCATCATTAACTTACACTAACCCATAATCTAATTGTTTTTATTTGTGCTCTAATAGTTATGCCAAGCCTCAAAGTCTCTATCACACCCTAAATTCATGGTAGAAGAAAAGGAAGTCCATCCTTCCTCAAAAGAAATTAAAACTAGTTTTAAGCAAAATCAAGGAGTATTGCATTTAATTTTAAAGTTTCAAGTTATATTTAAGATTTTTAAAAATTGCTCAATTTATTCCAAGTCTTGTAATAGATAATGTGATGCCAAACTTCACAATTATACAAAATAACCAAGTTAACTAAGGTGTAAAAATGAGTGTTTTCCTTTTATGAATCCCAAAGTTCAACATATAGACATCTATTTCAAGACCATAATATGCTTTGCTTTCCAAAGGTTAGTGATCCTCTTATGAAGAATGTGGCTCCAATTTGATTAACAATCTTGCACAAGTAATTGTATAATCTAACATTTCCAAAAGTGTTACCCCTTACAAAATTAGAGAATAAATTTCATTATCTTAGTATTATTAGTATTAATACTAAGCTCATAATTTTTCTAGAAATGATAGAGAACTTTACATTACTTACTAAAATCATTAATAATTTTCACTAAATATATTATAATTATTATAGGAGAATTGTGACAAAAAAATCAAGTTACCCTTTCTAAACATTCTTTAACAATACTTAATTCCAATATTATCTTAAACATTTATTTACTTATTGGTTATATAAATTGTCTTCATCATATATTAAAATGGACAAAACAAAAAATGATATCTTATTTTTTAACTCTACAATTTAGGAACTAAAAAGATCATAAAGTGATGACCTGTAACATATTGATTACTACAGGGAACCTTTCTTTTAATTAACCAAAGGTTTTCTCTTTATTGATAAAGTTTTTTTTTTAAATCAAAAGACAAAACATATTCAATATCCTCATTAAAAATAGGCTTACCATATTTAATATCCTCGTTAAAAATAGGTTGCATGTGAAAGATAACCAAAAGGGATTATCAAGTTTTAAAACCTAAATTGAAAATACATTTCCAAGTTTTAAAATTTATTTTTTCTTAACAAAACTTAAAATATTTAATCACATTACGAACTAGTCAAAATATATTCTGGAAGAAATATATTTCCTAACCCTGTCAAATATACATTCTTCAGAAAAATACAATAACTATAAAAACATCATATCAAAAGTTGATTAAACATCAAAGTAATCTAACAAGTATATCAAAATAACATGACATATATCGGTGACGGTCTGTTATATCAAATAATCTTTGTCGTTGGTAAAAGCATCGTGTACCACTCGTGAAAGCATTTTTCCAAATGTTGTAAATAAATTTTTGCTCAGACAGCGACAAGGTTTTGGTAACATCAGCGATTCCCTTTTCCAGTGCAGCCACAAATTGGTTCAAATAGATACTCCCATGAGTTTCATCTTCTATTTGTAGTTGTAGCAATGGCCGTCAGTGCAACTATAGTATCAAACCAATTGGCAATAAAAGAAAGTCGAAATGAAGCAGGAGTAATTATCTCCCCATTTCCCATGGCCTTTTGAAAGAGTCGTTAATTATATCACACGTAGAGTCGTTACTGTACATTATAGCTTGAGTTATTGAATTACGAAGATCTGTATCTTCGCAAGACATTTTGAGTTGTAACGTCCCCTTCCATCCACAAATGCAGGGAATGAAACGTTAACGATACGCACGGGCTTTTGGCAGACTTAGCCCCAATATTACATTAATTCAAAAATTCATGACAATTGAAAACTTCTATATGCAGATTCATCTCAATATAAACACAGCGGAATTAAACATAATAGCAAGCACACAAACAGTAGTGCCTAACATATATATATTTATATATATATATATATATCACAGCGGGGGATGATTCAGCATATAGAGACTCAATCTCGTTACAATGCCATGCATGGATTCCAAATTAAGATAACTAATTCATTTCGTTAAACATGGACAATTTAACATATTGCAGAACACAAAATGCAAATAATTTATAATACATAGAACACTTATCTTGAAGATGAAGTTGTCCAAACAACTGGCTATGTGAGAGCAACGTTCCACCCAACCATAGATCTCTGTCCAGCCTATATTCTTTCAGCTGAGAGATCACCCCCGAGCTGGGCTGTGTATCCACTAAGGAGGAACTAGCTGGGCTCACTCACAGCCATGGTTTCGGTCACCAGCTATGCTAAGCCAACACACCGTTGGGTTTATCAAGCATACAAATGACAAATGAGGAGGATGCTAAGCCAGTGAGCTCAACCACAAAGCTACAGGCATCTCAAATGAACTCAGCAGTCATGGCACCCACAATACCTACCGCACCCCAACACAAGGAAGGTCCCCTTCTCTGCTGCACAGTCCCTCAGGCGTCCCTTCCCTCCAGTGCTCTTCAGGGTGGGCATAGAAAGGTCCAGCTGCTAATTCCTTGAGATTCTAGCCTTCACTGGGTTTATCAAGCAAACCAAACCTCTGCTCAGTCATTCACACATGGATTTCTCACAGTTCTGTTATCCAATAACTCAATCCCGTCACTTCATTTCTGGGCTGTAAAAACTGGGTATTCCCATGGATTTCGGGGTAGCTAATGCTCCCAAATTTGCCCCAAGGTTCATACCAATGGATCCCCCATTGGATTTCACTGTCCAATACCAGATCTTGACATTTTTGGCTTCCCAAAACGCGGGTTCTTTCAAAGTCGCGATTTCTGGTTTTGCTCTCTGCTGGCAATTCGTTTTTGGCTGGAAAATGGTGCTGGTAACTTTCACAATGGAATGGGGATGAGGAAGAAGCAACATCCATGAGGTAGAGTGGCTTGTGGTACAAGAAAACAGAGCCCATACTCTGCCATACGAATTTCTGGGCTGCCCATGCTCCATTGAAGTCATGGACTGAAATCCTCAACCACTTCCTTACAACAGAATTAAATGTCATCAAGGAAAGTCAAAGGGGTTCTCAAGGTGACATATGGCAGCCTATGGTTCAATCCCATAGCCCCCTCACCACTCCCTAGTGGATACACGTGGCCCCTTCTCATTCGTTGCCTCCATAGCCAGTCTTGGAATTTTATATTGCATGATGTTTATTTACATCCTATTACAATTTCCATGGCTTAAGAGCACATGGGCATCAAAATATCAATGCTTGCCTTTTTAAATCAAATTTCAGGCTTTCACTAGCGGGGCCTTGGCCTTGAGCTCCACGCTAGGAAAACATACATCACATGTACACATTATTTACATGAAAGCCAATATTTCCTAAGGGTCAAAATTGGGGTATTACAATCCCCTCCCCCTTAGAATAACACCGTCCTCGGTGTTCCAAGACTTAGGCATACATATACAATTTACACATGCCCAAAACTTCAAAAACTTTGCAGATCTGCCTTGCATTTTGTTCTTTACTTTGAACTTTCAGGACCAAGTCCTTTGATTTTCACAAACTGCTCCTGCTGATTCGGATCTTCCAGCTCATCCATAAGTCTGAAAACTTCATGGCTGCTAGGACTCACACAGTTCCACTAGCCCCATCTTTCATTACTGCTCATGCTGAGCTCTTTAGGGTGGTTACATGTCCACACGCATCCTTGAGATGCTTTCATGGTCATTGCTTCCAGCAATACCTACACTCAAACATTGAATTAATTTCACATGTTTAGTTTATTTTCATAGGAAATCATAACCAAATCATATACACATGTATATTCATAAGCAAGAATTACAAGATAACCAAATACTTATCTGCATTAGATGTCTTCACTTTATTCCATAGGGTCCCTTTTTTTGCTTTACAAGCCTTGGAATCGCCTATGGATTTGGGTGTTTGGCCAGCACGCAGGCTGCCCCTCAACATCAAATAGTCTTGCATGTTTGGCCAGCACGTAGGCTGCTCCAAATCACCAACAATCTTGCATGTTTGGCCAGCACGCAGGCTGCTCCAAATCATCAACAATCTTGCATGTTTGGCCAGCACACGGGCTGTTCCAAATCACCAACAATCTTGCATGTTTGGCCAGCACGTAGGCTGCTCCAAATCATCAATATTCTTGCATGTTTGGCCAGCGCACAGGCTGCTCCACAACATCAATTAATCAATGCTCAACCAGTACACCTTCACGCCGACTGGGTTTACCAAGCATTTGGTGGTGCCCAACCAGTCCCATACCTGGTTGGCCCTCTCCATTGCCGAGCCAACACATACGTCTGGGTCATCGGCCAATGGAAGGTAACTGCGCCACCGACCATTACAGGTCAAGGCTCCACTACCCATTGCCTTAGGCTTGCATCAGCCTTTCACATGTATCACAATCCCTCAATGCGCATAACAATTCTTCACCCACACAAGGGTGGCACTTCTTCTCTTATGTAAGCCGGCGGTTCCATTAAGGAATTATTTAGGTGACTTTCTTAACTGCAGGCTATCATGGCCCCATGATACCCACTCACCCTACACAAGGGTTACCACTGCTCATACAGTCCTCTTGAGTAGTCTTTTCTTCACTTTTCCCTTTAATGTGCAGCGCTGAATTTCATATGTATAATCTGCCAACACAAAATGGATAGCAAGCTCATTAGTATCGCTGCTCTAGAATTGTAAACATATTTCATAACATTCACTATCCAACCTTGAAACACCAGGAATGCGTCCATTCCCTTAAGGCGTAGTCAATATTGGCATCCCTAACACAACTCAACACCAGAAAGGCGTGCACTCTTTACTGATGTGAACTATGAAGGTCCTAATCATACTTCAAGCAGTCTGCCATAATGGAAATCAAATCAAAACATGCTCTGCATATTAACTCTAATAATTAGACATGCATGTATGTATACATATATATATCAATCAGGGTTTATGGAACACTTATCCATTTGCAGATGTTATTTCTCTTCTTTAATGAGGAATGGGGGCTCCTTCTCTGAGTTGACAGTCCCTCGGTCTGCCATCCCAATTCCTTTTGATGTTACATAACCTTCATATGTCTTACTGACATAATCTTCGCCATCCCACTCATATTGTTTACCAATCATGTAGTGCAGATGAGACATTAATAATGTCTTATGGCGTTTCACCTGAAACCCACTTTCAAATCATGGAGTCCCTTCCCATGAAGTTTGGCTTCTGCAGGACCTCTCTCTCTCGGTCTTACTGCAATGTGTCTCCCTGGCACACTTATTAAACAGCCAAACAGTCAGCAACATTTAACAATACCATTCAAATTTGATTGTCCCATAACCAATCCATGGCACTAATAATTAAATTCAGTATGAATTTGCAACTCTGTCTACTACAGAAATTGGTTTTCTTATCCATGAGGCTATCCTCGTATTGTTTGGCTCCTGTAAGTGACACCACTCTGCCCATTATGGTCTTATGCCCGCTGCCATACATGAGCATCCACTTACAGCATGTCCTCCTGACACATTTTCATATAAGCCAAACAGTCATTAGCAATTATTAGCAAAATTTCAAATCCGAAACATTTACAAATCTGATATTTACAACTGTTCTTACTAACAGAACTTAGAGCTCTCAACCCTGAGATTCCTTCTCATAAGTTCTAGATCAAATTTCACAGTCATATCATTCATACAACTCTGTCCTTCCACAGAGCATTCTAGCAGCCCATCGATCATGATTGGGCTCTTCATGCACTTACTATTCCGCATTCATAACAGCCCATGAAATGATCCTAGAATTATCATCAATGCATCATTTCATTCATTATTTATTTTGCAATAACATATGCATCAGTCCTATGCATTCATACAATGCATCACAAGATTTATAAAATCTCTTAATGCTCATCTACTTAATGCTACCTTGCATTGTTTCATGAGTACTATGCATTCAAGCATATTATGATCGAAACATGACTATCTCATATAACTTGCATTACCAAAATCAAGACCACCAGTCCTCACTTGCTTTGGTTATTAAGCACATAACCAACATACACATGGCATGATATAAATTCATATGAATGCATTGAGATTCTAAGCAAGTATAGGGTGTAAGGATCATTTCCTTCACTTACCCACACCTCACCAAGCTTGGTAGGTTAACAGTCCCAATCGGTATTCAATATCACATGCAAACTAACTCAACATAGCTCAAACATAGTTGAAGAGATCTTACCAAATCCTCTTTCAACATTCATGCAATTTGGCACCAATAATCATTACCTGCATGGTTACCATTAACATCGCCTGATGTTACCTGATCAGTTGGCCTCTTACCAAGGCTGCTCAGTCCTTTTGCCAACTTTATGATCATAGATTTGTTGCACCATCCTTTCTGCATAAGGTTGTTGGCTTCATGCAACAACATCCTCATCACATTTAGCCATGCTCTTTGTTATCTTTGGTCCTACAACCAATACCAACATCAATAGTGATTATCAACCACAATATTCTCCATTAGTGGTTCATTGCATATGCAGACTTCATTATTCTACCAATATGCAATATCTCATTTATGCACAAGCCTTTCCATATGCACTATGCAATGTTTGTTAAGATGTCATCTAGTGCATATACACCTATGTAATCCCTTACATTTTTAACATTTTTATGCCATATGACAATTTCATAATTAGAAGTATGATAACAAACAGGGGTTTAAAGAATTCTTCCCTTTTCGATCCCTCACTGTAACATGGAATTCCTCTTCCATATCATGCAATTGTAGAAATTGCCCACATTGACAACAAAATTTGTTTGTCAAACAGCCGATGGCACTCTTCTGCACTAAATATCTATGATATATGTAGACCTCATTCAAACTCTGGTCATGCATCATTGCTCCCTGCTGGACAAGCTTTCCAATGCCTGTCTTCATGCTCCATTCCGACATCGGGTGCGGGAACTACATCTCTTCAAAAATGACAACTTTCACTCCAATTCTGCACATTGTACACAGTTGCATTTTGGTCCAGAATGCCAACTTCAGCCACCTATGGAAGAAAATCTATGAAGAATCGCAAAAACTTTTATATCGGGCAAAGTTAGTCCATATAACAAGGAACACTCGGCACTTCGCGGATCTCAATTTCGATGCACCATTCATCTTTTATAAAATTCTGGGTTTAACTACTTCTTACTTTTCACATTTTTAACTCCCTTTGCATTCTGTGCTCCACTTGTGCGCCACCTGCGGACAACCTGCGCGCCATCCGCGCACTGTCCGCTTGCAACCTGCACGCAATCTGTGCGCAATCCGCGCACGATCTGCGGCCAATCCGTGCGCCATCTGTGCGCGATCCGCGCGCAATCCGCGCGCCATCCGCGCGCCATCTGTGCGCGATCCATGCGCAATCCGCGCACAACCCGCACGCAATCTGCGCGCATTCCGCACGCAATCTGCGCCCGATCTGCGCGCAATCCGTGCGCAACCTGTGCGCGATCCACGCGCCATCTGTGTGCGATCCATGCGCAATCCGCGCGCAATCCACGCGCCATCTGTGCGTGATCCGCACGCAATCCGCGCGCCATCTGTGCGCGATCCGTGCGCAATCCGCGCGCCATCTGTGCGCGATCCGCGCGCAATCCCCGCGCCATCTGTGCGCGATGCATGCGCAATCCACGCGCAACCCGCACGCAATCTGCGCGCAATCCGCGCGTGATCCGCGCGCAACCCGCACGCAATCTGCGCGCAACCCGCACGCAATCCAAGCGCAATCCGCGCGCGACCCGTGCGCGATCCGCGCGCAACCCACACGCAATCTGCGCGCAATCCGCGCGCAATCCGCACGCGATCCGCGCGCGATCTGCGCGCATTCCGCGCGCAATCCACACGCAATCTGCGCGCAATCCACGCGCAATCCGTGCGCGATCCGCGCGCAATCTGGGCGCAATCTGCACGCGATCCCCGTGCTTGCGGGGGTCATATCTCCCTCGTCCCTTAACCAAATTGGACGAATTTGGTACCGTTGGAAAGCTCTTGGAGAGGTCTATGCAATGGTGTGATCCTCTGCTACATCTGAGAAATTTGACCCTGTCATTTTCCCCAATCAAAATGCCGCCCCCAACTTCCCAATTTTACATCAAAACCATTCTGTCTCTTGCCTGCAACTGCAACTTTTCACAACAGTTAGAAAATTTTCTGGAATGTGCCCTTTCATCCCCTTACAGAGGTGAACTACTACAGATCAGACTTGCATAAAAACAGTAATAGAATGACAAGAACTTGCATCTCTAAGAAGGGATTTTCTTTTCATTTCACATTCAACAATCCAACCAATGGATTCACAATTAATCTCCAAGCAGCCAACAAGCATGGGTAAGGAAACTCATGAGCATAAGGGTGTAATTTGCAGGCTTTCCTCACTTTTTAAAACCATAAATTGGCCATACAATGTGGGTTCATTGTAATTAACAATTATCATTAAGACATGGGGCTGTAACAACTGATTATTCATGCTTTTAAACAAACAGAACTCATTTCCAGCCATGCTCAACATTCAAGTTCATGCATTCAAAGCATCATGGGCATTCAAGGAACATGGATTCATCATTAATCAAGGTCTCAAGCACATGATGCATCATCTCCTATGCACAGCAATTAACAACAACAACAACAAAACAATATAAGATGGCAAAGGTTGCCCCTCCTTTCTCTCCTCCATGGAGGCAAACAGACAAATACAAACTGAATGCTACAACATTGGGGACAAATTAGAGCAAGCATTCATCCTGAAAATGAATTTTCTCACTCCTTCCTCTACTTCATAGAATGCAATCAATGCAAGCAGCTTGCAAAAATCCCCAAACAGTCATGGAAATGATTTCCCATTCCAACAAATAGAAGCCATGCAATCTTGAGGTTTCTTTAATGCATTTTAGTTCCAAATACAAAATGCATGTACACACAATGATTTATATCTCTATAAAGGGCCCAACAGCCGTAGTGTTGAACCTAGAGCTCTGATACCACTCTGTAACGTCCCCTTCCATCCACAAATGCAGGGAAGGAAACGTTAACGACACGCACGGGCTTTTGGCAGACTTAGCCCCAATATTACATTAATTCAAAAATTCATGACAATTGAAAACTTCTATATGCAGATTCATCTCAATATAAACACAGCGGAATTAAACATAATAGCAAGCACACAAACAGTAGTGCCTAACATATATATATTTATATATATATATATATATATATCACAGCGGGGGATGATTCAGCATATAGAGACTCAATCTCGTTACAATGCCATGCATGGATTCCAAATTAAGATAACTAATTCATTTCGTTAAACATGGACAATTTAACATATTGCAGAACACAAAATGCAAATAATTTATAATACATAGAACACTTATCTTGAAGATGAAGTTGTCCAAACAACTGGCTATGTGAGAGCAACGTTCCACCCAACCATAGATCTCTGTCCAGCCTATATTCTTTCAGCTGAGAGATCACCCCCGAGCTGGGCTGTGTATCCACTAAGGAGGAACTAGTTGGGCTCACTCACAGCCATGGTTTCGGTCACCAGCTATGCTAAGCCAACACACCGTTGGGTTTATCAAGCATACAAATGACAAATGAGGAGGATGCTAAGCCAGTGAGCTCAACCACAAAGCTACAGGCATCTCAAATGAACTCAGCAGTCATGGCACCCACAATACCTA
Source organism: Larix kaempferi (assembly GCA_027924585.1). NCBI lineage: Eukaryota > Viridiplantae > Streptophyta > Pinopsida > Pinales > Pinaceae > Larix > Larix kaempferi. The sequence goes on along the minus strand of BSBM01000361.1, from coordinate 35,915,655 downwards.
CCGCACCCCAACACAAGGAAGGTCCCCTTCTCTGCTGCACAGTCCCTCAGGCGTCCCTTCCCTCCAGTGCTCTTCAGGGTGGGCATAGAAAGGTCCAGCTGCTAATTCCTTGAGATTCTAGCCTTCACTGGGTTTATCAAGCAAACCAAACCTCTGCTCAGTCATTCACACATGGATTTCTCACAGTTCTGTTATCCAATAACTCAATCCCGTCACTTCATTTATGGGCTGTAAAAACTGGGTATTCCCATGGATTTCGGGGTAGCTAATGCTCCCAAATTTGCCCAAAGGTTCATACCAATGGATCCCCCATTGGATTTCACTGTCCAATACCAGATCTTGACATTTTTGGCTTCCCAAAACGCGGGTTCTTTCAAAGTCGCGATTTCTGGTTTTGCTCTCTGCTGGCAATTCGTTTTTGGCTGGAAAATGGTGCTGGTAACTTTCACAATGGAATGGGGATGAGGAAGAAGCAACATCCATGAGGTAGAGTGGCTTGTGGTACAAGAAAACAGAGCCCATACTCTGCCATACGAATTTCTGGGCTGCCCATGCTCCATTGAAGTCATGGACTGAAATCCTCAACCACTTCCTTACAACAGAATTAAATGTCATCAAGGAAAGTCAAAGGGGTTCTCAAGGTGACATATGGCAGCCTATGGTTCAATCCCATAGCCCCCTCACCACTCCCTAGTGGATACACGTGGCCCCTTCTCATTCGTTGCCTCCATAGCCAGTCTTGGAATTTTATATTGCATGATGTTTATTTACATCCTATTACAATTTCCATGGCTTAAGAGCACATGGGCATCAAAATATCAATGCTTGCCTTTTTAAATCAAATTTCAGGCTTTCACTAGCGGGGCCTTGGCCTTGAGCTCCACGCTAGGAAAACATACATCACATGTACACATTATTTACATGAAAGCCAATATTTCCCAAGGGTCAAAATTGGGGTATTACATGAGTACGGCTTCCAACAATTTTCTATCACGCTGCTTAATCAAAGGAAATAGCCACGACAAGGTAGAACAAGTCAACTTGACAGCGTCTTCATCAGATTTAGATTTAAGAATTTCTATGTGGACTGTAAACTCTTTCAAAATAGCATACCTGTACTCATCCTTAACAGTTGGAGACTCATTTGCGTCAAAGTAATCTAATATGTGTTTCTCTACTATGCTGCGATATTCTGATCCATTTCAAATCTACGCAGAGACAACAATTCTTGTAGAGACTCCTTTTCAAATCTATGTATGCCCGCAACCTGACTTAGGTTGGCTGATACTTAGTTCAAAATCCTGTAAATTTTTATTGATCTATTTATGGCAGACTAATCTAGTTCAAAATTCTGTAAATTTTTATTGATCTTTTGATGGATTTAGGGAACATTTACATCGATTTAGAATGGAGAAAAATTCTAATGTTAAAATTCTGTCATTGAAAACATGAAAATTTTTAAATAATGTAAAACCCTACAAATTTAACCTGATTCCATTTCTACTCGTAAATAAATCCTTTTACATCCCTTTACATCATTTATGGCCCAATGTCTCAATCAAGAGATAGTTATCCCATTATTCTTATCAATATAGAATAAAAATATCAATTACAAAACAGAATATTATCCGAGCATCACAAAACACTCCCTCCATCATGTCAACAAACCTCACTGCGGGGTCATTCAGCTTAATCAATCTTGATTGAAATGCGTTGGTAGCCTACCTACCTGATATAAAACCCTGGTTGAAAACCATCTGCATAACTAAAACCCTCCACAGAACAAAAACACTGGGCGTTGTCTGTGGAAAGAAATATTTGCACCATTAAACTCACCTCAACCACAACAGCATCACTCGCGGTTTGAACCTCTAAGAAATTAACACAAAACGTTTAAGAAATTTGATACAACCTGCAAGAAAAAAAGGAAGATTTTGGTTCGCAAATTAAATGGGAAAACCCAATTGAAACGCTTTAGTAGCCGATTTAACTGATGAAATTAAGATAAAAGTAGCTTCACATACTAGACTTACCGACTTGGAAAGCTTCACTAACTCACTTCTTCCAACAAAGGTGTACACATTTAATATTTATGTGGCTATGAACAGGTGACAAATACTTTACTATCTGGTTATCAACTATAAAAGCTCATGGTGAAAACCCTAGACAGAAAGAATTTTTCACACCATTAAACTCACAGCAACCTCAACCGCATCACTCACTCAGGGTTTGAACCTCCAAAAAATTGACACAAAACCTGCAAGAAATTTGATACGACCTGCAAGAAACAACAATTTTGACTAGCAAATGAAATGGCCAGAATGTTTACTGGTGCCAGAAACCTCCACAGGATGAAAACCCTTGGCAAAATGAAATTCTTGTCCACTGTTGACCCATATATCATCTCTGTTATCGACGGATTGCCGAATGCCTTCAACAATGTTCGCAACATTTGGAAATAACATGAACGGTCTGCTACATATTACTTATGGCCGGAATCGACTCTCTTCCGTCTGAGTAGAAATCAAATTGAATGAATGGGCTTCTGGTTGGAGTGATCGTATTCATTACTCTTATCGGAGTGGACACTTGCAAAGCATTGAAGAAGCGAGCATATTGGATTCCTGGGGATGCTCTTGTCCTCAGTGCGCTCACCATCCAACTTTTGAATTTTCTCAATGGCCAGAGTACTTTAGTTGATCAAATATTGGATAATACACAGCCAAGTAAAGAGGATGCTATTAAGAATTACTTGTTCATGATACACATTAGTAGAGTAATGTTGTGTGTGTTAGTAGCCTATCTACTGCCCGGAATGGCTCGTCCTGAATTGCACGATTCATGGGGTAATGTAGCCGCCATGGCATTGAGTATCTTCATGCACATTACATCCGAGTTGTTCAGAGTACATGAATGCTTATACCGGAGGTTCACAAAGGTTTCTTTTATTATATCTGGTGTGATTATATCTCTATCGCTAGTATGGTTGACTGCCCTTCTCAGTTCAGCTATTATAGCCAGTAAAAGCATCAGGGATATCACCCATCAAAAAATTCCCAAAATTCTTGCACAGGAATCAAATGATATAGAATCCTCACGGTCTACAATAAAAAATCGACTACTCAAATCGTGGATCATCGCCAGCGCATGTTACCCTGAATACATCATAAAAAGATCCGTTTTAGCCACATCAGCTGCACTGGCAGTGGCAATTTGCATTTTTGATTTCATTCATTGGATGGCTTGTGGATGGTCCAACCGTAATCTTATTTCGCACTGTCGGTACTTGGTTAAAATTCTTCACTACCATCCTCGAAGTAGTATTCATCCTAACAGGATGGGCAATCATCGGTTGGAGATGGCTTACCTCTGTAGCTTACTATGGAAGGTGGCCACAAAGGAAAGAAAAGAAGACTTGGGGTAGTTATTTCTGGGTTGAAGACTTTTGGACGAGGCATATCCTTGAGCTGCAAGAAGCTGTCCACGAAAAATCGCAAAACCGTAGAGTTGATGAAAGGGTAAGTAAGATGATTTTCACTGTGGGAATGGAAAGCTGTTTACGGCCAGGAATTTTTCTATTGTTGCGATGTCTGTTTTGGCTGCAGTTTTGTGTGGTGATCTTTAGTAAAGGATGTTGGTTCCTCTCAGACTTTATCTGCTTGAAAAAGATTGTACAAACGTCATTACCAAAGTTCTTATTAAAGCATATAAAGAAAGTGGGGCAAGAGAGTTTACGTTACAGAGCATTTTTGGAGGACGTGCACAATCTATGGGAGAGTCCTTCGATCGTGTTTGTAACTTTTGCAAGACGGCTACACGGATGGAAAAGATTGCGTAACCCTTATCGAGTTTCTGAAAGACTATTACACGTGGCCAGGATGTGTGGATATAAGTTGCTTGGATCTTGAAACGGGTTTCAAGTTCTTGTGGAGACAAGGCCCGGGCCCTGATTTAGATCTGGAAAAGCATTTTATATTCGCCAGAAAACGATCTTGGAAGCTAACCGCAGTGTCGTTGGTCTATATAATCGTTCGTCTATCTCCTGAACGTGGTAGACCAGAAACACAAAGTTGGGGTTCTGCAGTGTGCGTTTTTCATCGGGGGATTTCTCCACAGGCCGGAATTCCTGAAATTTGAAGAAACTCAAAATCGTTAAGTTATGATAACAACCAAATGGAAAACATTATCATTATATATATATATATATATATGGCGCGAATTAAAATTGAAAATCAATTTAACTCCATAATATTTGGAAGAATTTACCATTTGGGGCTAATTAAAATAAAAAATGATTTCACTCCATATATTCTGGACAAATTTATCAAAAAAAAACTTGATTTCTATGGGCCAATTTACCAAAAAACCCAATCGCTCAAGGGCGAATTTACCCTCAGCAACTACCATTTCTACATATTTGGGAGAATTAGAGGGAGCTCGCTTATTTTATGGGCTATGGGAGCTCCAAATCTAATCAAACAAGGGCTAAATGGTTAGAGTTACGGTCTCTTTATTTATTTTACCGGGCTAATGTGTCATTTATTAAAAATAAATAAATAAAAATTGGGCTAACCATAGTGAATAATGGTTTAATTAAAAAATAGCCCACTAAAACATTAACACCCCTGAATTTAACCCATGGGCTAAGATTAGCCCCTAAAATTTTCCATGGAGTGGACTATCTTGAAGTTCTTGTTGTGCTGATTCCAAGGGTGCCAACGGTTTGAAAAACGAACATCGTATGGTGCCGAAATGGTTGTTTGAAAATTTTTAAATTCCTATAAATAGCAAGTGGTCCCAATGTGACAAGTGTCATTTTCACCGTTGAGTTTCACAGAGTAATTGAGGTGGCCAGAGCATTTTCTTGATTTGTGGGAGATTCGACCGTTGATTTTTTATTCTACGAGTTTCAGGTAAGCCTATGTGCCTTAGCCTTTTCAATTATTTTCTTTCTATTTAGCGTAGGGGCCCTGAAGGCTACGTAATTCCACGTTGGCTTTCCAACGTGGAATATCGCGGGTTTCGGCTCATTTTCCACAATGCACATCGCGGGTATTGGCTTGATAGCCATGATGTGCATCACGACTTTTGGGGCTGACAGTCATGATGTTCATCGCGGCTTTTGGGCTAACAGCCGCGATGCCCATTGCGGCTGTGGGGCTGATACTCGCGATGTCCATTGCGGCTTTGAAGCTGAAAGTCGCGATGTCCATCGCGGCTAATAGCTCGAAAGTCATGATGAGGTTTTTTGAGAAAAAATTTTGTTTCTAAAAATTTTCCTTTTTTTTTTTTGGCAAGATGTTGAGGAGGCCGCTAGTGTCGTGGCAGGAGAGAGAGATAGATGTGGGATTGATGGGTCAGATTCATGATGACCCAGGTGTGCAAGTAGCCTTGGCTGAGGGTGGACTCCTAAAGTTCGCTCAGGTTCCTCTTATGCATTGAGTCAGATATCTGTTGAACAAATTGGTGGATTTCTGGGTTCCAGGAGAGGGTGCATTCATGGTGCAGGGTGAGCGACTAGAGATCGCCTTGAGTGATGTTTATTTCCTTACTGGCTTGCCCCGTTTGGGGGAGATTGGGGAGTTGCAGCCGAGGATTTCGGTTGGCTTGGACATCGAGGATCTACTAGAGAGATTCTGTGTTCCTAGGGCTCGTACATAGAACAACACACTGAGTATTTCGGACCTGCAGGAGCCGGTGATGCAGGCAGTGGGGGCTTGTGTTTTGCGGGTGCTTGGTGCACAGGCACCACATCATTTGTCTGTGGGGAAAACGATGATGGTAGACCGCGTGTTGAGAGGGACCTACTTTCCCTAGGGTTAGATGTTTTTGGCCTGTGTTCGGCAAGAGCTGGACAAGATCAGTCGGGAGGGAGGGGAGTTTAGCTATGCCTCCTTCCTTTGTTGTTTCTTTTTTGAGCGGGTCCCTACTTTGCGGCTCCGTGTGCCGGTGCAGGATGGGTTGAGGAGTGAGCCATGGATGGTGCGGTGGGGGGACATGATGCTCCGGGGTGGTGGTGGTATCCAGCGTTTCTTTTCTGCAGATATGTATGAGTAGTGGGAGCATATACCCCTACTTATTGATGATTATCCATATGCTGGTATGGACTTCTGAGGTGATCTGGAGATGCCTCGGGCTCAAGGACAGGCCTGGGGTCTAGACGGTATGTCTTTGTTTTCGGTTCTCCGTTATATCATGTTTAGATTTTTTTTTATGAGTATAGCTAGAGATATTTATATGATATTGACTTGGTTCACTTGTGTGATTGTGTAGATATTGGTTCGAGGCCACCAGCTGATCATATAGGCCATCGAGGACGGATGATGGTGGTGGTACCTCCACCTATAGCGGCACCGCCTCCTCGTGCTCGAGGAGTTGTGCGTCCTCGAGATGATGCCCTAGAGGGTATACGTGAGACTTTGGAGGGGTTTCTAGTGGGAGCACCAGAGGAGGGTTGGAGGGATTTGGATCGTCCTACTATTGAGCATTGTTTTGATGCACCCCATGAGTGGCAGTATATCCTGCTTAGAGTAGCTATTGTGATGGCCGAGAGGAGGGCTCGGGATTAGTATGATCTGGAGGAGCCAGTGGAGGAGGATCCAAAGGATCCTGGGGATCACGATGATTAGGTGATCTTATATTTTCCCCCAAATGTTGATGAGCATATAGGGATGTATATTTTTGTACAGCTATGTATTTTTTGTATATTTGGGTGCTGAGGGCACTTCAGACATTGTGACTATTATGATGATATATATATATATATATATATATATGTTTTGGTATATAGTTGTGTATGCACGTGGATGCACATCTTGTCCTGATAATATTTTTGTTGCACGTGGATGCAATTGTAGTTTGTTTGTTTTGCCCGTGGAGGTATATCTTATGCACGTGGATGTAATGTTTGACTTCTTTGTACGCCTATGGAGGCATATGTTATGCACGTGGATGCAATGGTTAGATTTTTTGTACGCTCGTGGAGGCACATGTTATGCATGTGGATGCAATGTTTTGTTGATATATATAATGCCTAGATGTGATGCATGTTGGATGTTCTACATGTTTTGGTTAATGTGCCAATCTATAATGTTGTTAGCCATTTGGTATACTACAGTGTTATGATTTCTTGGGACATAAGTGAAAGAGATGAATTCAAAATGTCGAATCATTTGTTTTGTGCACATGAATTTTCTAAATAGAAAGGATCGCATACCTGGTAACAATTGTTGAGCTGGGAAACAAGGAGCTAGGAGTCCAGGAAAACATGAAGGTTACTTATGCCCATTTGGAGAGCGGCGGCAAGGAGACCGGTCACGACATCATACTCAGCTTGGTTGTTTGTGGTAGCACCTATACACACTTCGTCGAGGTGGATCAACTCATGTGAAGGGGAATAAATTACCCAAGCTGCTGACGCGAGATTTGGAGACCAACGACTTGTGCCATCAGCAAAGACGATGTGGTAGAGTGGAACGGGATCCATCTGTGGTCATGCAAAAAAAAAGAATGAAAATGTAAGGTTGTGAAAATTTTACCGTGAAAAAGTCAATTAAAAGAAACTGTACAATATGGACTTTGGTGTCCAAGTGCTTTCATGGGTAGAATCTTTTAAGGTACAACCCGTTACGAGGGTTGCACATGGGATTGCCCTCTGAATCGGTCAAAACATATACTCCATGTCCAAGGCAAGTCTGTATAATATATGGGCCTTGCCACATAGATTGGAACTTTCCTTTGCCTATTTTGTCATGGGCTTGGTCATAGACAAGTATGAGGTGAACATGTTTATCGTAATGAAGTTTAGATCTATTCTTTGCGACTTCGATTGTTTGGAGAGCTGCGCGGCGATCTTTGTCGGCCTTCTCTAAAAGAAGTAAGCATTCTTCAATAAGTGATGTATCGGGGAGAAGTTCTACGGAAATTTGTAATGTTGGTATCTGGCATTCAATGGGGAGGACGGATTCCACGCCATGAACTAAATGGAATGGGGTAAATCCAGTGGTGGTTTTGGTCGACGTGCGATAAGCCCATAATGCGAGAAAAATCATGTGATGCCAATTAGATTTATGTTTGTCGACAGTGCGTTGGAGGATGGTCTTCAAAATTTTGTTAACGGTTTCGACTTAGCCATTCCCTTGGGGGTAGTAGGAGGAGGAGAAATGATGTTCAAACTTAAGGAGTATGGAAAATTATCTCCAAACGAAGTCTTCGAAATGAGAGCCATGGTCGGAGATGAGTTGTTTTGGTACTCCGAAACGAGCAATAACATGGTTGAGGAAAAAACAGGCTGCAGTGTTGGCTTTGCAATTGTAAGTAGGCATGGCTTCCGCCCATTTGGTAAAGTAATAAAAAGCCACAATAACGTGTTTGTGGCTTCCGATTGACGTGGGATTGCCATCCATGAAGTCGCTGGCCCATTTGCAAAATGGTTCAGCGGTGATGACCAGATGAAGGGGGGCGGGGGGGGGGGGGGTTCTTGCCTTTGGGGCAAAGAGCTAGCAGTTTTCGCAGTGTTTGACTGCTGTGATACAATCAGTGAATAATGATGGCCAAAAATCACCTACGTGGATTACCTTTTGGGTGGTGGCCATTCCAGAGAAGTGGCCGCTGTAGGCACCGCTATGACAATCATTAAGGACTTGTTCTGCTTCGTCTTGGGAAAGGCATCGTCATAAGATTGTGTCGACGCCACGTCGATAGAGGACGTCACCAAAGAGGAGATAACGAGGGGCATGGTGACGGATGCGATGACGTCTGTCACGGTCGATGTTGGGTCGAAATTTCTGTGTGCAGAGGTAGACCAAAATGTCGCCATACCAAGGGTCGTTGTTAACACCTAAAAAGTGCTCACTAGCTCATTTCCTTATTCACATGACCCATTTGTCCACTTTTTCCACCATCTGATCCTCTAAAGCCAACAAAAGGTCACCAAAAGACCTTAATACACCCCTTTTCCCACTCAAAAAGATTATTTTTCCTAAAAAAGCATAAAAAACCCTAAAAAAGGGTCCAAAATTCACAAAAATATTAAAAAGGGAATAAAAATATTAATTTTATTCAAAAAAGGAAAAAGGAGGGAAAAGTACCTAAACCATGTTGGTCAATACCATTGGTTTCCACAAAACCATAATGGTATTCCCCACCACCAAAACCTATAAAAAGGTGGTAGGGGCTCCTCATTTCACATCCATCCATCTTCCTATCCTCATGCTGCCAAAATCTCCCTTGAACTTTTGGCCATTGTAGCAACCTTGGAGAAAGGACCCTTTGGAGTTTGGAGCTGCCCACCCTTGGAGCTTCTCAACTATCTTCATCAATTGGAGGTATTATTATTGCAAGCACTTGCTTGCCCCCATTTTCAATACAAAAATTATTTTTTATATTTCTTGTTCTTGTTTTTTAATTCAAAAATGCACATGCTAGTTTAGTTTAGATTTAGATTTAGTTTACTATTTTTGCTTAATATTGAAACTGCTGCTACTAGTTAGCAGGTGCCCATAGCACTAAGCTTGGTTGCAAAACCAAGCCAACAGTTTTTGGCGACTCCGCTGGGTTCGAATTTTTAGATCTCACTTTTGCTTTAGATCTTAGTTTTTGATAGTATTAGTTAGTTTAATTCATAGATCTGCCACCCTAGACAGTAGATCCATTGCTGTTCTAGACCTTGGCCCATTTTATTGCCATTAACAGCCCAAAATTTTTAATTTTTGGGTTCGTTTTTCGGTGTCAGCGTACGGCTTTCGCGTCGCGGCTTTTTTCCCAATAGTCACGCGGCTCATCGCGACTGCGCGGCCCTTTTCCGCGCGGTTCACCGCGGCTTCGCGGCCAATTAGCACGCTGCACATCGTGGCTTCGCGGACATTTTCCACGCTGCACATCGCGACTATGTGACGAAATCCTGCACGGTCCATCGTGGCTTCGCGGCTGAAACCCACGCTATCCATCGCGACTGTGCGACCGAAACCCGCGCGGTCCATCATGGCTGTTCTGTCAGAACCCGCGCTGCCAATTTTTTCCATTCAGCCAATCCGTTTAAAAAATTAATTTTTACTGTATTTTCTGCCCACATAGCACATTTTACAGTACTAAAATTCCAGCATTGTTTACAGCGAAAGGAAAATTTTACTATTTAGAATGCACCTTTGAAAAAGTCTTTTTAAAAATTTTCAGAAATTGAAAGAATGATTTATTTGCATTTTATCTAGATTAAAATTTTGTTGTTTACTTCTTTGATATTTTGCCCATAACTATTTTTGAAAAAGAAATCCATTTATTTCTTAAAGAAGTCATATTATTTGCTTTCCTATTTCAAAAGATCCTGTGTTTTTTATAGTCTTTGCAAAGCATTTAATTTCCATTTATTGAAGAAGTCATATTATTTGCTTTACTATTTCAAAAGATCCTTTGTTTTTTGAATATTTTCTGCAAAGCATTTACTTTTTCAATTTCAGTTTAAAATACCACACGTGCACCCACTCAAACACATAATTTCAACTGAGCCTTAAAACTTACCCTAACTTCAACCCACTTTTAACCCCACTTGGGGAACACTAAAAGAACTTTGTAGCTAGGTAGTATTTAGGGGATAGGTGTTCCAATAACACCCCTCAGTTATTACATTTGAGACATAGTTGTTGTCTATTAGGGAACCAAAATCTCCTAGTATTTGTTGGCATGGTCATAACCAGTTTATTGGAAGGCCTCTCCCCTATGAGGGTTGAAGTCGCGAGGATGGTTCCGGAAGTCTGAGTGGAATACCAAAATCCATTCAGTAACCGAAGGCTACCATTCGCAGTTCTCGGGATATCCCTGTATGGGGGTATTGCGGTAAAAGAACCAAACGACAGATTTACCTTTTTTGGACATGTCATGAACGGAGTATCCTAGTTGCCATTCTTTAGGATTGATTACCCGGTGTCCCTCCCGGTAGAAGGATATCTAGCCGTTGATTCAACACTCAATATTGTCTAACTTGGATTTCATCACCTTGCAGAGAATATCGTTTGTTGATTCACAATACTTTTAGTTAGGTGTTTGCATGATACAATCCACCTTTGGTCTAGTAGCACCTCTTTTTTCTAGGAGCTGTTTGCATGTTGGTATTCTGACCATTTTTTGCATCCCTCCACTTATTTTAGCACAACTGCTATAATAAGTGCCTTTTTGAGGTTGATTTTTTGGCTTGAGAGCCTTTATTTTCAGTCCCCTTCTTGCACCCTTGGTTGCATTAGGGTTTTGAGTTTTTTATACATTACCATTTTATACACTAGAGAATTTTACACAAAAAACATATTTCTCACCATTGAGAAATTTAGACGATCTCGTCGTCTTCAGGGTGAACCTCCTGAGTTCAGTTTACTTGGCTCTCCACGTCACCGACGTCGAGCCTTATCCCTTGACTTGACACATCATCGATCAAACATACGGTCATCCGATTCTGACACGCCTCACTTCACATCTGATTTTGAGGTAGAATCCGAAAACCCTACCGAGTTATTCCCAACCAACCTCATGGCTGGAACACACTTCGACCCACTTTTTACCAGTACCATAGGAGATACATCCACAAACCCTTCTACTGCGGTGCCATCCATGGCAACCACCCCCCCCCCTAGGTATGCCTAATATGGCGGACACTCCACCTTTAGGAATGCCCAACACAAGACTACCTCCTATTATGGGTATGCCAAACATAGGGGTCACACCCCCTCTCATTACCACAACCCAGATCCTAGGAATTCCTACTACTATTCCTAACCCCGGTGTAACCGATGTTGCACTTGGAAACGCTGGACCATACCAGACCACAGCTATTGGAGGACACATGCCTTCAATACCTAGCATACCCTTAGGGGCTACTGGACCACTACATCATGCCACCATGAATAGTCACGTCCCAGTCACTACATCACACCCCTTGGCCAGTCTACCATTTCTAGCAAGCTTGAATTTGCCGAACTTGGCAAGACTAACTAATGATCCTATCAAACACGACCTTGAGTGGCCCCACATGCCCACCAAAATCCCCTCCAACATCCCTAAGTTTGAGGGCAAGGCAGGTGAGGACCCCCAAAACCATATTATGTCCTTCCATCTATAGTGTTCCTCCAACTCCATAGTAGATGACTCTGTCCACCTCCGTCTGTTACAGCGCACCTTCACTGGCTCTGCAGCTAAGTGGTATATCGAGCAGCCCCATGGGACCCATGCCACCTTTACCTCCCTTGCCTCGACCTTCCTGCAGTTCTTTCAGCTACCTGCACGTTATGATGCAGGAGTTGAAATACTGTTGTCTTGTAGACAAAACAAAGCTACCCACATCACGGACCACATCCATGAGTGGCGCAAGCGTCGTAGCCTTTGTAAGATTAAACTGGATGACCGTATATTTTTGGATTGGTTTCTTAAATCACTCCTACCCCTCATAGCAAAAGACGTAGCTTCCGAACGACCCCAGTCAGAGGAAGAAGCTATCCTAAAAGCTCAAGAATTTGACCTCATTTATGCCCAGTCAGGTTATCTGTATACCATTATACCGAACGCCCCTCGGGGTGATTCATCCCAACACAATGCGTCGGGGGAATCCCATGCCGCAGATGGCATCATTGGTGGTATTGCCTCGCATCCCCAACCCTTTTCCATTGCACGTCCTAGCCATGGCCCCGACCTTTTGCGGGCTACATCTCAATATGGAACAACCAATTCATATGCTCCCATGGCACATCGCCACCATACCCACTGACCCTCATGTCCACCTCAGTGCTTTGGTCATGCACCACCCACGTATGCCCCCAATGAATGTATTACCCACAACAAGATGCAACAGCTATCCCAACACCTCCAATAGCTCAGGGTTACCAACAACCCCAACAGGTAACTAGACCACCTCCATCCCCACCAGCTTATTATGCACCGCAACCTGCTCCTGCACCTGCGGAAAACCAAAATCCTCCCTCTACTCAAGGGAAAGTGTACACACAACACAATCAGCCCCAACATCAAAACAACAACAACAATACCCTCGCCAACCAAACCCTGATCGACCACCGAAACAAGTTAAGAATCCCAATCTATGAACAAACCACCCATGTTCCATATGCGAGGTATACATCCATTATACACACACTTGCCCCCATTTGGGGCGAGCACGCCAACTGTGGTCTGATGACGCCCAACTCCAAGGGCACGCGGCACAACCAACGCCACCTCCTCAACCACAACCCATGGTGCTGCAGAATCCTTTGCCCACACAAGGAGTGGTGAACACTCGTCTGTTGGATCCTCCTTAAGGAACCACAACACCACAACAGCAAATCAAATATGCTGCACACACAAACCAACCAATGGATTCAAATACTCATCATCTCCTTATGATGTCATCGTCCGACATGCATCTCCAAATGCGTCGAAACCCATACGCTCCCATTGCACCTACAAATGTTCTCCCTATGATTGAACAACCAGTTCAGAATGCACCTACATCGTTCGTCTCCACAGTCAGACCTAGATTATACTCCGACACGCCGATGACTTCTATATCCAATCCATTCCACCCCCGTCACCCGCGACCCACGTCTCTGACCTTTGTAGTCTTTCCCACAATACACAACCACCCTTGTTACCCAAACCATCATTGGTACCTAGTCACATTGGTGTTACACCCACCCACACAATCCCCTTCCTATTCCCTCCATCGGGAGTAGTAAGCACCCCGGTTATGGCTACCCTCAGCCTCCCCGGGTTAACCTTAGGCTTACCCGTGTGGTATATTTCACCTCCCATTCCCCAGCCGACACCAAATGTCATCCTACAACCGGTGCAACCCATTGTCACTACTAGTCAACCACCTCCCGGTGTCACTACCCCTTCGTCATCTACGAATCCCCCTCCTCTTATCAAGCCCACTGGGGGCAGAGGCCCACAACCATACACTGCTGTACCCCCTCCCAAGACATTTAAACCCCCCGTGTTTCGTGCACCCCCCAAATGCTCGTTGTGTGATGAGTTAGGCCATCCGACTCATCAATGCCCACAATTACCTACATTACAGGAACACATGCAAATGCTTGACGACGACCCAAACATCTCTTTTGTCGAACTAGATCCAACCCCTAATCCTCGTGATAAATCATTGCGCACAAACCATCCTTGTGCAATATGCGGAATCTACAGCCATTATTCACATCACTGCCCCGATCTCCCAGATTACAGAGCAACCTTGTACGAGATGAATAAAGTCGACCTCGAGATATCCCCTCTTCTCATTGAGGAAATTCATCCCCCACCATCTTCCTCCTCGAAATAAATTAACACCATTTACATGATTTCCACTGGATACCCCTCTGTCCGGTCGACCCCTTCCATTGATTCCTTTGACACACATGTTCAACCCTTTCAAATTGACGAGGAAACCACATGTCCACAACATGGGGTCAGGCCCAAAATCTTGCCTACTCATCATCATCGTGATTCTCGTCGGAGATACTGGGGGCATCCACACCACAAAGGGAATCCCCCATCATCATATCATCACTTCAGTATGCCACCACATCCCACAGCCTCATGGTATAACACCCCACCAACAGTTGCTCAATGCCCTATTGATCTCTCTCTGAGACAACATCTGCACCACATTGACACCTCTGAGTTAGGGGGCATAATAGATTACCTCGACCCCGGGATAGGGGGCATGATCAATCATTTTGAACCTTCCCCATTGTCTCTATCTCAACACCTCAATGAGCCCATCGTTCAATCCAACACATATGTGATCCACAATCACAAACCCCATGCACATAGCATGGGGGAAAGTCATTAACCCTGCTGACTTCTTCACATGCATGATCTCAACCATTTTTTGAGGTCACATATCACTTGTATATTCTATTTGATTTGATACACCTAGTATTCTCCCCCCGCAGGTCATCATTTCTCCCCACCACTGTATCCTTGGCTTGGTGGGCTCACCTTTATTTGTAGCCATTTTTTAAACCTAGTTATTTGCTTTGACCATTCCGGAGTCCTTATGAACTCCGTTTTTCGCACCATTTGCACCACCAGATTCATATTTCCACGCTCGTGATGACGCTTGAGATCATTTATCGCTCTCATGCCCGGATTTTTCGGGCATTTTTCCCATGCCCCCTCGTCACCTTGGTTTGTGTGCCACATCAGTCCTCCATTTTTTACGAGTCTTACATCGCCAGATTCAGTTTTCCGCGCTTGTGATGACGCTTGAGATCATGTCTCGCTTTCGCGCCTAGATTTTTCGGGCATTTTTTCCTATGCCCCGTCGTCGCCTAGGTTTGTGTGCCACATCAACCGTTCTCCATTTTTGACAAGTCTTATATCGTCGGATTCAGTTTTTCGTGCTCGTGACGACGCTTGAGACCATTTATTTCTCTCATGCCCAGATTTTTTGGGCATTCTTTCTCATGCCCCCTCGTTGCCTCAATTTGCGTGCCATATTGGTCGTTGCCCCTTTTTGACAATCTTTATGTCACCGGATTCAGTATTCCGCACACATGATGATGCTTGAGACCTTTTCTCGCTCTCATCAATCCCTTTTTTGTTCGGTATAATTTTACCCCTTTTTCGGGCCGAGTAATCCCTTTTACGAAAAAGCCACTTAGGGAGTTTCTGTTAAGCTCTTTTCTGACTCCTAAAACAATGAAAAGATCGCCGAGCAACCTTGCTTCCTTTCATGCTCGCTAAACGTATCTGAAAGGGCGTCTACCTGGTATAAGTTTACCCCTTTTCCGGACCTTGTAGACTAATTACGAAAAAGGAATACTCTAGTCACATCGGCTAGAAGAGTTCTCCACTTGCATCATTTTATGCTTTTTCGGGCCTTGGAGACTAACTTACGAAAAAGAACAACAATGGAGTCCCCTTACCGCTTTCAGACTCTCTAAACATGAAAGCGACCACGAGCAACCACCATCCCGGGCTCGTAAAACCAACAGGACAGTAGTCATAACCACTACAGAGTCTTCTTATCGCCTTCAGACTCCTTGAAAATGAAAGCACCAATGAGCACGAACAGCCCTGGGCTCACAAAATCCACAGGACAGTACCATTTAAGAGCACACTTTTATCCCTTCTTGGAGCTCATTAAAACTATGAAGAAGGACCCAATGGTGCTTCTCGGTGCCACAACAGATCACGTCTACTCATATGGCAGCTTCCCCATTTTGGTTGCCTTTGTTCAGAGTATTCTGTAGTATGTCACCCTGAGAACCCCTCGACAGCACCCATCAGCTTGACCCCCCCAGAGTCAATACATACCCTTCAATATCTAACAGCAATGATACGAACACCTACAAGTCAGTTCCCTATGCTGCCCGGTCAACCATGTCATCATGCTCTGAACAATGGAAGTTTGAGTCTACCCACTATATGACCCCAGATACTTCCCATTCCCACAAGTATGTCAATCCTACCATCAGTACTACCACACTTCAGTTCTACACCTCGCGCTCCTATCAAGGAAGCATCATTGCCTTGTTAGTTGCTGGTCTCCCTCTGTCGACGACAAACAAATTTATTCCAGAGGATAGACCTAGAGGTCCCTGTGTCTTGGACTCATCACCATTTATGATGAGTGCCTACGAATCATTTCGAGAAGAGTCCTCAGCGCCTCTCCAAATGGTTGTTTCTCACATGCTCAACTTCAACACCTTGATCGCATTGTTGAGACTCGTACAGGGTATTGGTACTTTCAGCTATTAGTCGAAGACCCCGGATACCTCCTGACTCTTCCACATTTGAGAGTCTACTTATGGAAACAACCAGTTACATTTTTTGTATAGATATCCGGGTTGCGCATGGCGACAGTATTCAGATGTACCCCAGTTTTTATATTCCCTCGAGGATACAGTTACATATGCTTCCCAAAGATGGCTCATAGTCATTGAGTCCCTACAGATGTTGGACACCTTCAGTTTCAACAGTTCATCAGTTATTCTAGTGTATCAGTTATTGAGATCAGTCATGTTATGATCATGAGTACATCCCAAAATGATGTCCCCTCTGGACCATTATGATGTACCAGCAGATTTTTTATGTATTTTCTCAGGTCCCCCTTGGGACTAATTGTTTATATATGTCTTGATACGAGCATGGGTATGCCTGCCTCGTCCATTATCAGAGACTATTCCTCATTCATATTGAGGCCATGTAATATTGTTTATTTTTTGCAGCTTCCAAGGGCCGTGGATCCAGTCTCCAATCGGTCTCTTCTCCTCCCCAAACCCCAGAAAAACGACAAAAGAACTATGATGTCTATCGGCCATACGATGAGCTCCTGCCCTCACACATCAGAGGGCAATCTGTTAACACCTAAAAAGTGCTCACTAGCTCATTTCCTTATTCACATGACCCATTTGTCCACTTTTTCCACCATCTGAGCTTCTAAAGCCAACAAAAGGTCACCAAAAGACCTTAATACACCCCTTTTTCCACTCAAAAAGATTATTTTTCCTAAAAAAGCATAAAAAACCCTCAAGAAGGGTCCAAAATTCACAAAAATATTAAAAAGGGAATAAAAATATTAATTTTATTCAAAAAAAGAAAAAGGAGGGAAAAGTACCTAAACCATGTTGGTCAATACCATTGGTTTCCACAAAACCATAATGGTATTCCCCACCACCAAAACCTATAAAAAGGTGGTAGGGGCTCCTCATTTCACATCCATCCATCTTCCTATCCTCATGCTGCCAAAATCTCCCTTGAGCTTTTGGCCATTGTAGCAACCTTGGAGAAAGGACCCTTTGGAGTTTGGAGCTGCTCACCCTTGGAGCTTCTCAACTATCTTCATCAATTGGAGGTATTATTATTGCAAGCACTTGCTTGCGCCCATTTTCAATACAAAAATTATTTTTTATATTTCTTGTTCTTGTTTTTTAATTCAAAAATGCACATGCTAGTTTAGTTTAGATTTAGATTTAGTTTACTGTTTTTGCTTAATATTGAAACTGCTGCTACTAGTTAGCAGGTGCCCATAGCAGTAAGCTTGGTTGCAAAACCAAGCCAACAGTCGTTAGAGGAGATGATGAACAAATGTTCATCGATTATAGCAATATGGATAATTGGTGATGACGATAATGATAGTAAGTCCGTAATGAGTTAAGCGAGTGCTAATGATTTGGTACACTTCGGGGTTTTAAAAGTTAGGTCATATTTTTGTAAGATAATCACCCATTTAGTTACATGGCCTTGTAGGAGGCGACGATTTAAGAGATAGACCATTGGATTGGAATTGGCCACAACCGTGGTGTGGCTGAGGAGAATGTAATGTCGCAACTTTTGTACTGAAAAGACGATGGCGAGGGCCATTTTCTCTTCATGTGGGTAGCGCAGTGGTGGGCCTGACAAGGTCTGGCTCACATAGTAAATGACATGTTCTCGATGAGCAGAATCATCTTGTATGAGTACTCTGGAAACAGCGTAATCTGATGCCGATATGTAAAGGGTAAAGTCTCTTGTGAAATCTGGTGGAGAAATCAACGGGGCGCTAGTAAGTGCTTTTTTCAGATTTGTGAAAGATCCTTCTGCTTGGTTGTCCCATACGAAGTGGGTATGAAGATGTAGCAAACGGAGGAAACCATGTACAGTGGTGGCATAGTCTGGGACAAAACGACGAAGGAAGTTGGACTTCCCCTGGAGGCTTTGAAGCTGTCTTAATGTACGTGGTGATGGAAGGTCCACTATGGCTTGAACTTTTAGAGGGTCAATGGTGATCCCTTTTTCTGAAATGAAAAACCCCAGCAGTCGACCTGCTAGAATGAAAAAGACACATTTGAGTGGGTTCAAGTAGATGTTGTATTTTCGACAACGCAAGAAAACTTGTTGAAGATCGTCTAAATGGTCAGATCGTTTCTTAGATCGAGCGGTGAGGTCGTCTAGATAAACTAATATGATTTTATGCAGATCATGAAAGCAATAAGTCATGGCACGTTGGAAAGTGGCTCCCGCATTCTTGAGACCAAAAGGCATGACGCGATAGGCGAAGGTGCCCGATGGGGTACTAAAAGTGGTCTTGTATTGATCTTCTTTACGGATTTTGATTTGGTTGTATCCGGAGAAACTGTCCATAAAAGAAAGTACCTCATGCCCCGCACACTCATCAATTAGTTGGTCAATAAATATTGTGGGGAAGTTGTCTTTGGAACAAGAAAGGTTGAGGTCTCAGAAGTCAGTACAGACGCGGATGGTGTCGACTTTCTTATTAATCGATACTGGATTTGAAACCCATGTGGTGTATGCGATTGGGTATATGAAGCCTGCTGCTCGAAGCTTTTCGATTTCTACTTTGACGGTTGGAAGCTTAGATGGGTGAATGGGACATTGTTTCTGGCAGACCGGTGATATGTTGGGCCAGGTGTCTATGTGATGTTCTATGATGGTAGGATAAAGACCAGGCATCTCGGTGTAAGACCAGGCAAAGACATCTCGAAATTCTTAGAAGAGTTTCTTATAAGCTTGGGTTTCTTTTTCAGTGCAAGATGCGCCTAAAGAAATAAGCTCGGGTTTTCCGGGGGTGGTGGAGATGTCGATTTTGATAATGGGAGAAATGTTAGCCATGTTACCTTCTTCAAGGCTTCTGGAGCTGGGATTGGGTCTTTGAACCAATCGACCTTGGTTGGTAAGAAGTCCTTGGATTCAACGGATAGTTGGTTTTCCATGGTGGACGTAGATGCCTCGGGGATGAAGTATGATCGATGGTGCATATCATCCCAAGGGTAGTCTGGTGCAGTGAGTGTTTCTAGAATTTCCTCATCAATAGAAAAGTAGTGGGACCATAAATTAACTGGCTTGGGTTTATAGGTAGTTGAAATCAGGTAAATGGTATTGATTTCTTCTAATTGGGACGATTTTGGAGGGGATATTTCCTCAATAAGTGGGGGGGATATCTCTAGGTCGACATTATTCATATCTTGTAGTGCTGCTCTGTAATCTGGGAGATCGGGGCAGTGATGTGAATAATGACCATAGATTCCGCATATTGCACAAGGGTGGTTTGTGCGTAATGATTTATCACGAGGTTGAGGTGGTAATTCTAATTTGACGACTGGAACGTTGGTGTCATCATCCAACATATTCATATGTTCTTGAAGTGATGGTAGTTGTGGACATAGGTGGGTAGCGTGGCCAATATCGTCACACAAGGAGCACTTAGGGAGCACACGGGTTGGGGGATTCTTGGCTAATTTGGGAGTCACTGGGGGGTGCGATTTGTGGGTGCAGTGTTGTAGGTTGGTGGACCTCTACCCCCAGTGTGGCGGGATTGAGGGGGGACATAACTAGATGTCGATGTAGCGCCCCCTTTTGGAATTGATCGGTTTTAGGGGTTGTTGGCTATACAATGTTGACCAGATGTTTTATGAAGACCCAGGTTCTGCGCGGTTACCTTAAACCAACAAAACCCCTTCGCACCGGCCCTTTCGGCAACAACCCACGAGCAGGATGAGGTCTCACCCGAGGTGTTTCTAATGGGGCACTGCGGACTCAGATGTCCACAGTGAGTGATGAGTTGATGACTGTGACGAAGTTCGAGGAAGCGAACCGGCTATGTGCTGCGATGGTCGGAATATGCGGCGATGGCCAACACCGTGGTCCGCACCACTACCTTCTTCCTTACTACGGGGCTTAATACGACACTGTGAAAAATGACACTTGAATTCCTATTCTTGGACTAAGTGCAAAAATGCTTAAGGGACTGAGTTGAATACCACTTATCCACCTAGTCATTCACGTAACTAACTTACTACTTAATGCTCATAACACACACTTAGAATGTTAATATTTTAGGCATAACACTTAGGTGCAAAATAACTGTTATATATTCATCGACTGCATCCATTTAAACATGTAAACAACTTTCCCCATGCTCAAGCAAATGATAGATTCACTGTCCTTAGAAGCAAAGCTAATACTAACCATACGTCCATTCATGCAGACCTAACATATCATTCCATACTCCCTTGATGGCGAATGCATATAAAGCCTTCTCATAACAGACTGCAAGCCAATATTCAGGCATCTAACTACAGAAACAGATAAATATAAGCACACATACAACATTCAGTCACTCAACACACTATTTAACGTGGTTCACTCCCCCGGATGGGAAGATACGTCCACAAAAACTGTGTTTGATATTTATTTTAAGGAAGGGTTCACAGTTCTTAGCCTCACACTCAGCTGCGGCTCTCTCCTTGCTCAGATAGGTCTTTGTGCACTCAGCTGCAGAGCCTTTACAATGTTTTCTTGACTCAAAATATATTACAATACAATATGCTCACAATGACCAGTCTTTCTTGTATGGAGCAACTAACCAAAACCCAACAACTCCTAACTAACCTTAACCAACCCTTCCTATACAAAATCGTCTTCTTCATATAGATCACGCCCGAAGCTCGTGTCTTTACAACATTGAAGACCGAAACCCTTAGGGTTTCCAAACCACTACGGTCCCTCTAAACAGTCATGCAGGCTTCTAGTAGCGATTCTGCTGTCGTGGCAGTCCTCCACACCTTAGATCCGCTGTTTTCAGCCTTTCTGTTATGCGCACACCAATAGGTCATCCATTTTGAGCCACCCTTACACTAATGGAATTGTGCAACTGGCTCAGCTCCCAGTCGCTTTCCCTGCAGGTCGTCCATCCTCTAGTGGCCACGTACAACTGGCTCAGCTCTAGTCATTGTCCATCTGCCTTTTTCCTCTTAATGGTCACGTACTCTGCTGTATGCCGAACTGTCACTTTCCCGACCCATCCTCTGCTTAACGAACTCGTATAGTCGACCTCCTTCCTAATCTGCTTATGCGCTCAACTCGACATATTTCTAGCAGTCTTACCAAAAGTAGACCATCGCCGGTCTATCCACTCTATCTGGCCATCCTCCATTGAGTACAAAACTTTACTAGCTCCACATGGACTAATACCTTTGTAGCACTGAACCTGTTCAGCGTTGATCTTCGCAGCATCCTTCAAAACTTAGTACTGTGCACATCTTCTCAGTACCCCCAACACTTAGCCAAAATTTACTTATTTTCTGAGCTACGCTCAGATCAGCTCCATCTAGCCTAAAAAATGTTATAAAAAATGGCCCTGTTGGGCCAGGCCCAACATGCCCCTAACACTTACATGTGTCTCATCCCCGAGCCACTTGCTACTGCAATTGCCTCACTCTGCTCCGCAGCCGTTGGAACTTTTTGGCCGCGAACTCATTATATACACCGAGCAACTGTTCCGCTACTTTTTTGGTATCCTGCTCAACTTGCTGAACTATTTCGAGCAGTGCTGGGGTTATCTTTGCTCCAATCTGTCCCTGTACCTGCTCCTGGTTGTCGCGTATTTCTGCTAGGTTGTCTTCTATCTGCTGTGACACCGTGATGGCATCCTCCAGGAGCTGCTGCGACTGATTATCCATCTCAGTCTCTTTTTATCATAGTACTTGGACTTCCTTCTTTAAACCAGATATCTCCTTGTATCTTGCTAGCTTCTCCATGGGTGGCAGAGCTTTGACCTCTACGTCCAATTTTTCCAGCGCGGTCTGTTTTTCCTTTACCGCGGTCTTCATGTGCTGCAACGCTTGATCCTCTTCAAGAGCAATGAATGGCTTGGAAATTTTTTCCAACAGCTCTTGGCACTGAGTCATGTCGCTCATCATGTTCTGCGTAGCGGCATTGATGGCTTATTCTCTCAGCTGTTGCTTAGTTAGTGGTGTCTGCTTATTCAGCTTATCCTTCAATGTGGCAATATCAGCCTCATAATAAATCTCTTTATCTTGCATCTCCGACTACAAGGATATCACCTTATCTCCGATCCTCAGAATTGTGTCTGCAGGATCATCCTGGATTTCTATGCCTTCAATATCCTTAGCAACATTAGATATGGTAGTCTCCAAGTTCCATTGGTGGTCCTGTTCATTTCGCAGCTGCATGTCTACGTGCAACTCGAGCTGTCTGTTTGCTGTGGTGAGCTCCACTTGTGACTTCATCAACTCTACTGTTCGGTCATGCATCTCCTCAATAATCTGCATGTGGATGAAGTGCAATCGTGGTAAGGGAATTTTTTCCAAGTCGAGCTCTACCCGCTCGACTCCCTTTGTGTCTAAGACCAGCTTCTCTGCCATTGGCAGTGCAACAGGAAATGGGTCGATGTGGACAATTCTAGTCTTCGACGGTAGTGTTATTGCTAGCTGTGGCAGTTCTTGCTGTGAGGTCCCTGCCGACCTCCCTTTGACTCCTACTTCTCGCGGCAAGGTAAAGATTTTTTGGACATCGTCCATTGTCTTCATCAGGCCTTGCATTGCAAGCCGCGTCTTCTGCATGTCATCCTGGATGACCTTATCCTTCTTATCTTTAGCCGCCATGAGTTCCTTCATTTGTTCTGAAACTGTTTCGGCTATCATCTCATAATCATATTCATTTAGGTCTACCTCAGATTGAGTCTTTGAAGCCTTCACCTTCTTTCTTGCCTTCGGCTTCTGCGGAGTCTCTGGCTCTTTGCACTTGCTAGTTTCTTCAACAATCAGGCATGCCAGTGGGATTGGATCATCCTCTTCAGAGTCTGTCTCAACATCTATGACTTCCACACGAAAGTCGGCGGGCTAATCCTTCATGAGGGCTTCAATGTCCTCCTCATACATGTGGTAGTTACCTGGGAACCACTCTGGGTTCTTCATTTTTTCCTTTGGTGCGATGAAGATACATCGCATGTCTGTGCTGAAGTCCAAAACGCGAATGTACTTCGACGTTATCTGCTTTGTGATGCGGGGTGTATGGAAAATCGCATCGCGCAGCTGAGTATAATATTGGTAGAACACCTCAATTGTCGCATGTTGTCGCTCTCCGATGACATTTTCCCAGAGTTTGGCATACCGGAATCCCCTGGGATCATTGGTTTCTATGTTAATCCCCACATAGTCCCTTCGCTCCTTCCATCCACAAAAGGAGATGAGGATGATGAGCCATGTGAAGTGGAACTTTCCACCATTTTCTTGGGTATCATTGAGTTCATCTAAGAACTCATTCAGAAGGAATTGACACCAATTGAACTCGGTGCCCTCAGTCGCTGCGGTGCCAAGTAATACTGCGCTCGCAGGCACCTCTGGAGGCCTAGCCATTCTGAGGATTTTTCCTACGAGTAACTCGGTCACAAATTTTGTCATTCTGTCCTCAATGTCTTCTATGGGAAAACCTCTTTTCCCCTTTTTCAATGGCTGAATTTTCTTCGTTTTCTCAACAACTTCTTTTTCTTTGCTCTTCCCTTGGAAGAACTGCTTAGAATATTTACCGCTCTTGCTGAGACCTGTTATGCGGTCGACCAAGGAAATATTGACATCAATGTTTTTATCTAGCCACATGTATCCCTGGTGGATTCACGCCATCAGTGTACAAACCACCGCATTAACTTCCGCTGATCGGTCAAAATGTGGCAATCTGAGGAGGTTTAACAAGCCTGATGGAACTATCGGCATTAGCTAGCTTTCGGCAACCAAGTTAGGTGTACCCTTGGCATCTTTCTTACAGCACATGTACTGGTCAGGCTGGAATTGTGGGTACTTAGGCGAGTGGGGCTCTTCCTTTTGTATGCCTAAGAGGTCAAAATCTTCCCACTTGCAATCCAGATTCTTTCCAAGCAGGTTCTTGGAAACGTCTACATGCTTTGAGATTGATGAGAATGGGATCTCATACTTAATTTTCTTGACCAATTTGAAGACTGGGGCGTCCAATGCTCGAGGTGATATGTACTCTTGTGTGAGTTTCAGTGGTTCGTTCTGAAAGATTGGCGATTTTTGTGCCAACGAGCCTATCTTTATGATCTTTCTTTGAGGTGCAGTTACGTCTTTTCCTTTATCTTTCCCTTTTTCTTGCATGATCTGATTATGACGAGGTGATCTTCAGGATGCTTGACCTAGTTCGATGACAACCTTCTTGGCAGGGGTTTTCATTAACTCTGCAATTCCCCCGTACTGAAAGACCTCAAGTGCTTCTTCAATGGTCAACTCTTCTTCTCTATAGGAGGGTTTGGACATTCATTGGTTAGTTAAAGGCTGTGATAATCAGATGATAGAAGAATACTAGATGAGGGAGTGATCGCAAGAAAATTCTAAGTGCTGAGTAACGTCCACGAGTCCTGTAGCGGTGTTATTTATAGGAACAACTAGGTCGTCCCTGTGCCTCCCAACAGCTATATCTGCATTTAATGAGTTGTCCGTTGGCCAATTTGAATAGATCCTCTTGTCTCTTCTATTGTCAGTGTGTCCAGAACGGCTATCTTTCCTTTAAATGCTCGAGCAGTTGCTACAACGGTCATTTCAACGACTATTTTCTCAAAATCCATGCAACAGCTATTTCTCTCCGAATGCTACACCGATCTGTGCAGCAAACCATTTCGACTCCTGCGCAGTTTCTTCGCGGTACTGATCTTTGAATTGCGCGGGTGTTTTTCCACTGTTGTCTTCCTCGTTCCTGTGCTGCTTCAGCAGTGCTGCACTGCTCATACCTTCTTCCTTTATGATACATATACAGACTCTATACATTTCTAGTGCCCAATTTCAACTGTACTTGACACTTAGAAATTTCTCCCCGCGTTTATCTTTCCATGTGCTGCGAAGCAGGACTATCGTGGTATAATTTAAGTCTGCTTCGATTTATCATAGTGGGTAGAGTATCACCATCTAAAGTGGCTAATTGGACTGCACAACTGTTAGTGACATACATAACAATATATGGGCCAAGCCAATGCATTTTAAACTTGCCAAGAAATTTCATGAACTTTCTATCATAGAGGAGGACTAAGTCACCTACCTGAAAGCATTTGTTCCTGATATGGAGATCATGCCATGCCTTTTCACGATCCTTTTGGACTTGCTGTTGAAAGCCTGCAATGAAACGATCCTCCTCCAAGCCGACTAAATGTAACAATCTTTCATCTAATGCTTCGCGATCTGCCATTCCGGTGAATGTAGCAATCCTCAAACTGGGGACAATGTATTCCATTGGCATTATGGCATCCTGCCCATAAGCCAACCGGAAGGGTGTCTGTCCCATCAAATTCTTACAAGTTGTTCTGTATGCCCATAGTACAGACGATATGCGCAGGTCCCAATCATCCCTGTTTACGTTGGACACCTTCGTCATCACGTTTTCCACTATCTTATTGAAAGCTTCAATAGTTCCATTCGCCTGCGGATGATATTGCATACTGCGGTGATGCTGAATGTGGAACTCCTCTGTGAGGGTTTCAATGATCTTATTCAAAAAGTGAGTGCCTTGATCACTCATCAAAATTTTCAGACAGCCGAATCTTGACAAAATTTCCTCAAAAATGAACTGCGCTGCAGTACCTATGCTGCAGTCCTTCATTGGTTTAGCTTCTGCCCATCTGGTGAGGTAATCCATGGCAGTAATTATATACCTCACACCAGTTCTCTTCCCCGGTGGGTTTATAGGTCCCACAAAATCAATTGCCCACTTCTCAAAATCCTGTAAGGTCAACTGTGGGTTCAATGGAATTTCGTCTCTCCACGATGGCTTCCCTGTCCTCTAACAGACATCGCAGTTCCTACAGTATTCCTTAGAATCTTTGTGGATGGTAAGCCACTACAGCCCTGCATGCAATATCTTCTGCGTAGTAGCCCTTCCTACATAATGACCTCCCGCAATCCATGAATGCGCATCTGCTAGTATATATGGTTTCTCATGTTCGAGTACACATTTGCGCAGGACTTCATCTGGTCCGAGTTTGTATAACTGACCTGCAATGATAGTGAAATCTGCGGCATGCACGATTAGCTGCTTCTTCTGCTGAACATAAAATTCTTGCGGTGTCAGCCCTGTTGTCAGAAAATCAATGATATACTTATAGTAATCATTTGAAGCCTATATAGCAAACATCTGCGCATCAGACAAACTGTCTTCAATGTTCCTCGGCTCCTCTCCCAACTCAATTCGAGATAGGTGGTCAGGTCCCAAATTCAGCCTACCGAGTTTAACAATGATCTCAAAGTCATACTCCTGGAATAGCAACAACCATCTGCATATACGCCCCCCTAACACTGGCTTATTGACCAAGTATTTCAATGCAGAATGATCGGTGAACATAAGGAAGTGCACACCAAGTAGATAGTGTCTAAACTTCTGAAGGGCATATACCATCGCAAGTCCTTCCCGCTCAGTAGTGGTATAGTTCTTCTCTACTGTCGATAGCTTCCTACTAGAAAATGTGATGGGGTGGTCAATACCCCCTTCTCCTAGGTGAGATAACACAATACCGAGGGCAATGCATGATGCGTCCACATGAATATGAAATGGCTTTGCCCAATCTGGAAAGACTAGTATCGACGCGGTAACCATCTTTTCTTTATGGGTGTCAAAACCCTGTTCGCATTCTTCGTTCCAAACGAACGGCACGTCCTTCTTCAGCAGCTTCTCCATTACTGCGGTGATTTGTGCGTAACCTTTAATGAACTTCTTGTAATAGCCTGTATAGCCCAAGGTAGAGTGCAGCATTTTAACTGAAGTTGGTGTAGGAAAATTTACAATGATGGAAATCTTCGCAAGGTCCACCATCAATCCCTATTTGCAAACAATATGTCCCAGTAAAATTCCATAGGGCACACAGAAGATGTACTTCTTTAAATTCAATGATATTTGATGCTGGCGGCACTTGTCAAGCATCATCCTCAGGTTCGCGCAATGGTTCTTCAACAAACCAAAGATAGTTCAGTCATCAAAATATGGTTCTAGAAAATTATGCATGAAATATTTGAACGCCGTGATGACAACTCTGGAGAAGATGGAAGGCACATTCTTCAAACCAAACGGCATGACTATATACTGGAACGACCCCCATTCTGTAGCAAATGTCGTCTTATGCCTATCTGTGGGATTGATCCTGATCTGATGGTAACCGGAGAAACCATCAGTAAATGAATAGACCTCATTCCCTCCAACATTGTCAAGTACCTCATCTGTAAATGGAGTAGGGAATTGGTCATGCATAGAGGCATCATTAAGTTTTTCTGATATCGACAAAAATCCTGATCTCTCCCTTCGTCTTCTTGTCCTGGACAACCATAGGACTGATCCATTCAGATTCCTCGACAGGTTCAATGATTCCTGCCTCTAACATTTTGTCCAACTCTGCACGGACTCTCTCTTTATACCATGGATTCAATCTATACGGTCGCTACTTCACAGGTTTAGCGCCTGGCTTCAAAGGGATTTTCATGACTCCTAAGTCACCCAATATTCCTTTCATCTCTGTAAACTTGGTTGGAAATAGCTCCTGATATTCATGTAAAGTGTTTGCAATCTTCGCGATATTCTGATCATCCCAGTAGTCTTCGATAAATGAGAACTTCGGCTCTTCACTCGTGCCGATGTTCACCTTCTATGTCTTAACCGGTCCACTCATGTCTAAGATTTCGAATGGCGGTCCTTCTATATCACGCGCACCTTCTGACTCTAGTATATTGATATTGTGCAGATCATCTTCATCTTCTTCTCTTCCATGCTCATCATCTTCAACTAGATTATAACACTCTATCATATGTTCTTCATGTTCTTTCCATTTTGAGTGTATGTTCGTAGGACCGTCATCTGTGCCGAAGAATTCTTACCATGACACATCTTCAGGAGGACAATCTTCTTTGAATACACGTTCCTTGATTATCTACAGTGCCTTATGTATCAAAGGGTTCTCATCCTCGAAGCTGAAATATTTCTGGAAGTTCGCAGTTACTGTATCCCAATCTGTGGTCTCCCTGTGTAACTCCAGGTCTAGATACCATTTCTTCGGAATATCCTCTTCCAAAGTATGCATGAACAAGTGCACCCACTCTTCAGGTGGCCTTTCTTCCCATGCCCACGAACAGGATTCCACATGCTGACTAGGATCTTTCTTCCCATTGAACTTCTCAAAGGGTAAGGTAACCCTTTCTGTGAACCAAATTTGCATCTTTGTTTTGCATTGATCCCAAGTGATCAATATCTGTTTGTGCAAAGCCCACCATCTGGCGGGTATGCCACACATCGCCATATCCAATGCTAGAAACCTGTGCTCTTCTGGAACTGCTGCAGTATAGTCTTGAATAAAAGTATAAACGTTAGTAGAACCATCAAATGTAGGGATCGGGATTACCTCCTTTCCAATCCAACGTAGTGATTTCGTGACCTACGCGCACATTCTAGCTGACATTTCGTGCATGCGATTCTGCCAGTTTTCCAGTCCAGCGTCCGAGTCAGAAACACAGGAGCTATCACATCTCCAGATGAGTGCACCGTCCACAGTAGGATTAATGTAATCCTCCTGGTTCGCAGTCATCTGGTACAGCCGGTCCAAGTCCTGAGCCTTAGATTCTTCCTGAATCGGCTCACTATATCTGTACCTATCTGCAGGATCCAATGGTGCGATAACCCGCAGATGCTTCCCTTCGAATATCATCTTCTTTGTTTTCAAATTTATAATGGCTAAATTGTCAATAGCCCAGTCAATTCCTAATAGCAGAGGAAAGGGATGGCTATCATCAACAATCTTGATGACTTCAAAGTCTGCATGGTTCTGTACTTCGTCAATATCAAGCACAACATTAGCTAAGTGGCCAAATGGTATAACTTTCTCTTGGTTGGCCATTCTTAGCTGGATAGGTGACCACAAAATCTTTGGTCGACCCATCTGCTACTATGTCTGCTTGGTCAAGACATTTACTTCTGATCCCAGATCAAGGATAACTTCGTCCATCTCAAAGTATCCTATCTGCGTAGTGAGCCTCATCTCTCGACCCAACCTCTTTTGTTTCTTTATATGATGTAGTGCGCCATCAGAAGTTTCTGCTTCTGTCTGTGGTCGCATTTTCATTTTTCAGCAGCTTCATGTAGCTTCTTAGGAACTGTGCAACATAGGTGCTAACATCCGCTGTGTGTCTTGTCTTGTCATACGTAGCAGGTGTGTCTTCAACACATGGTACTTCGCTGTGCAGCAGGATCCTTGGTGATTTAGGTGCTGGTTCTCTGAAAGTATCCCGCGCGTCAACAAAAGCTTCTTTGTTCTTCTTCAAATCTAGAGCAGGCATCTTTCTTGGGGATTTTCTTACCCATATTGTTTCAAGAGGGCCCTGCTTCGCATGAGCCTCTCCTGAAGTGGAAGCCTCTGCTCCCCTATCACGGCCTGTCTCCACACCACTGCATGTGACTAGTTTAATACTAGGATCCGCAGGTCTGTTCTCTGTTGCGATCCACTGGATGTTTGGGGCTGACGCGTCTGTCCTTCTTCTTTTCTGCATTTCTACCTCTAGTACTGGGCAATATTCTATAACATGCTCAAATGATTTACAATAACTACAGGTGGTGTAGGGATTTACATAGTCTCTGGATACGTGACCTAGCTAGCCACAATTATAGCTGATGACCCCGCCGCGGCCTCTTCCTTGTGCCGGGCCGGTATTTCTTCCTCTACTGCAGTATCCACCACCATGGCCTCTATAGGAAGATTGATCATAATGTGTGTTTTCTTGCTTTGGATGGTTATCTTCTTGCACTTTGTACAAGCCAGCGCCTCTCATTGAATCCATGTCGTACTTTCTTTCATTCATTAGTTCATAGGCACGGCAGTTGGATTCATCATGTCCAACTTATTTACAAAAATTACAATATAGATTCTTAGGTGTCTTCACATATTTATGTATCAGGTAACAATCTTCAGGTCTATGACCGGTAGTTCTGTAGATCTCACACCAAGGTGCCTAGTTTTGATTGATGGGGTTAGGCGCACCACTGCCGAGATAGTCACGGTATAGGGGACAATGTTCGCGGTCATGCCCTTCTCGTTTGCAACTCGTGCACCAGATCTCATGACGAGGTTCATATCGCTGCTCTTTTCCATTCTTCATGCTCTGCAACTCTAGTGTCAGGGTGGCAAGCTAGTTCTGAATCTGTGTCATCCCAGAACTAGACTCACCGATCGGTGAAGCCTGCAACTTCATTGTGATCTCTAAGGCTTCTTCCTGTGACGTAACCTTCTGCTGCATCAATGGTAATCTAATGTGGGGTAACAGCGTAGCAATGAACCATTCCTTGTGCTGATTCAGAGCTATAACAAAGCTTACTTGGTCTAATAGGGTCTTGAACTTCTGATCAAACTCCCAGACCAA
This sequence comes from Larix kaempferi, assembly GCA_027924585.1. NCBI lineage: Eukaryota > Viridiplantae > Streptophyta > Pinopsida > Pinales > Pinaceae > Larix > Larix kaempferi. The sequence goes on along the minus strand of BSBM01000361.1, from coordinate 35,884,489 downwards.
TTCAGTCGGTCTCTGCTTGATTTCCTTCAGCTCAGTTATACTCTGAGATTCAGAATTTGGTTTCTTGAACTCTGCTATCAGTGCAGTTTTAATCTCTTCCAGGGTTCTGGGCTGCGTGGTAGAATACTTCATGAACCAGTGCAGCGCTCTATCTATGAATCTGGTAATAAGCTGGGCTTTCTTCTCATCATCATCCCGGATCTGTCTGACACTCCAGATAGCTTCACAAAGGAACCAGTGCTGATCACGATCTTCTAGACCCGTCCCTTTGAATATAGGCAACTTCATATCCATATGGGCCATGGCTCTAGGGGGAGGTGTAGCACTCGAGGGGGCACCTTGAGGTGTGCCCTGAGGGGTGCTAGGATGTCGTACATGACTCTGCAAAGTGAAAACAAATGGGCATATAGGGGTAGATGTACTAGGATGAATATTCAGCGGGGTTGGCTCTACAAGTGGGAGATTCTGAGGGGTAAATGGGGGTGCGGCTTCGTTTTCAATATCAGAAGGAATCTCAGTATCTACGTGGAGTCCAGAGCCTCCAGGATTCTTATTGAACTTGTATCTTTTCCTTCTTAAGTTGTGAGTATCTTCATTGGAATCGCTATAAATTCTATTTACCATGACAACTTGAAAATATTACTGCATTCTTAAAACGCCTTTTTCCACTAACAACATCTTAATGTATAGACTGAGATTGTTCACGAATTTACCTTGGAAACCTGCGAAAAAAGTGTGCCTCTGCTTGGCTATAGGATTTGAGCGTATCCATAGTAAACTCTGTGACAAATCCTTCTAGCATATGATCGACCCAAAATTCCACTGTGCGCATCAATGCACTGTCTATTGCTTTGAGCTGTGATATGAGCTCAGGATTCCACTCTGTAGGAACACCTCCCTGAAAACAGGTTTTCTTTTCTGTGAGCTGCGAGATCCATGTGTGCAGCTCATTCGGAAATGTAGCGCATAAAATCTCATTAATGTCGTCCAATATATATCTATCGGACCACTGTGTGTTTCTTAGACACGAATGTCTGTTCTCTTGTCTTTTAAAGTCTCTTATGGTCTTATCCCACCAAGCCTGAATTTCTGTCTTCTCAGGATGCCAGTTCAATGAACCTTCTAGGAACTCAGACTCTTCATCGCTCATCATGACTGGAACTCATCACGGATTCTAGCACGACAACAAAACCATTTTTTGGATATACAATGCTGACCAGAGGTTTTATGAAGACCCAGGTTCTGCGCGGTTACCTTAAACCAACAAAACCCCTTCGCACCGACCCTTTCGGTAACAGCCCGCGAGCAGGCTGAGGTCTCACCCGAGGTGTTTCTAATGGGGCACTGCGGACTCAGATGTCCACAGTGAGTGATGAGTTGATGACTGTGATGAAGTTCGCGGCAACACACTGACTGTGTGTTGCGATGGTTGGACTACACGGTGATGGCCAACACCACGGTCCACACCACTACCTTCTTCCTTACTGCGGGGCTTAATACGACACTACGAACACTGCCACTTGACTTCCTATTCTTGGACTAAGTGCAAAAATGCTTAAGGCAGTGAGCTGAATACCACTTATCCACTTAGTCATTCACATAAATAACTTACTACTTAATGCTCATAACACACACTTAGAATGTTACTATTTTAGGCATAACCCTCAGGTGCAAAATAATTGTTATACATTCATCGACTGTATCCATTTAAACATGTAAACAACTTTTCCCATGCTCAAGCAAATGATAGACTCATTGTCCTTAGAAGAAAAGATAATACTAACCATACATCCATTCATGCAGACCTAACATATCATTCCATACTCCCTTGATGGTGAATGCATATAAAAGCCTTCTCATAACAAATTGCAAGCCAATATTCAGGCATCCAACTACAGAAACAGATAAATATAAACACACATACAACATTCAGTCACTCAACACACTATTTAGCGTGGTTCACTCGCCCCGATGGGAAGCTACATCCACAAGAACTGTGTTTGATATTTCTTTTAAGGAAGGGTTCACAGTTCTTAGCCGCGCACTCAGCTACGGCTCTCTTCTTGCTCAGATAGGTCTCTGCACAGTCAACTGCAGAGCCTTTACAATGTTTTCTTGACTCAAAAGATATTACAATACAATATGGTCACAATGACCAGTCTTTCTTGTCTGGAGCAACTAACCAAAACCCAACAAATCCTAACCAACCTTAACCAACCTTTCCTATACAAAATCATCTTCTTCATATAGATCACGCCCGAAGGTCGTGTCTTTACAACATTGAAGACCGAAACCCTTAGGGTTTCAAAACCACTACGGTCCCTCTGAACTGTCATGCAGACTTCTGGTAGCGATTCTCCTGTCGTGGCAGTCCTCCATGCCTTAGATCCGTCACTTTCAGCCTTTCTGTTGTGCGCACACCTATAGGTCATCCGTTTCGAGCCACCCTTTCAATAATGGACTCGTGCGACTAGCTCAGTTCCCAGTCGCTTTCCCTGCAGGCCGTCCATCCTCTAACGACCGTGTACAACTGGCTCAGCTCCAGTCATTTTCCATCCACCGTTTTCCTCTTAACGGTCACGTACTCTGCTGTACACCGAACTGTCACTTTCCCGACCTATCCTTTGCTTAACAGACTCGTACAGTCGGCTGCCTTCCTGATTTGCTTATGCCCTCAACTCAACATCTTTCTAGCAATCTTACCAAAAGTAGATCATCGCTGGTCTATCCACTCTATTTGGAAATCCTCCATCTAGTACACAACTTTACTGGCTCCACGTGGCCTACTACCTTCGCAGCATTGAACCTGTTTAGTGCTGATCTTCGCAGCATCCTTCAAAACTCAGTACTGTGCACATATTCACAGTACCCCCAATACTTAGCCAAAATTTACTTATTTTCTGAGCTGCGCTCAACTCAAATCCATCTAGCCTCAAAAATGTTATAAAAAATGGCCCTATTGGGTCAGGCCCAACAGGGGTTCGAACCACCAGGTGGTGGGCGATTTTGGGGGTTTGGTATGCCAGGTGGTGGATGGTTTGACATATTCATAGGTTGTACTAGTAGTAGGACAATAGTTGGAGTCGGTGGGGGAGTTGGGGTAGGTAAGTACCATACAGGCAATCCTAATGTTGAACCTGGAAGGTTGAGTGTAACTATTACTGGCGTGTTGACAACTCCTAAAAACAGAAACAAGAATGGGATTGTGTGAATCGGTGTTGTTCCGATATGACTAGGCACGATGGGTGATTGTGGCAGTGGTTGAGGTTGTTGAGGATGTTGTTTTTCATTGTGCGATAGGGTGCACAAATCGGATACTTCAGTTACCTTAAGAGGGGGTGGGATTGACGGGAAAGAGCTGGTCATGGGAGATGAGACGAATGATGTTGGTGCACTAAGAACGAGTTGTTCGATTATGGGGAGAACATTTTCTGGTGCTGCGGTGGCATTGGGGTCATAGTATGTAATCTAGTCGATTTTGACTACACATCCTTCATGGGGGAACATCATGATGCAGAAAAATGAAGAAGCGACAACTTTCATTTTATACATGTAGCTTCGTCCCAGAAGGAGATTGTAATCAAGTTGGACGTTAATGACCTCTATATCTATGAGAACTAGTTTGCCCCCAAGCTGTATGGGTACGTTCATTAACAAAACTTGAGGTTGAGCTGCACAGCCATCGTAAGATCGTAATGCGGTAGTTGACGGTTGTAGTGTTGGGGATCCAAGTTTATGCCATACAAAAGTCGACATAACGCAGGTAGAGGCCCCTTCATTGATTATGCATCGATGAACGATGAGGTTGCGAATGGAGACAGAAACTTGAAAAGCTAGAGATGAATGCAGGCGAGGTTCAGCTTGTTCTAAGTCAAAAGCCATCATGTTGGAGTCGTTAGGGTCTATAGCACCAATGGAAGATAACAATAATTTTCTCTGTGCAGGACAATTTTTTAGGATTTCGAGAGTAGACATAGCAGCAGGGGACTGAGCTAAATCCTCTACAATGTTATAGTTGGAAGCTGCACGAGCATTCAGGTTATTGTTAATTCACCTCAAAGGGAAATAAGGTGCTTTTGGACCCCCGTCCATGGGCATATTGGGTATGCGAAGTGGCTGTTCGGTGGGGAGAGTACTCAACGATGGGCCGGTAGGTGTTGTCTCAAGGGCTGAGTCATATTGATTTCGACGGGTTTGAAGATTGACATCATTTGATGACATCATCAGCAAATGGTGAGTGTTGGACTCTGCATGTTGGTAATCGGCGGTTGCGTAGGTAATTTGCTGCTCTGGTGCAGCAGATGCTTGAGGGGGATCATTTGGACGAGTGTTTACCGTGCTTTGGTTTGGTAAGGGATTTTGTAATATCATGGTTTGTGTATGAGGATGCGGTGCTGGTTGTGCAGCATGCCCTTGTCGTTAGGCGTCGTCGGTCCAGAGTTGACACGCTCGATCTAAATGGGGACAATTATGTGTGTAATGGCCGTAGACTCCACATATTGAACATGGATGGTTTGTTCTCAACTTATTATTTTTGGCTTGTTTCGGTGGACGGTCAGGGTTTTGGTTAGTGGGAACAGCATTATTATTATTTGGGGGATTAGGTGGTGGTCCACCTTGGTTGTGTTGTTGGTTGTTTCCGCAGTTACGCCCTCTTCCGCGATTTTGTTGACCTCCTTGGTTACGCTGGTTGTTCTGGTTTGGAGGTTGGTTCTGTTGTGCGTAGACATGCCCTTGGGCAGTAGGTGGGTTTTGAGGTTGTGCAAGATCTAGAGCAGGTTGCAGTGGGTAGTAAGTAGGAGGGTTTTGATGTGGCCCTGGTGTTTGTTGCGGTTGTGGGTAACCTTGAGCTGCTGGAAGTGTTGGAGCAAGAGGAGCTGCCTGTTGAGGATAATGAGCCACTTGGGCTTGTGATTGAAATGGAGTCTGGTGGGCCTGCTAGTTATAATATGGATTCGGCACATAAGCTGATGGTGCTTTCCCGTAACACTGTGGTGGACATGAATGTCCGTGAGTGTGGTGGGTGTGTATTATTGGAGTGTACGAAGTTGTAGCTCCAGAATGAGATGTAGCCTTAGAAAGGTCCGGGGCATTGTTTGTACTCATCATGGTAAAAGGTTTGCTTTGCACCATAACCTGGCTGATAATACCGTCGACGGCATGGGATGCCCCTAGCGCATCATGGCGAGATGGATCGCCGCACGGGGTGTCAGGTAAAATAGTGTATAAATATCCTGACTGGGCATATATGAGGTCGAACTGCTGAGCTTTTAGGATGGCTTCTTCTTCTGACTGGGGTCATTCAGAAGATACATCTTTGGTTATGAGGGGGAGGAGTGATTTGAGGAACCAATCCAAAAAGATACGGTCGTCAAGTTTTATCTTGTAGAGGCTATGGCACTTACGCCACTCATGGATATGATCGGTGATGTGTGTAGCGGTGTTCTGTCTACAAGACAAAAGTATTTCCACTCCTGCATCATAGCATACAGGTAGTTGAAAGAACTGGAGGAAAGTTGAGGCGAGGGATGTAAATGTGTTGTGAGTCCCATGTGGCTGCTCAATGTACCATTTGGCTGCAGAGCCGATGAAATTTCTTTGTAAAAGTCTCAGTCTAATGGAATCGTCTACTATGGAGTTAGAGGAACACCATAGGTGAAATGACGTGATGCAGTTTTGGGGATCTTCCCCAGCTTTTCCTTCAAATTTTGGGATATACGAGGGAAGCTTTGTAGGCATTGGGGCCCACGTAGGGTCGTGTCTAATAGGGTCATTGGTTAACCTTGCCAGGTATGGTAAGTTTAGGCTAGCCATGTATGGAAGACTGGCAGATGGGTGTGGCATGGTCACAAGGGGATAATTGCTAATGGTAGCATTGTGGATTGGTCCAGTGCCCCCTAAGGGTATGTTAGGTGTGAAAGGGATGTGTCCTCCAACCGATGTGGTGTGGGAGGGGACTGTGCTCCCAAGTGCAACATGGGTTGCAGATGGATTAGGAATGGTTCCAGTAATTACTGGGATCTGGTTAATGGCGATGAGGGGGGGGGTGACGCCCATGTTGGGAATACCTAATATAGGTGGTGGTCCTATGTTGGGCATGCCTAAAGGGGGGGTGATCCCATATTAGGCATGCCTAAGGGGGTTGTGGCTACCATGGTTTTCACAGTAGTAGTTGGGTTTGTTGATGTAGCTCCAACAACATTGGTGAAAAGGGGGTCATATTGTGATCCAACCATGGGTTTGGTTGGTGATGTCTCGGTAGGGTGTTTGGATTCAGCCTCAGAATCATATGTTAAATGAGGCGCATCAGAATCGGATGACTGGGTTCTATGCCGATGAGGTGTGGAGTTAAGGGATAATGCTCTACGTCTATGACGTGTAGAGTCAAGTGTAACGAACTAAGGGGGTTCCCCCTAAAAACGGCGGGATCGTCTTAAGTTCACAATGGTGAGAGATGTCTAGAAATGCCAATGGATGGTGGTGAGATAAAAAACTCAAGACCCTAATGACACAATGTGTGCAGGAGGGGAGTGTGAAAAAACAAAGGTTCTTAGGCCAACAACAAACCTCAAAAGAACTTACTATAACAGTTGTGCTATAATAAGTGGAGGAATCAAGAAAAGTGGCCAGAATACCAAAAATCAAGTGGCTCCTAGAAAAAAGTGGTGTTCACTAGACCAAGGGGGGTAGCAGAGCATGCAAACGCCTGTCTAAAAGTGGTATTATTATTCAATGAAACATATCCTCTGCAAGGTGATGAAATCCAATTCAGACAATATGAGTATTGGAATCAAAGGCTAGATATCCCCCTACCAGGAGGAATACCGGGTAGACAATCCTAAAAATTGGCCACTAAGATACCCCATTCATGACATGTTCGGTTGGGTGAATCTGCTATTTGGTTCTATCGTCGTTGTACTCCCATACGGGTGGTACATCGAGAACTGTGAAAGGTATCCTTCGGTTACTGAATGGATAGCGGTATTCCACTCAGGCTTTCGGAACCAGTCTGGTTGCTTCAACCCTCCTAAGGGAGAGGCCTTCCCGATAAATTGGTGTATAACCGTGTCAACAAATAATAAGGGATTTTTGGGACCCTAAAAGTCAACCACTATGTCTCAGATGTAAATAATTGAGGGGTGTTATTGGAACACCTATCCCCCCAATCCTACCTAGCTACAAGATTCTTCAAGTGTTCCCCAAGTGGGGTTAAAGTATTTGTTGAGTTTAGGTAGATTTTAAGATTCAGTTAATTAAAAATGTGGCAGATTGGGTGCAAGTGTGATTATTTAACTCAAAACGAATTTGCCTTGCTTGGGCGATTGATTACAAATTAAAAAGAAGACAATTTCAATTTGCAAAAAATAAAAGGATTTTTTTGAAATGTAAATGCTTTAACAAAAATAATTCAAAAATTATGGAATTTTGAAATAATTTTTTAAAGGAAAGCAAATATCGAAAAATTGCAAGAAATAAATGGATTTCTAAGTGCTTGCTTGGGAAAAACTATTGAGCAAATCGGAAAAATGGTTTGAAATTTGCAAACAAGTGAAATCTATGATCTAAACACAGTGCTAAAAAACCTTTCTTTCACTTGTTGAAAATTTTTAAAAAGATTTTAATTGAGCATATGTAATAGAAAATAATTTACTATTGCTGCAAGAATTAAAACAGAATGCTGGAAAAAATTGCAAAAAAAAATGATGCTGGACAAAATAGGCTAAATGGGAAAAAATATAGCAGAAATTTTTCTAAAAATTGGGTCGAGCAAAAAACAACAGCATCACGGGTTTTTGGGAAAAAGTTGCGATGTGCATCACGGGTTTTAGGTGCACAATCATGATGTGTAGCACGGAAAAAGGCCATGACGCCGCGATGTGCAGCACAAAAAAAATGCCGCGAAGCCGCGACGTGTAGCGTGGAAAAAAGCCGCGAAGCCACGATGTGCAATGCGGAAAAAAACTGGGAAGCTGCGATGTGCGGTGCAGAAAAACGCCGTAAAGACGCGAAGTGCAGTGCATAAAAATGCCATGAGGTCGCGATGAGCCGCACGACTATCGGGCGAAAAGCCCGATGTGAAAACGGAAGAATGGTCGCCAGAAACGAAATCAAAAAGTGAAATTTCGGGCTGTTAAAGGCTGCAGAAAGGGCCAAAAGCTAGGGCAGCAATGAATATGCTGTCTAGTATGGTAGATCTGCAAATTGTAATAGTAAAAATAGTAAAAGACGAAGATCTAAAGCAAAAATTTAAAGTTCGAAACCCAGCGGAGTCGCCAAAAACTGTTCCTTGGTTTTTCAACCAAGCATGTGCAAGGATGCACCTATTAACTTGTAATAGCAGTTTCAATATAAAACAAAAACAACTGTGAATAAACTAATATAATCTAAGCATGTGCAAATAAATAAAAAACTAGATTTCGAAACATAAGCAATAAGATCTATGGAAAAACAATAACTTGAAAAATATTTGATTTTGTATTACCTCAAATGGTGAGGATGATGGGTGTTGAGCAACTCCAAGGTTGATAAGCTCCAATATCCAATGGTCTCTTCTTCTCCAAAGCTTCAATGGGATTCTTCAAACTCGAAATGGGAGGCAATGGCTCTCAAAGGGAATTTGGCAGCATAAGGATAGGATGAAAATGTGGATGGAAAGTGAGGAGCCCCTATCACCTTTTTCTAGTTTTTGGTGATGGGGAATACCATTATGGTTTTGAGGAAACCAATGGTATAAACCAACATGGTTTAGGTCTCTTTTTCCTTCTTTTTTCTTTTTTGAATATTTTTTATATTTTTATTCCCTTTTAATCTTTTTTGGGAATTTTGGACCCTTTTGAGGGTTTTTTGTGTTTTTTGAGGAAAAATACATATTTTGAGGGGAAAAAGGGGTATTATGGTCTTTTTGGTGACCTTTTGAAGGTTTTAGAGGCTCAAATGGTGGAAAAAGTGGACAAATGGGTCATGTGAATAAGAGAATGAGCTAGTGAGCAGTTTTTGGGTGTTAACATGTGCCTACCCTTAATCATGTCATTGTCAATGTATTGCAAATATGTTTTAATCCTAGATGTCTTTTTTAGAATCTATACTACCAACATATCTATGTCAAGTTTTGTAAGCAGTATTGCAAAAGTTGATAGGTTTTCCTTTGCAGTCATCACAGAGCATATCCTTTTTGAAGCTATGCATGCTGTCAATTTGTATTTTCATGCTGTTCAACTCAACTACATCATATTTTAATACCATATTAAACCATTCTTAAAAAGAAATGTAGAGATCAATTTTTCATAAAATATGTAAATTTTATCACAAATGTTCTACTCTCCCAAACCAATATGCAAACAACATTCCCTACTAATTATTACACAAGCACATATCTTATCTTGTACTGACATGAGTTATGTATTTTCTGAAACAAATAGAACTATGATATGGGCTTGATAATCTGTTTGAATAAAAGAATGTATTGCTCAATTATTAGAATGGAAATTGTACATTTTTCTCTGTCAAATACAAAAAAATATACTTGGGGATGAATGAGACTTTCACAAGATCCTACCTACAAAAAAAAGCCACCTACAACAGGATAGCTCTTAAAAGTTACCCTAGACACACAAATTGATATACTGAAGTTCTATGCTTCCAAGAGCAGGAATCCATATGTTCTAAGGCTAATTGTACCATAAAATCAGGATACCATAGGCATTCCATGTAATTGTTCATCTGATCGAAAATCATGCCCTCTTCCTCTTCCACGACCACACCCTACAATATCAAAACAATAAGAGTATATCGATGTAATGTCCCCATCTTGACCCCATTACATTCGAATGTAAATGATGTAATATTGTTGTACAATCATGGTGAGGATCTCAAGGCCAAGGCCCCGCCATCGATTTATTGATGCATATGGTTTGTGTGCTAGCCAAGCATGGTGGAATTGTGAATATCATGTAAATATGCATTTTAATAAAATACCCACAACTAGCTATGCAATGCAACAAGAGATGGGGGCATAATTTTACAAGGAATTGGGAGGGAAAACATTCAAACCCTTGAAGCCAATCAAGTAAAACCAAGTGTCAATGAGATAACCAATCAAATCCTCAACTACCCATGTTGAATTTAGGAGGTCCATCGGAGTGATACAGTCAGTTGAGAGTCAGTCTAGCCTTAAATCAAGGAAAGAACTGATGATAACTCAATTAACTGAAGTGCAACTAAGAGAGGAGGAATGGCGCACTAAGATCTAGGAGGGATAAAACTGATTTGAGAGAATCTCCTGGGGGCTGGCTAATTGAGGCTAGGTGCTGGGACTAATGACTGGGATGCATGCATGCAGAATACATGCTGCATGCAAAAATGCATGCAAGACTGAAAGTGCAAATAATGAAAATGCTGGTAGGACTAGGATGGAGTATAGGAATACCCTAACAGTAACATGGATGTTCTAGTTTCCATTATGACTAATCTAAGAATGACACTTGTAGGGCCAACATTGGAATTTTTTACCATATTCTGCAGCCTTCACTTTAAGAATGTATGAAAGACAAGCTAACTTTCTTCTAAAAGTGGGATTAATGTTTAGGTTTTTTACAAATGGGGGTCTCTTATCAGTTAGAAAGGTAGAAGCCATAGAACAAGCGCATAATTGAAATATCAATATCTATACACTTAGAAAACATCTCATCCATTATAAGGGTGCAGAGCATTAGTGCAATCTAAACTGTGTAGTAACAACTGTGTAGCATTTAAAAATAATGAGTGTAACAGCCCTACCAAACTTATGAACACCAAACAAATCCAGGTTGAATTTAACATCCATAGGTAGGATTTGTAACTGGAAACACCATTACAATGAGAATGTATATACATAATAGATCCATAGAAGAAATGAGTGGAACAGTCATGCCAATCTTATGAACATTAAATCCAGATTATCCTTCACAAGCATAGGTAAGATGGTATTTCTAAGACATTATAATTGTTTTTGTAAGACTAAAGTATTTCTAAATCTTAGTATTTTTTTGGTGTGGCTAGAGAGCATGGTGGGTAGTCAGACACGCAGACCACCAAGGAAGGTTGCAGGTTGACATGAGCTCTAGCACTGTCATGAATCTACAAGGACATTCTGACAACTCTGGGCCAAGAGATAAGATGTGCAGAGATCTGTAGGATCGGACTATGTCTCACAAATGAAAATGGATCTTGAACATAAATAGGTTTGTGGAACTTGATTTCAACGACTTCTATTTGACAATATCACTATGTAAGAATTGCTTGTTTATGTATATATTGTACGGTGCTTACTATCATTTGATTTTAACTTTTCTCAAAATGTCATAAGTGAGAAATGAATAATTCCTTACCTTTTCAGAGGCTTGGAAAGTAGGATAAGATGCTTTAGTTTCATAACAAACCCCAATAAATTGTCAAAATTTAGATGACCCGCGAGTGGGTTGTAGAAAGGCACCACCATAGCCATTCATTGAGATCCTCTTTGTTTCAAGAATAATTTAATATTCTCTACTGAATAGGGCCAACGACGTGAAGGTAGAAGCTCTTATGGACCCTATCCCCCCTCACATCACTCTCAATTCCCCATACCCAATGCATGTACTTGAAAAAAACATTATGTGCAATCATGCAAATTTCATCATAAAGAAACATTTACCATTCATTCAATAAAAGCTAACATTCATTAAACCATTCATTCATTTAGTAGGGAAAAATTATGCACGAAATTATATTTTCAAAAATAATTACAATGTAATTCTTTAGTCACTTCTTTCTATGTTTTCTCTCTTTAAAAAATCAACAAGAAACTCATCTTCTTGAACTTGTTCTTCAGTTCTTGGTGCTTAATCAACTTGTTGTGATGTCTTCCTAGTAGAGTACTCGCGACATGGATTTTGCGGCAAGGGGTCCATATTTGCTGCAATAATTTGAAAATGTTACATTGATATATTCTGGTATTATAATGACAAGTATTTCATTTAAAAAAACATTACAAAGGTTTTTTTTTTCCTGATGTGGCCACATCATGTACTTCATATTCTTGTCTAGGCTCAACCTGTACAGTGTGACCCTCTACATGATGCTCTGTAGTTGAAACATGGAATTGTACAATTAATGTTTACCATCTACAATGCAATATTTAAAATTGTAGCATATGAATAAATTCAATACCAGTATTCAAAGCACGATCTTCGATTGGTTGTTGTACATCCTCGACATTGAGTGGATTGGTGATTTCCTACTAAAAACAGAGTCAATATTTTATGGCAATTATTTATAACAAATAGATTGCACAACTAATAAATATACATTAAGATATATAGATTTTATATACCTATGCGCAAGATGGATCACCAGAAGAATGTGTTTGCCCAAACAACATTTTTGGCATTCAACAACAGCTCCAAAGCCGTGTTGGAAGCCAAGCTTCAAGTATTCATCAGTGGGTGCTTCCTTGAATCGATCGGCCTAGATATTTGCATAACATCAAGAATTTACCTTTTTCGGTCCAATAAAACAATAATAATTTGCAATTTATTATTTGGATGCATTATTGGTTTTTCGATACTTACAATTCATGCCGCCAAATTTGAATAATCACCAGGCCCAAGCTTGTGCTGACCAATTTTTTCTTATCTTGACTTTGTGGCCTTTAATGTGTTTGACCGCCTATGAAAGTGTTGAAATACGTTAGATGTTCCAAATTTGATATAAAAATTAATAATAATAATATTTAGAATTACATTGTGGAAAGTATTGCATACCTCCCTGTGCCTGGTGGTAGCTTTCCTTCTTTTCTCAGAGCCCTTTCCTTTCCATCCTCCATTAGGGATTTCCAATCTCTTGTTGGAATCATCGAAGGGAGCTCATACCTAGGGTTCCTTTCTAGATGAACGCTATATTGGTCTCATACAATCTTCATATGTTGTCCAACCTTCTTTAGGACTGCAGCTCTATTAAAGGTCTCATTTCCAAATAAGCCAACCAACCGATTAGTGAGCTCATATTTTAAAATTTTAATTTGTTTATCGCACCTTGTGTGTATGGTGGGACCAAATATATCCAAGGAAAAATCATTTAGATGTTTATAGAAAACATCATTTCCTGCAAAACGATCATGCCATCATTAGTTGAAAAACAATGTTTTATCGGTGTATTACAATTAAATTATAAACACTAGCTTGAACAATGTATAATTACATGGGATCTTCTCTATATTTATTGGAACGATATCTTCATCCACAAAAAATTTTGTCTGTAGTGTACTAGTGCTAGTGACACAGGAAGATCTAGGAAATGTTGCTTCATCAATATCAATACTAGCAGGCTCTGCATCATTCCCTTCTTCTGCACTATCTGGTGTGCGCCGGTCACTAGCAGGTGCACTCACAGCTGGCCTCGGGGTGTCGCGGAATGTGTTTATGTCTATTTAGTTAAGAAAAACAGCACATGAAATGTACGTGGAGACTTTTTCTCATGTGACAACTCTCCATGAGCATCACTAGGGCCAGTACTTCCTTGACCACTATTGTGCGGTCGCGAAAAATCCTGTAAATACAAACCATATATGATAAGTTCACCATCATAAACAACTAAAAATTATAAAATAATAAATGAATTTATATTATGATTCAATATTACCCAACTTACTTTCAAGGCATGATATCTCTTTACCAAGACATCAACCTTGGCTCTAATACCACCTGTTTGCAGTTGAATGAATAGTAGATGAAGGATATCCTCATTAAATTTTTTCACGTTATTCTCTATCATCTTAATAGGGTCTAGAGAAGAACCAATGTCATCATCCCACATCAAATCATCCACATCAAAATCTATTGATTGCTCTGATGCTAGACCATACGCCCAATCAATGGTCTACAACAAATATATATATAACATTAATGACATGAAAGCAATAGATCGAGGAAAAAAGTATATTTACAAAACATATTGATCATGATAGTTTCCTAAAATTACGATTAGGTTTACTTGATGCCTTGATGTTGGTGTTGTCTGATCCATAGTTGGGGACTTGCCCCGATCATCCCCCTGCCAAAAAGAAGTAGGAAACATTATCATAATGATACCAATATACACACGAAAAATACATAAAAAAAATTATGTTACATATTATATTTCTACAATTACAATGAATTATACTTGCTTCCTCGAGGATGGTCTACTCATCGGATCAATGGTTATAGGTGAGTTTCCCTGATCTACTAATAGGGAGGTTCTTCTTATAGAACACTGCATCAAAAAAATAGAAAAAATTATCTAAACGAAACCAAAAAATTATCAACACTCTGCAACAAGTATATAGATAGCATTATCTAAATGAATCGAATACACTCATGAAAAAAAATCACAATTTTTCTTTTGTTCAAATTAAATTTGTACAATTGCATCGATGTATACCTGCTGCCTCAATCCAATATCATCTACTGCTTTGGAGGTGCCCCTTACAACACCCTGCATCAAAAACATAGAAAAAAATATCCGAACAAAACCAAAATACTTATAGAAACAACATAATAAAAAAACATTTTGACATACTTAAATTGTACAATTAAAATCAAGTATACCTGTTGCCCTGAGGCTGCTTTCGTCTGATAAAAAACCAGGTGGTTTCCCCAATCAACACTCTGCAACAAATATACAAATAGCATTATATATTAAACCAAACAAATATACCCATGAAAAAACATAACAAGAAAAACTCATTTTTCATATTATTTTTGTACTATTACAAAGATGTATACCTACTGCCTCGAGGAAGTTATACTCCTCTGTCCAGCTGCTGGGGAGATGCCCCGACCACTACCCTACGAAATAAATATAGAAAATTTTAACGAAATTATAACTATAGACTAACGAAAAATACATAATATATTAAATTCATTAATAAAAGATTGGGTAAATTGTTATATGTACCACTCCCATTGTAACCATGCTTATATCTACTCAATTCAAATTGTAATTAATAAGCAAATTTTCCCCTGCAACTATTGATTTAATGTCACATACAAAAAAATGATTTACTTCATGCCCCTCAAATATGCAGTTGGGTTTCTTAATTGTAGACCCTGGTTGTGTATTGTTTATAAACCCCCCAATATTCCCTGTGGCTTTTGGCCTTCCGTTAATGTACAACGTTGCTCCTTTATTTTGATCTTTGTCTTTAAACTATAAATAATTTGCTGACAATCCATATCTGCGCATACTTTGTGTATATTGGACCAGGCGAATTGATTATTTGTAGTTGTAACATGGTCCAACATACCCCATCAATCCTGTACATCTGCCGTAATCGACCTTTATGCCATCCATGCAAAACAACCCCAAACCATGTAATGACAATGGTGCAATTCAATATATCCTCTCATTCACACAAAAATATGTGTTTAGTTGAGGAAGATCCTTGGGTACCCATTGTTTCACTATATTTTTATACCTCAAGGGCACCTCGATGTCGCCTATTATCTCATCATCATAGGAACATGACCCCCCTTCAGCAAGAAAAAAATCCATGCGTTTATGGAATTTTCTTTTGATATTTTGAAATCTAGTTGATATAAATCTTGTAGACCTACTGGATGTCTCACTTGTTGGAATATTTAAGTCTTCCTACCATGTCATTTATTTACATTAGATGCATTAATTAATCTTTTATGGTTAATTATATGTAATAGACTAGGAAATTGCCTTTTGTGGGCCACAAGGCAACATGGGAGGATAAGAATACATGCAAGGTGTGAAACACAAGCTCTATAGGCCACTTGGGCACTTTCCTAACTGATTTTAGGCAATATTTAGAAGGAAAGGCGCATTTCTGTGTTTTGGAGCTTTTTTACTACTTTTTCCCTATGGGGGAAAAGCTAGTCTACCTAGGAAACTGTTTTTTGCACCCAAGAATTTCCTTAATGATATTTTCATCCAAACTTCGTATTTGGAATTTATTTTGTCCATACATCACCTTCAGATCACAAATTAGGCAATTCATGAGCTTTTGGGATGATTTGGAAAGTCAACTTGCCACCTAGGGGGGATGGGAATTTTTAGCAAGTATGATGAGTAGATGATTCTTTTGGAATATTTATCCATTCGAATTACTGATGTAATGTTATTTAAAAACATCCTATTACTTTCATATGGTTGGCTGATGTATTTTTATCATGAGAAGTTAATACAAAAATCATCTCTTGTGCAGATGTTTTGTGTCTTTGACTAGTTCTATGAGATTTTTCTTATGAGAGAGTGTAATTTATTGAATATTTCTTGGATGTGAACTGATTTTCACATGGTATCAGATCCATCAAGCTATTCCTTTCATCTATTGATTGTCTTGCAGGATCCAACAATCTCAGGAAGGGCGCATTGATTAATTCACCGAGTGAATTCTATTCTCTGCAGGGCGCATTTTGGAATCCATAAGTGTTCTAAAATCAGTGAATAAGTTTATTTCAGAGCAGAAATGGATCACACATAGCATATCATCCTCACTCCTTTCAATTACTTTGATTGGAAAGCACATATGGAGGTTCTACTGAGGAGCAAAGGGCTCTACAGGGTGACCATGGCAACTGAAGCCGAGCCAACCTCAGCAGTAGAGAAATCAAAATGGCATAATCGAAGGGATGAATCCTATGGGCTGTTATGTCTCACTACATCCAGATAACTCTTATTTCATCTTGATGGCCTCACTTCACCCAATGAAGTATGGCCGAAACTTCAAGAATTGTTCGGGAAAACCGATGAATTGAGAGGGCACCAATTGGATAACGAGCTAGCCTCTTTGAGCCCGCAAAATTTTGATAATCTACAAGATTTTTTATTCAAGTTTAAATCTCTTGTATTGCAGCTGAAGAAATGTGGTATTGACAAGAAACACGAGCAATTAGTTTTATCCATTCTCTCCAAGCTTGGCCCTGACTATTCAATCTTTGTCTCGACCTTCCATACCACCCAGAAAGTAATTAAAAATTGGAAGAGCCCAACACTTTCAGAATTCATGGAGTCTTTGACACAAGAAAAAGACAAATTGGTATTGATGGGAGCCATTAAAAATCCATCCAAATACCACTGTCTGAATGTTGGAGATTCAAGAGGTTCAAAAGGCAAGAAGAAGGGCAATTTCAAGAAGCCCATCGGTGAGAGGAAAGACAAGCATATTTCAAATGGAGAGACATCCAACTTCAAGAATAATCTGAACAAGAAGAATGAGAGGACAAAGTGCAATTATTATAGCAAGGGATTTCATCCTGAAATCTCTTGCATGAAGAAAACCATTGACCAATTGACTTCACTCTTGGAGAAAGCCAACATTCCTCTTCCAGAGAGCGCAAGGAGGAAGGATGGAGGACAAAATTCCGATGATAAAGAGAGAGTTCATGCATTGATGGCAAGGACATCAAAATATTCATCATTCATCATTGATTCTGGAGCTTCAAGACACATGGCATCTGCAAGTAAGTATTTTACTTCACTTGACTCTTCCAGTGGTTTGAATATTGTATTGGAAGACAATTCTAAAACTTCTAGCAAAGGAAAAGGTAGAATAGATATCGAATTTGGGTCATTTAATAATTTTTTATATGTCCCTGGACTTGCTACAAACCTACTATTATTCTATCAGATGACCCATACAGGGCTTCCCAAGAGAGTAACCTTTACCCCCAATGATGTTGAGATAGCAGAAATTTCAATAGGAAAAATCATTGCATTTGGTACTGTTGATCATTGTTCTAGAATTTACAAGTTTTCTCATTTTGTGCTAAACCCCTCACCTTCTACTCTATTAACCCATTCTAATGAGTCTAGCAAGCTATGGCATGAAATATTTGGCCACCTAAACTACAAATACCTTTCACAACTTCATGAGAAAGAGATGGTTATAGGCTTCCCAATATCAAATTTTCCAAAGGTGTCTGTCAATCTTGCATCCTAGAAAAACACCCTGAGCATAAGTATGGGAGATCCACCAATGAGAGAACCACTGCACCATTGGAACTTATACACACTGACATATCAAGTCCATTCCTTCATGAGTCATTGAATAATGCAAAATATATTCTCACATTCATAGATGGTTTCAACAGGTATTGTTGGATTTATTTCATCAAGCTAAAATCAGAAGTTTTTGGGTTATTCAAGTTATTCAAGGCCTCAGTTGAGAATCAGTCTGGTAGGCATATAAAAGTTATAAGTTCTGATAATGGTGCTGAATATGTGAAATCATATTTTCATCAATTGTTTGCTTATTCATGCATACATATGCAACATATAGTTCCATATACACCTCAACAAAATGGGGTTGCTGAGAGGAAAAATAGATCTCTTAAGGAGATGGCCACATGCATGCTTGAGGAAAAAGATTTGTCTCCCAATCTATGGGATGAGGCAATAAATTGTGCCACTTACATTCAAAATAGAGTTCCACACAAAGCTCGCAAAGGTATCACTCCTTTCGAAGCTTGGACATGTCACAAACCTGACATCTCTCATTTCAGGATTTTTGGCTCAAAGGCTTGGGTTAGGATTCCACTTGAGAAGAGGAGGGCTGTGTAGCCCCAAATCCAACGATGTTTATTTTTTGGATATTCAGAGGACTCCAAAGGTTATAATTTGCTGAACATGACCGCTCACAAATCATTCATCGAAATAAGTGTGCGGTTTGAGGAAGAGCCCTCTCAGAGCGCTGAAATTGGAGAACCATCTTCACCATTGTTTGAAGAAGAAGTAAGTGATGTTATTGATGTTTTTTATTCTGATATTTCTGATGATGAGGATCATTTTATTTCAAATTCTAACTCGCATACAAGGCCTAAGTGGGCTGCAAAAACTTTGCAAGAAATAGGTGAACTAGCAGGAAACCCTCGGGACCAAAGAAGGACTAGATCATAGTTTGAGACTACCCTCAATGTGAATGATCTTTCTCTTTCTGAGAAATGCTATATGATGATACATTATGATCCATAAACATATGAGGATGCCTCACATGTGTTAAGATTTAATATGCTAAGAAAGAAAATAGCAGTATTACATTCCATTTCACATTAATAGCATATACAGGATCACTGAAGAAACAACAAGCACAACATAAACACAAGAGACACAAATTTATCCTGGGAAACCCTCATGGGGTAGAAAACCCAGCAAATCTTCCTCAATATAGATGACCAGCAAATACAAAATATGTAACCCTAAGTAGAAGCTCCTCCTTCTCCATAGCAGACCTCTCTCTCATAAGTGCGCCACTCTCAAGTGAGTGAGTGTGTGTTAAATGAGGAATACACCTCCTCTATTTATACACTACTCTGACTTGTCTTTTACACAAATCATGTAGGATTGTATTTAACCATTGGGTTAAATACCCCATTACAACTGATTGGGCCGACCCCACTAGGGTGGTCTAACAACCCTTTGACCCACATAACACATACAGGGCCGACCCCCCACTAGGGAAGTCTAATAACCCAAGTTACCACATTTCGATGGAGGAATAAACATCTCCGAATATACAATAAGATCTTCACGGAGGAATGAAACATATCCGGAATAATAAAGTACAAATATAATATTCTTTGAATTTACAATATCTGAACACTCCCCCTTAACGAGAAGGATATTAAAACAACATCTGCACAAGCAAGGAGTCATCAACATCATACATGATACATCTATAAATCATTGGAAGCTTTCTCAACATCATCAGTAACTCAAGCAGTTACTGGAACATTTTCAATACTGGAACATTAACATCTTCAGTACCAGGTCTTTATCTTCTACAACACTCGAACAGCTACAACAACATATGGATCCTCACGATCATCAACATCGTCATCACATCATCTCGATCTACAGCATTTGGATCATCACGATCTACAGCATCTGGATCATCACAATCTACAGCATCTGGATCATCACAATCTATAGCATTTGGATCATCATGATCTATAGCATCTGGATCATCACAATCTACAGCATCTGGATCATCTCGATCTATAGCATCTGGATCATCTTGATCTACAGCATATGGATCATCATCTCGATCTACATGATCAACAACATCGTCATCTAGATCAACACGATCAACAGCATCGTCATCACACGATCATCAGTATCTTCATCTAGACCATCACGATCAACAACATCGTCATCACATCTACAGTATCTGGATCATCAGTATTAGTATCCACACCAATACAAGTATACACATCATCAATACAAGTATCCTCATCAATTCAAGTATACATTCAGGATACAAGTATCCTGTTCATTCAGGATTTTTTTTATTTTCAGAGACATCTTGTCTACGGCTCAATTCAAAGGACCAATGTCCGGGGATGATCCAATCCCCACCATACATTTAGGACTATGTCCAAGGATGAATTAATCCTCAACCGTACATTTAGGACTATGTCCAAGGATGACTTAATCCTCAACCGTTCATTTAGGACCATGTCCAAGGATGAGTTAATCCTCAACCGTACATTTAGGACCATGTCCAAGGATGACTTAATCCTCAACCGTACATTTAGGACCATGTCCAAGGATGACTTAATCCTCATCGTACATTTAGGACCATGTCCAAGGATGACTTAATCCTCAACCGTACATTTAGGACCATGTCCAAGGATGACTTAATCCTCAACCGTACATTTAGGACCATGTCCAAGGATGACTTAATCCTCACCATACATTTAGGACTATGTCCAAGGATGACTTAATCCTCAACCGTACATTTAGGACCATGTCCAAGTATGACTTAATCCTCAACCGTACATTTAGGACCATGTCCAAGGATGACTTAATCCTCACTGTACATTTAGGACTATGTCCAAGGATGACTTAATCCTCACTTGTCCACTAAGGACTTCATTCTCGGAGACATATGTCTACGGCTCACTTTAGGACCGAAGTCCAGGGATGATCCAATCCCCACATGTCCACCAAGGACTTCATTCTCGAAGACATACGTCTACGACTCTCTTTAGGACTGAAGTCCAGGGATGATCCAATCCTCTCATGTCCACCAAGGACTTCATTCTTGAAGACATACGTCTACGGTTCCTTTTAGAACATGTGTTCAAGGATGATGCAATACCCTTGTCACCTTAGACCTTGTCTAAGGACCATCCACCAACCTCTCTATCGGCATCACCAATATAGGTATACACACCATCGACCTCACTGTCGATACGGGCAATCTCATAATAAGTGATCACATTGCTCCCCCTTTCGAGGAGGGTCCTTCTGAACTATTTTAAGTTTGTCTCAGAAAACTTTACTTGAGGTAGAGGTTTGGTTAGTACATTGGTAACTTGTTACAAATTCGAACTTTAAATCTTTTCTGCACCATATCTTGTATATAGAAATATCAGATCTCTATGTGCTTTGACTTATCATGGAATACTGGATTCTCTGCCATTTTGGTACAACTCTGTTTGTCACGTAAGATCACAGTTGGGTCCATTTTTATGTCAAACAATTCTGAAGCCATACCGCTTCAAAACTAGCAGAGCAAGCAGCCATATATTTCGCTTGTGCTGAGAGCCACACTAGATTGCTTCCTGCTAAACCACGAGATCATGGCTGATCCCAGACAATAACATCCTCTCGATGTGCTCTTCCTGTCTGATACAATTTCTGCCCAATCATCATCTGTGTAGCCATTTGAATTCATGATCTCTAAGATAACATAGATCAAAGTCTATCATATCCTTTAGGTACCTCGTCACATGCTTTGCAACTAACAGGTGAACACATCTAGTTTCCACTAGATACTGACTCAAGGTGTTTACAACAAAGCATATATCTGACCTAGTATTCGTCAGACACATCAATGACTCAATAATTTGTCTGTATAGAGTTATATCCACTAACTCTGATGAGTCACCTGCTAAGAACTTCAAGTTGGAATCCATGAGAGTGGCCATTCCAACACATCAAGTCCTTTTAATATTTCTTAGCATACTTTCCCTGGTTGAGAAAGATTCCTTCTGAGCCTTGCCATACTTCCAGACCTAGGAAGTAATGCATCAATATGAGATCTTTCATTTTCATTTATGTAGCCATCTTCTATGATCTATTTCTCATTCCTTGTCAGAAAGAGATCATCGTCATACAATAATGGTATGATAGGTTCATCATCCACAACCTTAAGGTAAAGGTTAGGATCAGCTTTACTTCTGGTAAAGCCCAAGCTTTGTCAAGAAGCTGTCAATTGTCCATCATTCACACTCTGCATTGAGTGATCTTCTGCATATCTATCTGTGCCATCTCTTGTCAGATGGGTCTACTGATATGAGCCTCAAAATCATTTGAAATCTATGGTGATTTCCTTCTTGCATCCATGTCATATGTGTATAGAATCCATATTGAACCTTGTAGCAAAGGTTGAGATCCACATCACCCATGATGATCATTAAGCTCATCAATTGACTACCAATCCTGGGTACCCATACAGAACCTGATTCACACTTCTTCCTTAATTACACCATTAAGAGAATGGTCTTATCTATCCACTTGGAGCAAACATCTTGTTATGATTCTCTTCCTCTTTCTAAGAGAATCTTCTAGCCATGAGCCTTCTATATTTTGTTTGATTTGTAAATCTTCTTGTTGAACATCCATCACTTGTTCGGTGTTCATCATTCTTCATGATCTTTCCTACAAAAAAAAAATTAAGTACATGATTAGTAATACTTCATAATCATGAAATCATGTTGACATGATAACCTATTATGCATACAGATATCATTTACATAGTTATGCAACTATATTGACCAATACTTTGGCACAACACTTTTCCATATCCTGTATGCATACAGTGGCTATCTAGATGCCTTCCATATCTACCAGACATACTATCGAGAGTGTGCACAACTCTCAACATGTCAGCAAAGAGGTTTCATTCTAGACAAGCAACAATGGAATGTTTGTCCAACTTACCAATCATATGCATATTAGTAGTATATTGTTCAATGCTCTATGAATGTTTACACTCAGCATGATATATTCTGGGAATACAATTATGCATACAAGCAATATAATTTACTATTTGAAATAACAACTCAAATACTTATCTTTTATGTTTGTGTGGTTGCCTCCCGCTTGATCTTCTATATGACTTTTGAACTTCTATTCATTATGTACCATTGTGCATGCTCAAGTGTGCACTAGTGTCATCCTCATGATCTCATACACAAACATACATTCATTAGTATATTCTCAATATTATCAAAAACATTATAATTCTGAATAATCTTGAATATGTATAGTCATGATCATTAGTATTCAGGGTTTCAGGGAAGTCTTCTTTTACTCATGCATATTCTTGTTTGATCATGGGACTCTTCTGGTTAGTTAAATCATCAATCAAGATAAGAGACATAATGTGCATAAACCCTTGATTAACTTTATGAATAAGCATAACCAATCATACCAAGTATACTTATATAAGGGATCCTAACACAAGGTAAGATTCTAACATGACATAGGAAAACATACCTGGATTAGTATACCTGCTTAGTTATGTCTAACATACCTAATCAATATCTTCTTTGTTCTCTTCAATGATTTAGAGATCCTATGATGGAACTTGCATATCTCATAAGTTAAGCATAATAGAACAAAGTCATACATACCTCGTAAGTAGAACTTCTATGTGATCAAAGATTATGTTGTCATGGTCATGGAACTTGATTTATCTTTCGTGATGCACCTGTATCTTGTTAGTAGACAACATCAACCTCATACAACACCATAATGCATTAGTACAATCATATAGCCCTAATCAATGAATGTCTTCGATCATTCACATGTATTCATACTGTTACTAGGGTGATAAGACAATTCTAACATTAATCAAGATTGTACTAATAAATAATATGAAGACAAACACATTATGAACTTAATCAGGAATCAAATTTCAAGACATACCTGAACCTCCTTAAGTCATACCTGTCGAGACTTCTTGTAGTCTTCTTATGTATGGCCTTAGCCTCAACTCCCCCTGAAACTTGATTTGGAGCTTGATTAGGGTTTGCTAGAAAAACCCTAAAAATTCAATCTTTGACTTTCACACTTCTGAATGGATGGAAGGATGTGTTTTGCTGAGCTGATCAAACTAGCACACTTCAATTTTGAAATCTCCAAAATTTGACCCCTCAAAATTGTCCACGAAACTTCAGGATCCCGAACTAGGGTTTGATGAAGCCCACCCTTCTGCCCAATCAAAAGGTTTGATCCAAGTCTCTAAACTCTTATTTTTCTGAGGAGCTTCCAGCCATGGTTACAGACTTCAAAAATTCCAACTTTTGCTGAAGCCCTAATTTTCCATCTTTCCGATCAAAATCCCGAACTGGGGTTTGATCAAGCCTGGTCTTCTACCCAACCAAAAAATTCGATCTTGGAATCTAAATTTTAATTTCCTGAGTAGCATTCAGCCGTGGATTCTGATTCCAAAAATTCTAACTTTCTCTGAAACCTTAAATTCCGGAAGCCATGAATGAAGGTGCTCCAAAAATAATTCTGTTTTGACATAAATATGTACCTGATTGTTTCTGCTATAACTCTGAAATTTTTGCTCCACAGGGTCTGAAAACTTTTTTTGTGGTAGCCTGACTTGTCATCTTTCCATCCCGATAGGTTTGACCTCAATTTTATTTTCTGAGAGAGAGTTATGCCAAGTGTCGCAACGTGGCCTGTTTATGGGATAAAAAATGATAGAGAACTTGTATGGCGTTCCACATGTCACTGGTTCCACTTCGGCCTCTGAAAACGTTTCTTGAGATAGTACAGTCTGTTTACTACCTGCCACTTTTTACGAAATTTCATTTGGATCTTCCTAGCCCAAGATATGACCTTTTTTCCTAGGTCACCTAATTTTGATTGAGATCTGGAAGAGGCAGAAACCCTAACTTGTACTGATCATAAATCACAAAGTACAACGAATCTGAGGGTTCCCTTTAGACACAAGGTACCTGGGGATGTTATCTATGACCTGTAAAATTTTCAGATCCTGAACCTTCTCATAAATGGATTTATAGCGAAAGTTCCACAATGACTTTTTTTTTCTATGTAAAACCCAAACCTTCAAATTGTCGCAAGTGAAGCAAGTGTCGTAAGTGCCATACATTGCCTTCCTTTAGGTTAGATCTGATACCATGTTAAGATTTAATATGCTAAGACAGAAAATAGAAGCATTACATTCCATTTCACATTAATAGCATATACAGGATCACTGAAGAAACATCAAGCACAACATAAACACAAGAGACACAGATTTATCCTGGGAAACCCTCATGGGGTAGAAAACCCAGCAAAGCTTCCTCAATATAGATGACCAAAAAATACAAAAGATGTAACCCTCAGCATAAGCTCCTCCTTTTCCATAGCATACCTCTCTCTCATAAGTGCGCCACTCTCAAGTGAGTGAGTGTGTGTTAAATGAGGAATACACCTCCTCTATTTATACACTACTCCGACTTGTCTTTTACACAAATCATGTAGGCTCGTATTTAACCATTGGGTTAAATACCCCATTACAACTGATTGGGCCGATCCCACTAGGGTGGTCTAACAACCCTTTGACCCACATAACACATACAGGGCCGACCCCCCATTAGGGAAGTCTAATAACCCAAGTTACCACATTCCGATGGAGGAATAAACATCTCTGGATATACAATAAGATCTTCACGGAGGAATGAAACATCTCCGAAATAATAAAGTACAAATATAATATTCTTTGAAGTTACAATATCTCAACAACATGATCCTAGATGGCATATTGCTATGGATGAGGAGTTTCAGTCATTGCAGAAGAATGAAACTTGGGAGCTAGTCAAGCTCCCTGCAGGCAGAAAGTTGGTAAGATGCAAGTGGATTTATAAGACTAAATGTGCAGCAGATGGTACAACCATTAAATACAAAGCAAGGCTGGTAGAAAAGGGATATTCTCAGGTCCAAGGACTTGATTATAATGAAACATTTGCACTGGTAGCTCAGAAAGAATCCATTAGAATAGTTTTGGTAGTGGCATCTTCCAAGCTATGGGAAGTACATCACATGGATGTGAAAAGTGCTTTCCTCCATGGGGAGCTTGAAGAAGAAATATATATGAAGCATACATAGGGGTACAAATCAGATCCAAACCTTGTTTGCAGGTTGAAAAATATTTGTATGGACTCAAGAAAGCCCCCAGGGCTTTGGTGTAAATCTGACCCAAATGTTTATATGAAGTTTGATGATGGTTTTATAATGTTAATAGTGATGTATGTTGATGATTTTCTGATCATAGGTGATAGCACTGAACAAATAGAATCCTTGAAGACCGCAATGCACCAAGCATTCTCTATGAGTGACTTGGGAATTCCTAAGCAATTTTTGGGGCTTGAGATTTCTCAAACAAAAGAAGGAACCAAGGTATGTCAGTCAAAGTATGCTTCTGATCTGTTGAAGAAGTTTAATATGGCTGATTGCAAGCCTTCTAAGACTCCATTCCTTTCTGGAGTTATACTAGAAGATGCAGAATCTACACCATTGTTTGAGAACACTTTATACAGACAGTTGATTGGCAGCTTGCTCTACTTGACACACACTCAACCAGATCTTGCTTATGCTGCGAGTGTGGCATCAAGATACATGGAGAAGCCACATGAGCTACATTGGAGGGATGCAAAAATAATCCTTCATTATGTGCAGGGCACAAAGGGTGATGGGATTCACTATGCTGCAAATTCGAGCCTAGATCTCTTGGGCTTCACAAATTCAGATTGGGCTAGTGATAGCCTTGATAGGAAATCTACATTAGGATTTGTATTCATGCATGGAGGTGGCCCTATTTTCTGGTCCAGTAAGAAATAGAATGCCATAGCACTATCTTCAGCAGAGGCAGAGTACAGAGGAGCAGTGAATGCTGCTACACAGTGTGTTTGGTTGCAAGGGATTTTGTTTGAGTTTGAGATTTCTTACAATACTCCTATTGTCATTTATTGTGACAACCAGAGTTCCATTAGAGTTTTATGTGATCCAGTATAGAGGCAGAGGACCAAGCACATAGAGATTCATATTCACTACATAAGAGGCCTAGTGCATGACCAGATCATAGATTTGTAGTATTGCCCCACGAGTGAGCAAACTGCAGATATCTTCACCAAGGCTTTCACAGAGAAGACATTCAACTATCTTAGATCACTGCTTGAGATGGTTGAACATGTGGTGGAGTGAAGGGTTGATAGGAAACCTTTCAATTTTGATATGTCCATGTTTTGAGGGGAGGTTTTTCCCATGAGGTTTTCCTTCTATCCTTGTTTTTGTGGACCGACAGTATTGTACAGGGTGACCAAGTCTTGTTACTGGGCCCTTAGTATTTAATTTTCTGATATTTAGATCATTTAAGTTAGAATTAAGAGGGGGTGTTAGAATATTTAAGTCTTCCTACCATGTCATTTATTTACATTAGATGCATTAATTAATCTTTTATGGTTAATTCTATGTAATAGACTAGGAAATTGCCTTGTGTGGGCCACAAGGAAACATGGGAGGATAAGAATACATGAAAGGTGTGAATCACAAGCTATCTAGGCCACTTGGGTGCTTTCCTAACTGATTTTAGGCAATATTTAGAAGGAAAGGTGCATTTCTGAGTTTTGGAGCTTTTTTACTGCTTTTTCCCTATGGGGGAAAAGCTAGTCTACCTAGGAAACTGTTTTTTGCACCCAAGACTTTCCTTAATGATGTTTTCATCCAAACTTTGTATTTGGCATTGATTTTTTCCAAACATCACCTTCAGATCACAAATTAGGCAATTCATGAGCTTTTGGGCTGATTTGGAAAGTCAACTTGCCACCTAGAGGGGATGGGCATTTTTACAAGTCTGATGAGTAGATGATTCTTTTGGAATCTTTATCCATTCGAATTACTAATGTACTATTATTTAAAATCATCCTATTACTTTCATATGGTTGGATGATGTATTTTTATCATGAGAAGTTAATACAAAAATTATCTCTTGTGCATAATGTTTGTGTCTTTGACTAGTTGTGTGAGATTTTTCTTATGAGAGAGTGTAATTTCTTGAATAGTTCTTGGATGTGAACTTATTTTCACGTCACTTTCATCTAGTCTTACTAAACTCCCATTTCTCAAGGAAGAAATATCGGACAAATACATGTTTGATTCTACCTGCACCATGGGAAAAAAGTTCAAATAAGACCTTGTTGGGTATGCATAATCCATATTAGAAAATTACAAGGCATTAAGGCATGCATTTTACACTATCATCATACATAGTTAGCATGCCTCCACCAAGCTTGAAAATTCATATGTTGATTAGTAAGGGATTTTTCCTTTAACTGTCTTGCATGTTCAAAATTGGAAAAAATGGCCAAAAATAATTTTTGAATGCCTCGAGCTCGTATAAGAAGGAATCATCAAAATTTCGAGCCTATGTGTTGTTAAACTATGTGACCAGACATAGTTTGAAATCATCATGCAATATTCTTTGAGATTTGGATATAAAAAAGTGGTCATAACGTAATGGAATATGCTTTGAGATTTGGATAAAAAAAAGAGTAAAGGTGATCCAAATTATAAAAGGGGATGATGATATGGTGCTCTAAGGTGAATTAATTCCCTTGCATGAGAAAATTATGTCATGGGTCATGTCATATTATTAGAAAATCCATAGAGGTATACACCATTGGGTGTTAATATATGACTGGTGGTATGTAAAATCCTTTCTTTTATTACATATAATAAACAAGTACTACTGAAACTAACTAGAACAACAGTAACAAAACATAATTTACATCTCTTTCGAATTTTACACGTTAACACTACCAATTGGCTAATTGTGTTAAAGTAATATTCAGTAACATGTAATTACTAACAATAGTTAATCAACATTAACATGAGTAAATAAGATAGGTTTAGGGTATTTACACCGTAATGTGGAACCTTCTTGTCGGATACTCATAAATATTACTTTCAATGAAAATTGTACCTCTTAGAGGTCAGCCAACACTAGGAACCCACTTACCCTACTAAAGGGTAAGTATAGACCACAAAGAGAGAGAGAGAGGTTGTATGGAACAGTAGTTAGACAAAGAAAGTTACATTCATAACAAAAGTTTAAAAAAGCACAAAGAATGATTACAACAAAAGTCCTAGTGCAAGTAAAATCTTAACAAAAAAACACATATATGATCACCAACAATTTTGTCTGACAGGACAAGTCTTAACTACTTAATACAAATAATAAAAAATAAAAAATAAAAATAAAATATAAAAATCAAAAATTAAAAATTAAAAGTAAAATAGTAAAAATAACAAATAAAATGAAAAGGAGTCATAAATAATAGCATACATGATAAATGGGGTACTGGGGTCATTTAGGGGACAAACAACCATAGTACCTAAAGGACCAAATACATCAAAGGGTGGTAGAAACAACTCAAGATGGGAGAAATGACCCTACTAACCACACGCCAAGGACAAGGTACCACAAAGCCAATAAACAATAAGGTGTAAGGACAAAAAGTAAATCAACCATGGTGGGGAAGGTACAACCTATCATCTCTCTCTCAAATGTACAAATGTTTCATATAACTTGAAAGTTCATCATCACTATATGAAGAAGGGTCCACACAGATCATGTGGTCATGGTGAGGTATATGTGTGATGAGGTATATCGGCCATGTGAATGAGTATGATTCTAAACAAACAAATCTTATACATTAATGTCCATAATTGGTAAACGAATGCCTATAATTGTTGGCACACAATTTGGAAAAGAATTAAGGTTCGAGTCTGTCAAGCACACCCGATATCTAGAGTATGAGAAATATAACATCTAAACTAGCATATTGGATTCCAATTTTATATAAAATCATGACAATGTGGGGTAACCATGCACCCATGCAATATATCCTTGTGACTACCTCTTATTTGACTTGCCAAAGAGATGGAAGGTCAAATAAGATCAAATATATGCAATAAATCCTTGTAACTACCTCTTATATGCAATAGATCCTTGTAACTACCTCTTCTTTGACATGCCAAAGAAATAGAAGGTCAAATAAGGTCAAATATATGAAATAGCTCATTGTAACTACCTCTTATATGCAATAGCTCCTTGTAACTACCTCCATTTGCTCTATTAATGTAATGATGGTTTCCTTCACCCTTTGTAATAGATATAGTACTAATGTCATGATTGTGGTAGAAGGGAAAAAATCACTTCATCCTTCTTATTGTAATAAAAGGGATGCATTCTTACTCTTTTGATGTCCATGACATCAATCTTACCCCATTCTCTAACTATTTGGTTATATCCTATCCCATTAACCTATATGTTATCTTACCAAGAAACATAATTATACATAACCATGTAAACAAATTATTTGCTAACGATGGTTGTCTTTCCTTTTTGTCTCATGTCAACTCAACAGGGAGTCTTGTTACCCTCACCAATAGTGTGGGCCCTATAGTTCCTACCCATGGAATTTCATATTGATTTCTCTAAATAGTTTCCCAAAATACCTATTATTTTTGTATTTGGTTCATCATTATGTGTAGAGAAGGAACTAAAGGGGGTTGTTGATGAGCATGGTTGTCATTGATGACAAGCCATTAATGCAAAGGAGTAATAAAGGTTGATGACATGGAAAAAAGGACAAGCCATTAATGAAAAAGGAGTAATAAAGGTTGATGATATGGAAAGAAAGACATGGGAGCTTGGGCATTGAATCCATAAATGGGAATTGGAACACTAGGTGGTCCAAATGACCCATTCTATGGTCACTTGTGAATTGATGGGGTTAGGGTGAAGAAGCTTTGATATTTTTCCCACATACTTGGTGGCTTGTTGATCTTTTTACCACAAGCTAAATGAAGGTACTTTGACAATGATAATGCATCCCATGATGATGAGAAGCCCACGAAAATGATGAACAAGCCCTCAAAAATTTGTTGAAGCCCTTCCCCACATGTCTTGCAAAAATTACCACCACCATTGGTTGAAATTCCTATAGCATGAAGGAAAAGATTCTCGTAGGCCTACTGAAATATGCTCGTAGGCCCTATTTTCAAATTCCCATAGGCCTACTTGAAAATTCCCGCCAGCTTATGGAGAAGATGCCCATAGGATCATGGAGAAAATTCCCTCCACCATTGGTTGAAATGCCCGTAGCATGAAGGAAAAGATGCCCACAAGCCTACTGAAATATGCCCACATGCTCCTTAAAGAAATTCCTTTAGCATGCAAGAAAAATTCCCATAGTATGGAAGAGAAATGCCCGCCACCATTGGTTGAAATGTCCAGGGCATGAAGGAAAAGATGCCTGTAGGCCTACCGAAATATGCTTGCAGGCTCTATTTGCAAATTATCGCTGGCCTACTTGAAAATGCCCACCACTGTTGGTTGAAATGCCTGCAGCATGAAGTTAAAGATGCCCGCAAGCCTACTGAAATATGCCCATAGGCCCCTTAAAGAAATGCCTTTAGCATGCAAGAAAAATGCCCACAGCATGGAAGAGAAATGCCTACCACCATTGGTTGAAATTCCCGCGGCATGAAGGATAAGATGCCTGTAGGCCTATCGAAATATGCCCGCAAGCTCTATTTGAAAATTCTCATAGGTCTACTTGAAAATTCCCGCCATCTTATGGAGAAGATGCCTGTAGGCTCATGGAGAAAATGCCCGCAACATGAAGGAAAAGATGCCCACATGCCATCTTAGTTTCAGTTTACAATGTTCATCTCCTTCCACTTATAATGTAATTAATGTCTATCATTCAAGTATATGTGATGCAGGTGGGAATGAAAAAATCCAATCCAATCCGCTTCCCCTAGGAAATATTGTGATTCTCTGAAATCGAACCAGTAAACTTAGCTAAAAATCAGCTAAGTCCTTCTCAATTGCGGCCCTTACCTTCAAAATAGGCCTTCCACATTGTTCTTCCCGTCAGAATTAAATTTCCACAACAGCCTTGCGGAAATGTCTTCTTTCCGCAATTGCAGGCATCCTTCCGCAATGGTCTTTCTGTGGTCACCTTCTCGCAATTCTCTTTCCGCAACGAGCCCTTCCACAACTTCCTTTCCGCAATTCTCACTTCCGCAATGCAGACGCCTCCTTTCCGCAATATGCAGACGCTTCCTTTCTGCAATTGCGGATTGCGGGTTGCGGGTGCACTTTTCATAATTTCTTGAAAATACTTCTGCAAAACTCTTTCGCAATGTGACCTCCTCAAAATCTCGATGTTAACTCGAGCTTCTTCCTTCAGTGGAGCATTGTATCAATCGTCGATCCCTTGCATATTTGATCTCATCCGTTGATCTATGATCAATGCAGAACACTCCACATCGGCTTGCAGAAATGTTAGCTCCTGCACACATTCACTTTGTGGATCCTTTCCCCATCGTCGATCTTCTTTTTGGATTTTAATCTGAACCTTCCAACCTCTGCTAATTGAACCGACTGCAACTCTATGATTTTTTCATTGATTGATCCGGGAATTGATCAATCAAACTCGAGCTTATTCCGGATCTAATCTTCTTCACTGGATCTGCACATCACTTCTTAAACTTCAACTCGGGTTCACATACTCGCCCCATTCAAATCTTGAACTTCACTTCTGCAGATTCAAATATACCGAGCCTCGATCCTTACAGGGTTTATTCTGCAAATTATCACACTCACTCATGCATTCATGCACAGGGACCAATTAGACATCCTTTGCGACATTCCATCCTCTAAATCTCAATTTCGGGCTACTGCATACATACAGATTTGTCACACAATTAACAAGTTCATTAATCATTCGATACCCACAGAAACATATACACAGAATGGACTGCATTTATAGAGAGATATGACAAAATAGGCTTTCCTTCATTCAACATAAAGAACCTATACATTCATATCGATCCAGAGCCTGTGTTCTAATCCTCTTAGGCATGATTTACATTGTTTGGCCACCCTATCCATATACACATCATTTGACTCTCTTCCTGGTTGTCCTGGCTATATGGCTATCTGGCTGCCTCTATGCCTCGTAGGCTTACACATTTATACAAACAGAGCTATGAAACCAATTCTAGTTTAGATCGAGAATACACTCAACAATTCCTATCTTGCTGCAACTGTAATCTAAGATTAGCAACACCCTTATCCTATATGTATGACTCATCAAGCATCCATCGAATGCTTCAACAAATGCTTCCACTATTCGAGTACTTGGTTACATGACTCATCCAAATGACTCACCTAGTGACTAATACCCTATCTAGAAACACACTTAAAACATAACATTATTTACATTATTGCATCATAAGACCTCTACTTAGGTACATGTAAAGACCCTAAGGTCTAACCAAACATTAGGATTGGATGGAGAGCAGGATGCTCCTGCATCAGACTCCCTAGGAAGAAATAAATATGACCTCCTGTTCATAACTTTCAATATTCAGTACACCTGGATCCCATACTTTGTGCTGAAGTTGTCCATTTGCTTCATGTTTGTCCTGTAATCTTGTTGTTGTCTGTACTTCTCTTGGCTTCCATACTTTCTGCTGCAATTCTCTACTAGCCTTGCTTCTGTAGTCTTCTTCTGTTACTTGTCTTCTATTGCTACTCTGCTTCTTTTCTCTACTGATGTAAATATTCAGTTTTTATTCATGCCTTCTCTGAGAAATCTTCATCATCAACATCCTCATTTCTTCAATTTCATTTTCTAGTCTATCGTTTAGCTGAATTCTGTTGCTGTTGCCCATTACCTGCTACATGCTTATGTCTCTAGGATTCTTACTCTCATCTTCTCTCATTCCATTTTCATTTGACATCATGATCTGCCTCCTAGAATCATTTTGAGTTGCACCTGCAAACTCTTTGATCTCATATGCTATGGGAACCTCTCCTTTACTATAATATTCTTTAGAATATGCTTCTTTTCTTCTAGTTGGACTTATTCTTTTCCCTGAATTCTGTTTCTTGAACAATTCTTCGAACAACTCAATTTATTCATTCCATCTTGTAAGCATCACAACTGGATGCTTATCTTCAATCTCCCATTGACCATTCTCGTAAGCCAAATATTCCTTGTTCTGTGCAACAATAGTCTTTTCTAAATATCTTCCAGTAGTATCTTTTCCGAATGGTGTATGTTCTTCCTTTTGGATGTCTTCATGAGCCACATTTCTTCCATTTGCAGCAACAGGTTCTTCTGACTATCTGTCAGCAAATCCACTGTCAAATTAATTGTTGGAAGTACGACTGCCGTTACACCAAAACCTGCAGGTGATTGGTAAACTCATCACCACCAGATTTCAATGATCCATGAGAGGCGATTAGTCCCTTGTCACGATACACCGGGGAACGCTGACTACTTGCAATTTTGTGCAACAATCTCCCCCTCAGCGCGAGCCGAGTGTGTATCGAACCCGTGACCTCTAGCTCTGATACGAATTGTTGGAAGT
Organism: Larix kaempferi; assembly: GCA_027924585.1. Classification (NCBI taxonomy): domain Eukaryota; kingdom Viridiplantae; phylum Streptophyta; class Pinopsida; order Pinales; family Pinaceae; genus Larix; species Larix kaempferi. Next base: position 35,849,989 of record BSBM01000361.1, on the reverse strand, counting down.
ACGGCTACCGTTACACCAAAACCTGCAGGTGATTGGTAAACTCATCAAGGATCCAGATTTCAAGGATCCATGAGAGGCAATTAGTCCCTTGTCACGATACATCGGGGAACGCTGACTACTTGCAATTTTGTGCAACAATCTCCCCCTTAGCGCGAGCCGAGTGTGTATCGAACCCGTGACCTCTAGCTCTAATACCAATTGTTGGAAGTACGACTGCCGTTACACCAAAACCTGCAGGTGATTGGTAAACTCATCACCACCAGATTTCAAGGATCCATGAGAGGCGATTAGTCCCTTGTCACGATACACCAGGGAACGGTGACTACTTGCAATTTTGTGCAACAATTAAATTGTGTATGTGTTCCCCCTTGGTTGTTTTCATGAGACCATGTTGTCTCAACCTCCATATTCAGAGCGATCTTCCAACTTTTCCCACTTTCAGGGAGGTAAGGATACATTTCTTTTTCTTCCTTCACCTTCATGACAATCTCATTATCTTCATCACCTGCAAATACACACAATTCATTAGTTTTAAAAACATTAGTCTCTCTAGACATCATTGATTTCTCTGTCAATACGTTCAGTTTCTGATCTGAAATCTACAAATAGTTCATGAGACCTTTAGTTAGTCTCTTCTTCCCACCTTCATTGTCCTTGAATACATATTCAGTCAAGAACTTTCTTATGTTAGTCAACCCTTTCAACAACTTTATTTCTTCACCAAACTCCATCTTTCCTATAGTCTGAGCTACAGGATGTATACAATATTCATCCTCCTTTACAAAATAATTACGTTCTGCTGTCATGATTTTGAAAATCATTTCTCCTCCTCCTTCATTTTCTCTGACAGTCCAAGATGATTGTTCTGTTTCTCCCTGCATAACCACATTACTTAAGTGTTCTTCAATACCTGCAGTCATACACAAAGAATTAGATTAAAAAACCATATACTCCACATATGGAGTTTCATACACATCATCTTCATGTGATTCCGAACTTATCAGTGAATTCAAAAAATCATCTACAATCCCTGCTTCATCGTCCTCTCCAAGGAAGCTTCCCTGTTCTGGTTCACAATATGAAATTTCCATCTTAGACTCAGCTTTCCCGAGTTCTTCCTTCAATATAACAGACATTTCTTTCTTTAGTTTCACCTATAGTGAAGGCCATCTCACTTTTTGCTTCTTCATTATCCAACCATACCTCTGGTCTTCCTTCTGTAGCAGCTTCTCACAATGAAATAGTTTCAATCCTATGTCAACTAATTCTTTGTCACATTCTTTTTGACTCATTATATTGATACCTTCAACTTTGGCATCTTTTCTTCTGTTGTGGCTTTCCTCCAAATGTCTGCAATGAACTTCAGTATTCATTGTCTCTCTCTCCTCTTTCTCTTTCTCTGTGAACTTCATCTTGTTCACCTGTGGACTGCTCCCAAGCCTTCTCTTAGCAAGTCTTCATACCTGCCACAATACCTCAACAAGCTATCTCTCCTTAAGCTTGTCCTTTTGGTATTCTTGGTTCTTTCCTATAGAACCTCTTGAGAAACTCCTTTGCTCCTCTTGGATTCTACATATCCACTTATTCTCTGAGAACATGCAACTTGTCCTCTTCTGGTCCAACCTATGTTGGATTATTAGGTTCTGCCACTGTTTCTTCTTTTCTAAGAGTTCACAACTTCTTCGTCAAGAACACAATAATCCTTGATACAACTCTTCTAGATGTCACTACTGCTGACAAACCTTTACTATTTGCTTCAACAAATTCTTATAACCAGAGTTTAAACAAAACATCAATCAGTCCATACCTCATAAGATCTCTTCCACTTGTACAGTTGGCTGAAACATCTCCCCTGTTTGCAATTCTTGATTTAATTCAATTCTGAATATTTCTATTTGACCAAGCTTCTCATCACAAGTGTTAGTCTTCAACTTTATCATAAATTGAAAATCAGAATTTGATTTACCTCTGTTTCCTTCGTGGCAGCTTCAATTCTCTTTCAGCTTAGATTCTTCATCGACCTGACTGCAATGGCTGCTCTAATCTCCTACACAGAATATATATATATATATATATATTTCTACTCTGATACCAAATGTATCAGCAAAAATCAATTTGGTCGCTCTGATACCGAATGATGCAGGTGGGAATGACAAAAGCCAATCCAACCCGCTTCCCCCAAGAAATATTGTGATTCTCTGAAATCAAACCACTAAACTTAGCTAAAAATCAGCTAAGTCCTTCTCAATTGTGGCCCTTACCTTCAAAATAGGCCTTCCGCAATGTTCTTCCTATCAAAATTAACTTTCCACAACAACCTTGCGGAAATGTCTTCTTTTCGCAATTGTAGGCGTCCTTCAACAATGGTCTTTCCGTAGTCACCTTCCTGCAATTGTCTTTCCGTAATGAACCCTTCCGCAACTTCTTTTCTGCAATTCTCACTTTCGCAATGTGGATAGGCCTCCCTTCCTCAATGTGGATGCCTCCTTTCCGCAATATGCAGACACTTCCTTTTTGCAATTGCAAATTGCGGGTTGCGGGTGCGCTTTTCGTAATTTCTTTAAAAGACTTCCGCAAAACACTTCCACAATGTGACTTCCACAAAATATTGCCATTAAATATCAAGGTTCTTCCTTTTGCGGAACACTGTATCAACCATCGATCCCTTGCATATTTGATCTCTTCCATTGATATATGATCAATGCGGAACACTCCATATTAGCTTGCGGAAATGTTATCTCTCGCGCACGTTCACTTTGAGGATCCTTTCCCCATTGTCGATCTTCTTTTTGGATTTTGATATGAGCCGCCGAACCTCTACTAATTGAACCGACTGCAACTCTACGATTTTTTCATTGATTGATCAGGGAATCGATCAATCAAATTCAAACTTCATGTAGATCTAATCTTCTTCACTGGATCTGAACACCACTTCTTAAAATTCAACTCAGGTTCACATACTCGCCCCATTCAAACCCTGAACTTCACTTCTGCAGATTCAAATGTACAAATCCTCGATCCTTACAGGGTTTATTCTGCAAATTATCACTCACTCATGCATTCATGGACAAAGACCAATCATACCTCCTCTGCAACATTTCGTCCTCTAAATCCCAATTTTGGGCTACTGGCACTTACAGATTTGTCACACAATTAACAGGTTCATTAATCATTCAATACCCACATAAACATATAGACAGAATGAACTGCATTTGCACAGAGATATGCCGAAATAGGCTTTCCATCATTCAACGCAAAGAACCTGTACATTCATATCGATCCATAGCCTGCATTCTAATCCTCTTAGGATTGATTTACATTGTTTGGCCACCCTATCTAGATACACATAATTTGTCTCTCTCCCTGGCTGTCATGGCAGATATCTGTATGCCTCCATGCCTCGTAGGCTTACACATTTATACAAACAGAACTCTGAAACCAATTCTAGTTCAGATCCATAATACACTCAACAATTCCTATCTTGTTGCAACTGTAATCTAAGATTAGAAACACCCTTATCCTATATCTATGACTCATCAAGCATCCATCGAATGATTCAACTAATGATTCCACTATTCGAGTGCTTGGTTACATGACTCATCCAAATGACTTAGCACACTAATGACTCACCTAGTGACTCATCCCCTATCTAGAAACACACTTAAAACATAACATTAGTTACAATATTGCATCATAAGACCTCTACTTAGGTAAATGTCAATACCCTAAGGTCTGACCAAACATTAGACTTGAATGGAGAGAAAGATGCTCCTGCATCAATATGATAGAATCTCATTGAAATTTACCTACAATTTACCTTCCATGTGAGCTGTTGGAACAAGAGGGAGCATGAACCTCTAACAATAAAAAATGAATAGATCACAAATCTCTTAAAACTTAAAAATATGTTGTTGATTTATAATATCAAGCTTGGTATGAGTATTTGATCATGGATTAAATAATTACATGGATTTTCATCCCCTATTTTTCCTCTTAACTAGCGCTGCAATAGTGTTTTGTATGTTGCTGTTTGATTTGTGAAATTAAGAATCAACATAAATAGTGACCATACTAGGGAAGCATTCCTTAACTTCTTTTATTTTTTCCTATCCATTTATGATCACTCTTACAAGGTAATTGTGAAAAATTTGAAATCCTTAATTCTATAGATATATATATTTTAATAATGAATTTCATCATATCTAATAATTCTACCTCTAGTCTTATTGATTCTAAATCATGACAGAAACTTGGTAGCATGTTGTCATACCCTTTGATACTCTAGGTTTTCCAGATTATATCTTGGATTCTAGTTTCTAATTGATGACCTTCCTTGGTTTAGGGATTTTCTTCATGAAGATCCAAATAAACATAACAAAATATTCATGGAATATTATCCCTCAAAGGAAATATTCAATAATTCTCTTATGGTGTGCATTTTCCCTCATATCTTTTGAATGAAATATGTGGAGTTTTTTAATGCTCTTTTTAACCAATCCACCTTATGTTGGGAAAAAAAATTTAGTCTTTTAAAGTTGATTCAAGAATTGTCATGCTAGAATTAGACTCTCATCCTTATTAGTCACTCATGCAAACCTATCATATCCAAATCTAAGGCATGTTTCTAGTAGTATTCCATCATCTCTCACAGGACCAATAGAAAATTCCCGCAGGATCCCTATAGAAGATGCTCGTAGGACCAGTGGAAAAGTGCCCGCAGGCCCTATATAAAATGCCCGCAGGCCCCATATAAAAATGCCCGTAGGCCTAAGCAAAATATGCCCGTAGGCCCCATATGAAAATGTTCGCAGGCCCTATATAAAATGCCCGTAGAACCTATATAAAATTCCTACAGGCCCCATATAAAAATGCTCGCAGGCCTAAGCAAAATGTACCCATAGCCTATGGATAATATGCCCACAGGCCTAGTGGAAAAGTGCTTGTAGGCCCTATATAAAATGCCCACAGAACCTAAATAAAAATGCCCGAAGGCCCTATATAAAATGCCTGCAAACCCTATATAAAATGCCCGTAGGCCCTATATAAAATGCCTGCAGGACTAAGCAAAATATGCCCGCATACTATGGAGGATATGCCCCAGACCTAGTGGAAAAGTGCTGGCAGACCCTATATAAAATGCTCGCAGGCCCCATATAAAAATGCCTGCAGGCCTAAGCAAAATATGCCCATAGGCCCCATATGAAAATGCCTGCAGGCCTTATATAAAATGCCCGAAGACCGTATAGAAAATGCCCGCAAGCCCCATATAAAAATGCCCACAGGCCTAAGAAAAATATGCCCGCAGCCTATGGAGAATATGCCCATAGACCCAGTGGAAAACTGCTTGCAGGCCCTATATAAAATGCCCGCAGGCCCCATATAAAAATGCCAACATGTCCAGTGGAAATTTTCCTGTAGGCCCTATATAAAATGCCCGCAGACCCCATATAAAAATGCCTGCAGGCCTAAGCAAATATTATAATTCATATCTATTTCACTTGCCATTTTATCCATGTTACACTTGCTCTTGTATTCTAGTTTCCAATTCTGCTTTTTTTTTCTCCTATATTTCTAAGTGACTAGCCAAGTAATCAATGGCTCATCTCATGCCCTCTAGCCAAGAATTCATCCTCAACATTTTATTAATATCAAAGATATTGTTGTTCCCATAAGATCCAAAACAAGGGATGTTTGCCATTGTTGTGGCTGGAAATTTGATTCTAATGAACTCTGTTATGAAACTATTCACCTTAGAAAAATTCTAGAATTTCACTAGAGTATACTTGTTGATTGACAATATATATAGAACCAAAAAAATATGCCCGCAAGCAATATAGAAGATTCCCGTGGGCCTAGAATAGTGCCTGCAACCATGAAGAAAAATTCTAGCATGAGCTAATAGAAAATTCCCGTAGGACCATATGAAATATGTCCGCAGGCCCTATAGAAGATTCCCACAAGCCCAGTGGAAAAGTGCCTGTAACCATGAAGAAAAAATTCCTTGCAACATTTCGAATTCTAAGGCCAAAATTTGATGAAGATCCCAATTCCAGTCCCCATTTTGATCCAAAAATGGGTATTAATAAAAAATTCTCCCTAGGCCTAAGATGATGACATTTCAATTTGTTGAGGAAGGCAGATGGTCAAGGGAGGTAGAAATATTGAAATTTAAGATTCAATTCAAAAGTTCACTCAAGATATCCCACCAAGCTATTTGGAAGTTCACTAGTTGTATCTCAAATTCTAGTTTTATCTTGGCTACACATTAGGCTTATAATTGTCAGCAACTACATGTATTAGATTAAAATTAAGATAAAGGGCTTGAAATCGTCTCCTCAACTTGCAAACATTTGTAGGAATTGAATTTTTTTCCATTAGACCTAATGATTAAGTCATTGTGATAGAGGAAGGCCTTATGGCTACTTCAAGGTCTTATCCTAGGATCACCTCTGTACTATGATTTTTTATTGTGAAACAACAAATGCAACATTGGTCACTATTGCAAGAAACAAAAATGCTTACTTCTCACTTAGTTTTGCTTGTGTATAATGGATTCCCAAAAAATAAATCACGCGAAAAAAAAATCCCCATATGAAGATTTTGGAGCTATTGTTCATTATTGTAAAAGTTTGTAATGTATGTCTTTCAGTGGTATGCTTAAAAACAAGGCCTTTTCGTTGTTTGGTACTTATGGAAAGTGTTTGGAGAGGCTTAGTGCTGCTTTTGTTGGTGATAGTGACATTGGGATGTAGTGTGTTCTATCAAGTTGTACAAATATATGTAAGCTTGTGATAAGGGATAGCCCATTTAATGATTTGGCTCTTTTATGAATCAAATTCATCCCTTTGTTTCCAAAATGGCCTATCATTTCCTATTAACTCATATGCACACCTAGAATCTGTCCACTTATTCTTTTTTCATTTTGCAAACTTCATGCATTACACACACACTCCTAAAAAGAATGGTAGTCAATTCCTTTCCCATTTATTGGCCCGACTAATAACATGGAGAAACATACCATCCTTAGACAGTAAGGTTAGGATACATGGGATAAATACTCGGATTTGCACATATGGAAACAAACTAAGAACAATTCTCCAAAGTTTGGATACAAAGGATGTGATACTTCATCGGGGTTCAAACCAACAGTCACTAATATTGTTCCCTTGGACAGAAATAATACCTCTATACCAACCTGTATCTAGAGCATTAGTTAAAATAGATAGGGAAATCAATGTGTGGAATGTAGATTGTCCAACGTCAAACAAAAATTCAGGCTAGGGTAGTAATTGCAACAAAAGAGCAATGTATCACTGTGGAGGATAAGCCTTGCACTCCCCAGCCTTCATGGGAACCTACTCAAAAAAGCATGGAATGTTCAGACATAAAATCAAAACAAAAGGATGAAGTGAGTGGTTGGATGAGTATTTCACTGCAAATTTGATTGACTCAAGGATTGTCCAAGAGGTAAATACCAATGGCTGGAACCCTAGTTTCAATATAGTAGAGAAAAGACAAAATAGCGAAAGTGGTTGGGTGGGTAAATCCCTCATGGATCGAAGGCTCTGGTTAAGGATCCATCAACAGGAATTTGGCCCACACCAAGTACAAACCCTGTAGCATATCCACTTGATACTTAGTTGAATTCCTCCATGTGAACAATATGCATGAATTTAACAAGTCGATAGGTCCAAATTTCACAAATTAGGGCACAATATATCGAAGAAAATAACTGGTAAATTGCTCCAAAAATGCAAGTCAACCCAAATTCAGAGATGTTCTCATTTTGTTCTCTACCTATACGCAGAAGGGTTTTACTAATTGATTTCATTGTGGGTCGCGGGCCTCCTTTGCTGCAATGTCAATCTTTTGGGACAAACTGGGCATCCTTCGCTGTGGTGTCAATATCCTTTGATAGGATCAGGATAGATGGCGACGACTTCCACCTTGGATAGGGGTTGCAGAGGAGACAGGTTTCGACATGAATGAGCTGATTGATGCAGGGGGCATGGAGCTCTTGGTGTGGTTTGTTTCATTTTGTTTTTAATTTATGTTTTTAAAAATAATAATTTTTTATACTGCAATATGTTATAATATTTTGTTATATATATATATATATTAATATTTTTTTATTTTGTTATTATTACATTATATATTATATTTTAATATATTATATTAAATTCCTCAAAACATTACAAAACCCTCTAGAATATTTGACCTTTGAATGAGGTAAGGGATCCATTACAAATTCTTAGAGACATGGATGGGTCTATGGACCTTTACCATGGTCATTGGAGAAAACAAAGTGTCTTTGGACATGAATGAGGATTTTATGGCTCATGGGCCATGGACAAATATTTGAACATTAGGCCCTTTAGAGAATATATTTGACCTTTGATTGGGATATGGGTACCATTACGAATTTTTTTGTACCAAGAATGGGTCATGGTGTCTTAACCATGGTAATTAGAGGAAATAATTTTTTTTTTTCTATATAACTATTTTAAGGATCTAGCCCATGAATGTGATCTCAACTCACCACATAGGCCATATAAAAGGGATCTTTGACCTTTGAGTGGGATATGGAAGCCAATAGGAGGTTTTTAATTATAAGGAATAGATATTGGGGTCTTGACCATGGTCGAGCAAGGAAGAAAATGACCACATAACCTAAATATAGATTCTAGGGCTTATGGGACAAAAGAAGGTCTTGAGCCACTACATATTCCCTCTAGAGGAGATATTTATCCAAAAAGTGGGATATAGCCACCATTAGGAGATCTTTTTCACCTAGGATGGATACTACAGTGTTAACCATGGTCATATGGGAAGCAGTACAAGGATTCATGGTCTGAGTATGAAATTTAATGCCTTACGGACTAAAATATGATTTCATGGCTCATGGAACATGCATAGGATTTGAAACCACAACACATGGCTTGTAAATGGAATATTTAGTCCACTAGGGATTGCTATCAAGGCCCCAACCATTTTATTATTAAACATCCTTATGCAAAACATATATGGGTTGATGTTGAGCATATAACAAGGTTTAAAAAAATATGGGAGAATCTATGGAAGAAAGTCTTAAAGGTTAAATTAAAAAAAAAAAATCATAATTAATTCAAGGATTTGTTTTAGGGAATCCGATAGATCCCTTGTATATATATACGTCACAACAACTCATGCTAGGCTAGGTTTTCTTTCAGTTAGAACAAACTTTGTGGTACAAGTTATAAACTATCATTATAATTCCACTTCCTTTTTATTAAGGAAAATTTTGTTCCAACATATTTAGGTTGGATTGACATTGTTCATAGTATAAATAAACCAAATTACATGTTTGAGTCCTGTTTGAGTCTGGAAACCCTCCCACACAGCCAATGCATGCGTCTAGTCTAACCATGCCAAATTTCAGTCCAAGCAAGCACAAATTTAAAAGATTTCAATGTTTGCCCCATGCACTACATGATCAATAACGCCAGTTGGGTTAGCATGATAATTGTGCATTTCCTTACTGAGCTTATCTTTGTTTCAAGAATAATTTAATATTCTCTACTGAATAGGGCGAACCACATGAAGGTGGAAGCTCTTATGGCCCTGCCCCCCACCTCACATCACTCTCAATTCCCCATAACCCAACAAAATCTATGTAAAAAAAAAATTAATTGTGTTTTTTGTCATACTTTATAAGAAGCAATGCTTCTAATTATAACATATGCCAACATACAGTAAAATAGAAAAAACACTAAGAAACAGTTAATTTATAAGTACCAATAAATTCAATAATTCTATCGCAATATTAAATCAAAATATATAGAGTAGATATATTAAGGCATACCTCATACACTTCAATGGACTTCATAATCTGTATCATCTGATTAAGATTCAACGTTGTAAGGATTGGCCATATCATCATCATCATCATCGATGTCAGTTACGATGATCATGTCATCGTCAATATCATCTTCATGGAGATTGTCTATTGCATCATCTGATTCAACTAATTCTTCGACATATTCTTCTGGAACATGATCATCTAACTCATGTTGTTCATCTTCAAAATCGTATTCTTCTTCGAGACCCTCTTCATTACCTTCCTCAACATTATACTTTTCCGACCTTCCCCTTGGATTGTGTCTACCTGGAACCTCAGAGTAAAATACCTGTTCACATTGGCTTGGAAGAACATAGGGCTCTGTTCCTGGCTCAAACAACCATGGTAAATCCATTATCATGTTCAATAATAGTTTTATTGAGATGATGTTGATTCAATCGTAACCTGTACCATTTGACAATGAACAAAACTACCTTGAAGGAGTTAAAGTCACACTGACGAATATCTTCCAAATACCCATAGTATCGATTTTCTGAGAGTTTTGGATGTTTGTCACTTCTAGAGGAAACATTGGTCACCTCAAAGACTGTAGATATCCCACAATATGATGTTTTCTTCATTTCATACAAATTTTTGATGCGATATTTACAACCATTGCACCACATAGGCTTATGGTGTTTTACCTACAACAAGCCATACATGTAAATATTACATCATGATCCATTTATGATTAAGTGCATGTTTATGCCTTGCATGGAAAAAAATCAACATGTACATCAATATGTTTGCAAAAAAAAAATAGTGTGGTTGATTAATTTTCTTGCCTACTTATATTTTAAACCATATGCTAAATCGATTTCCCTTTGTGTAAGATTGGTATCTCCATCACAATGTGGTGCTTTAACCAATGCAGCCGCACCTTCCCATGATATTCCATGAATAGATTGTTCACACCATTCAATCCATACCTTCATCCATTCAAGATTGTTTGCGATGTATAAATGAAGTGCATCCCACTCTCGACCAACTGTTAGATGAAAATAAAAATAAAATTCAATACAGCTCCATGGCCTTTGAGAGCAGAAAAATGCAGCTCCATGGCCTTTGAGAGCAGAAAAATGCAGCTCCTTGGCCTTTGAGAGCAGAAAAATGCAGCTCCATGAAAGGTTGTATTCAGTTTATGACAAAGAGATGCTAGAAATCATGCATGTGTTAGTCAAGTTCAGGAAGTATTTGGTAGGAGGTAAGTTCATTATCAAAACTGATCACAACAGTTTGAGACACTTCTTAACCCAAAAGGAGATGAATGATAGGAAACATAAGTGGGTAAGCAAGTTCCAAGCATTTGAATTTGATATTGAATATAAGAAGGGTAAGATGAACATTGTAGCCGATGCACTTTCTAGAAAACCCACACTTGCATTTCTCAATCTTCAAGATGATTGTAAAAGACAACTTGGGGTAGAATAAACAAAGAACCAGTTTGCTTGTGATTTGTTTGATGGATTAATTCATGATGATACTTATAAGATTCTCAATGATATAATTTATTATAAGGATAGGATATTTGTAGTTCCGACATCCATACTAAAGAAGAAGATCCTTGAATCTGCCCATGATGTGCCTTTAGCAGGTCATCCGAGGTTTGTGAATACTTATAGGAAAGTGACGGAAAGGTTCACATGGAAAGGGATGAATAAGGAGGTGATGGAGTATGCCAGATCATGTGTGGCATGTCAGAAAACTAAATTAGAGCATACTTATCCAGCAAGGATCTTATAACCACTCCCCATTCCTGAGTAGAAATGGGAAAGTGTATTGATGGATTTCATCATTGTGCTTCCCAAAATCCAAGGTAAAGACAATATTTTTGTTATGGTTGATAGATTGACTAAATATGAACATTTATTTGCTATCACAACTAATATTGCAGCCAACCAAGTGGCTGAAATTTTCATCAAAGAAGTCTTCAAACTTCATAGCATACCCAAGTCCATCATCAGTGATAGGGATAGCAAGTTTACTATTTTTACAATTTCCTGATAAATGAAGGGGCGGCCGACCCTTCTTCTGCCCAGTATTCTTTTCATAATAGTTCTAGACTGCGAGAAGGGTAGGTCGATCCTTCTTGTTTTCGCCATTCTGGATATAGAGAATTGTTGGATATAGGTGTTCACAATTATCTTCTAAACGAAGGGCGAACGATACTTATTGTTGGAAAACATAAGTTGGGACAAACATTTTTATATGGTATAACTTAGGTGATGTTCGAATCCCTACTATTTATAGTGGAATTCGGAAGTCAGGAATTGTTGGCTTAGATTTCATAGATTAAATATTTTTACATTTCTCTCATAAATGAAGGGCCGATCGACCCTTCTTATGCTCAGTATTCTTCCAGTGTTGACCATTTTGGATATACATGAATTGATGGTCTATCCTTTGTAGGTTGAATACTTTTACAATTCCCTCATAAATGAAGGGGTGGTCGACCCTTCTTCTTCCTAGTATTCTTTCCATAATAATTATAGACTGCAAGAAGGGTCGGTCGATCCTTCTTGTTGTTGATGTATATGTAACTTCGGAATGTATTTCACCCATGTATTTCATATATGTATTTTGTACTCCTATAGAGATGGCTTATTCCTCTATACAGAAGTGTTTGTATTCCTATAGAGATGTTATTATTCCTCTATACAGAAGTGTCATCATTTATATTGTAAGTGGCGTAACTTATACTTGATGGGTTATTATACCACCTTATTGGGGTCGTCTCTGTATAAGTCATGTGGGTTGAAGGGTTATTAGACCACCCTATTGGGGGTTGTCCATGTGGGTCAAAGGGTTATTATACCACCAAGTGTGGGTTCGGCCCAGATTAAGTGAACCATGGGTTAAGCTAGACATGTAGGCCCCATTAGTTTATTGGGCAGGACAGAACAAGTATAAATAGAGATCGAGAGATCTCTATTTGATCATTCATTCACACACTTCTCTCATCCGGAAAGTGGCACACTTGTGAGGAGGAGGCTCTGCTACTAGGACAAGACTATCTCTTATATTCTGGTTGTATCATTGCTCTATCTATCTCTGAGGAAGTTATTGGGGTTTTTCACCTTTATTTTCCCCAAGTAAACTCTATGTATCTTGTGTGCTTGCATTATTGTGTCCATGATTGATATGCTGTAGATTTGTTGTACATGTTGTTCTCTCAGTTAAGATCCTAGATCATATTGAAGTAAATTCTGAAAATTTAACATGGTATCAGAGCTAGCCTGAAAGAAGGCATGATATGGCATGTATGACACTTGTTGCACTTACGATGCTAGGGCTTGATATAGCAAAAACCAATCATCGCAGCACTTTCGCTATAAATCCATTTTGGCGAAGTTTTCGGATCTTAAATTGTTACAGGTCAAAGCTAAGATAACCATGTACCTTGTGTCCAAAGGAAAACCTATAATTTGTTGTATGTTGTGATTTATGATCTGTACAATATAGGGTTTCTGCCTCTTCTAGATCCCAGTCATAAACAGGTTACCTTAGAAAAAAGGTCATAACTTGGGCTAGGAAGCTCCAAATGAAATTTTGTAAAAAGTGACAGGTAGTACACAGACTGTAATATCTCAGGAAACATTTTCAGAGGCTGAAGTTGAACCAATGACACATGGAACGCCATACAAGTTTGCTCTCATGTTTTATCAGATAAACAGGTCACGTTGCGACACTCGGAATAAATCTCTCTCAGAGAATCTGATTGAGGTCGGACATGTCGGGATGGAAATATGACAGGTCAGGATACCACAAAAAAACTTTTCAGACCCTGTGGATCGAAAAGTGCAGAGTTACACCAAAAACAATCAGGTACATATTTATGTCAAAACAGAATTATTTTTTGAGCACCTTCATTCATGGCTTCCGAAATATATGGTTTCAGACAAAGTTGGAATTTTTGTAATTGTAGACTACGGATGAATGCTACTCATCAAAATAGAAATTTAGAGACCAATATTATAATTTTTGGTTGGGCAGAAGATTGGGCTTGATCAGACCCTAGTTCGAGACGTTGATTGGAAAAGTGGAAAATTAGGGCTTCTACGAAAATGGAAATTTTTGAAATCTGTGACCACGACTAGAAGCTCCTCAGAAAAATAGAAGCTTAGAGCTTTGGATCAAACCTTTTGATTGGGAATAAGAGTGGGCTTCATCAAACCCTAGTTCAGGGTCACGTCCAGTGAATCCAGAAGTTTCAAAGGCAAAATTGAGGAGTGAAACTTTGCAGTTTTCAAATTCTGAATATACCAGCATAATTAGCTCATCAAGGCACATATTTCTATCCTTTCGAAAGTTTGAAATTGAAAGTTTTAATTTTTGGGGTTTCTATGACAAACCCTAATCTAGTTACATGTCCAGTTCTTGCAAATCAAGTGGATTGGGTTAATCCTAGAAGAAGATGGATCGGTCACCCGCATAAGTGAAGAAGTTCCTATCTCAGAGGGAGATGAGGCTAAGGCCTTCCATAAGACGATTACAAGCAATCTTGACAGGTATGTTTCGAATTCTGTTCATGGTTAGGTTTATGATATATTTGTCTTCATATCATTACAGTACAATCTTGATTAATTACTAGACTTGTCATATCACCTTAATAGAAGATATTCATTGATTAAGGTTTTGACACTTATGATTGTACTAATGCATTGTGATGTTGTATGAGGTTTATGTTGTTCGCTAACATAAAAGGTACACCAAGAAAGACAAATCATGTTCTACTTCAAGAACATATGATCATGGTGACATGTAGACAAATATTCATCCATTGTCATGGATCACATAGAAGATCTACTTACGAGGTATGTATAACTTGGTTCTACAATGGTTAACTTATGAGACATGCGGGTTACTAGCACAAGTCACTGAAGAGAACCGTAAGACATTATGCAGGTATGTTAGGCATAACTAGCTAGCATTCTAATCCAGGTATGTTTTTCCTATATCAAGCTAGAATCCTACCTTATGTTAGGATCTTATACTGTTGTGTTGTTGATAATGATTATTCATGAAGTCATAGGTTTGAATAGTCATGGTTGTATGCATATTATGTTTCTTACCATAATTGATGATATGAATAACCAGAAGAATCATGAAGGTATAGGTTTGAGTAATCATGGGTTTATGCATTGATGATTTAACTAATCAGAAGAGTCCTATGATCAAATAAGAATATGCATGAGTAAAAGAAGACTTCCCTGAAACCTTGAATACTGATGTTTATTATTTGTGTTTGAAATGATCATGACTATACATGCTTAAGATTATTGTGTTTTGATAGTATTAAGAATATACTAATGAATGTATAATTATGTATGAGACCTCAACAATAACACAATGATGATATGAATAAGCATGCATAGTGATTAAGGATGGATATAAGTTCAAGGACAGGTAATCCAGGAAGCAAAGATCAAGAGGGAGAACACTCCAGTTGTTCCTGCAAGAAAGCAAAGGAGCACACTTCAGTAGTTTTTGCAAGGATGCAGATATTCAGAGGGAGTTGACCACTTCTCACAATCCACATCATAATGGAGTTGCAAAGATTTAGAGGGAGTCCACCCAGCAACCAAACAAAGATAAGTATTTGAATTGTCATTTCTTACATAATGTTATTCAATGATGGATATGCCTATGTTCCTAGAATTAGGTTGTGTATTATGCATACTAGAATAGTTGCATTAATGAACAGTATACTACTAATATACATGGGTAAGTGGCCTATGGCACTATACAACATTCCATTGCTACTTATCTAGAATGAAACCTCTTTGCTGACATGTTAGGAGTTGTGCACACGCTTAACAATGTTCTGGTAGAGATTGGAAGGCATCTAGAAAGTTACGGAATATGGATAAATGCTATATTGAAGCATTAGCTAAGATAATTGCATGACTGTATGACATATTTCTTTATGTGTAAGAATTTGTTCTGAAAACTATGAGATGCTTTCTAATCATGCAATTTAACTTGTTGTGTAGGAAAGATCGTATACCATCACCTACAAAAGAAGGACTACAACATTTGTTCAGCAACAAAGTTATCTATTGAAAATATTGAAGATATTGAAGTTCCCAGGATCTGGAAAGAATGCCATGATCGAGGAGTACCAGTCGATCATGAAGATGTTTGGGATGCAGTACCAAGACCTGAAGGGGAGTCTGTAGTGACTTCCAAGAGGGTATACAAGATCAAGCATGCTGCAGGTGGTAGCATAGAGACTTTTTCTCCTGTAGCCAGATACACTTCCATTAGATTAGTACTTGCTCTGGCTGTAGTGATGAAGTGGAAAATACACCAGATGGATTTCAAGACAGCTTTCTTGAATGGTGTAGTTGAAGAGGAAGTGTATGTGGAGCAACCACTTGGTTCTGAGACACATGACAAGGAGTAATATATGTGTAGAACTTGGTATTGTAGGATAGACAGCTTTCTATCCAGTTTGGGCTTTACCAAGAGTAAAGTGGATTCCAACCTTCACTACAAGGTTGAGGAAGGCAATCCAGTGATACCACTTTTGTATGTGGATGGCCTGTTTATTACATGTGAATATAGATTGATTGCCGACACATAGTGGAAGCTTGCTGCCAAGTTCGAGATGAAGAACTTGGAGATGATGCACTATTTGTTTTTGGCATGGAGGTGTGGCAGAGTGCAGATGGAATCTTCCTTGGACAAGGGAAGTATGCAGTAGAGATTCTGAAGAGGTTCGGCATGATGGACTGCAAGGATATGGCCACACCTATGGCATCGAACCTGAAGCTTCTGTGTGATGCTTCATCTGAGCAAGTTGATATCACTATGTATCGTCAGATGATTGGGTCTTTGATGTACCTGACGAACATGAGACCATATATTTGCTTTGAGGAGAACACATTGAGCCAGTTCCTGACGGATCCAAGGAGTGTTCACCAAGTTGTTTTAAAGCATATTCTGAGGTACCTGAAGGGTACAATTGATTATGGGCTCAAGTATGATGCGAATCAAAAGTTTAACCTGTAGGGTTATGTTGATTCAGATTGGGAAGGCAGTGTTGCAGATAGGAAGAGCACTTCTGGGTGCTGCTTCAATATGGGATCAAGTGTGATCTCTTGGTTTAGTAGAAAGCAGTCCTGCGTAGCACTGAGTACAGCCAAAGCAGAGTATGTTACGATGGATGAGCAGGTTGCAGATATATTGACCAACCCGTTGGCCAGAGTACAGTTTGAGTGTTTTAGAGAGAGGCTTGGTGCACTTTAGATCAAGGTTTCTTCCCAAGGGAAGTGATGAGTCCGAAAGATGTAGATGCACATGAGATTTTCTAACATGGTTGATGTGTTCTCCCATGGTCGTGATGTCATTGATGAGCCATTCTCACATGGTGGTAGATGTGTTCTCCCATGGTGTAGATGTAAGGGTTGAAGGCATTTTTCACATGCGGGTAGATGTGTTTTCCCATGGTGAAAAAGTAAGGGCTGGAGCCTTCCCGAATGGTGTTAGATGTTTTCTCCTATGTTGGTGGTGTAAGTGTTGGATGATGTGCGTATGGGCTGTGCTTCGTGGACAATGAGATGATCTGAAGATGACTATGCTATGATGATCAGGAGGATCATGGATGATGAGCATCAGGACGATGCTCCAGTTACTGCTTTGTATATGCATCAGGATGATGCTGGATATGATCAGTTGGATCATTTATATGTATATGTATGTACGCATCATGTCGGATGCTAGATATGATCAGTTGGATCATTTATATGTATATGTATGTACGCATCACGTTGGATGCTTAGACCATGTATGTTGATATATATCAGGTGGATACATTATGTGATCAGGTGGACCATGTATCTATGTATGTATCAGGGGGATACATTATACGATTAGGTGGATCATGTATGATGATATATATCAGGTAGATACTTGGTATGCATCAGTTGGATGCATTGTATGATCATGATGATTATGATGATGAGCTTCAGGATGTTGCTCCAGATGATATGTACCAGGACGGTATAGTGATGATGATCAGTATGATCATGAGCATCAGGATGATGCTTTGTGCGATGATGATTCGTTGGATCATGAGTATCAGGTTGATACTTGGAGGTCAGGGATGATATGTGGCAGGTTGTGCAAATAGCATGTAATCAGTCCTTAGAGATCCGATAGGTTGAGCTGTGTGCTCGTAATAAGTCCTATGATGAGGTATTGCTGTGTAGTATGTAATCAGTCCTCAGAGATCCGATAGGTTGAGCTGTGTGCTCGTAATCAGTCCTAGGATGAGGTATTACTACGGAGACATATAATCAGTCCTTGAGATCTAATAGGTTGAGCTGTGTGCTCGTAATAAGTCCTGGGATGCTCTTTAGAGATCTTGTCGGTCGTGCTGCGGCACATAAATGTTCTTGGGACGCTCTTTAAAGGTATTTTCTATTCACATGTAATCAGTCCTGGAGATCCGAGAGGTTGAGTTGTGTGCTCGTAATAAGTCCTGGGATGCTCTTTAGAGATCTTGCCGGTTGTGCTACAACACATAAATGTTCCTGGGATGCTCTTTAAAGGTATTGTGAAGGAGATGCATGTAATCAGTCCTGAGGAGATCTTGTCGGTTGTGCTTAGGTACATAAACGCTCATGGGATGCTCTTGTCAGGTATTACATCCGCACATAAAATTAGTCTTAAGAGACCACCTCTATCAGACCATTCGCACAGATGATGAATACCTACAGGTGGTGGGCCTACATCCAGTATGAAAAAGGACTGGCTTTGTAGAACTTCCTATGAAGAGTAGATTCAGATATTGATTGAGATAGTAGCAGCAGTGACGATGACGATGATTCGAGGATGATGATTTATTGATGATGATCCAGAGAAGAATACTTGTGCTAGCAGACCTGTGTCGAGAAATACCTTCCTAGTTAAGAGGGAGTATTGATGTATATGTAACTTCGGAATGTATTTCACCCATGTATTTCATATATGTATTTTGTACTCCTATAGAGATGGTATTATTCATCTATACGGAATTGTTTGTATTCCTATAGAGATGTTATTATTCCTCTATACGGAAGTGTCGTCAATTATATTGTAAGTGTCGTAACTTATACTTGATGGGTTATTAGACCACCTTGTTGGGGTCGGCTCTGTATAAGTCATGTGGGTCGAAGGGTTATTAGACCACCCTATTGGGGGTCGGCCATGTGGGTCAAAGGGTTATTAGACCACCAAGTGTGGGGTCGGCCCGGATTAAGTTAACCATGGGTTAAGCTAGACATGTAGGCCCCATTAGTTTATTGGGAAGGATAGAACAAGTATAAATAGAGATCGGGAGATCTCTATTTGATCATTCATTCACACACTTCTCTCATTCGGAAAGTGGCGCACTTGTGAGGACGAGGCTTTGCTGCTAGGATAAGACTATCTCTTGTATTATGGTTGTATCATTGCTCTATCTATATCTGAGGAAGTTATTGAGGTTTTTCACCTTTATGGTTTTCCCCAAGTAAACTCTGCGTCTCTTGTATGCTTGCATTATTGTGTCCATGATTGATATGCTATAGATTTGCTATACATGTTGTTCTCTCAATTAAGATCCTAGATCATATTGAAGTAAATTCTGAAAATTTAACACTTGTGTTCTCCATTCTGGATATAGGGAATTTCTGGATATAGGTTTTCACAATTATCTACTAAATGAAGGGTCGACCAATCCTTCTTGTCGAAAAATAGAAGTGTTGACATAGATCTATCAACAAGGATTCACTCCGCACAATTATCAACAAATATTGACACAAACTCTGATAGATATCTGCTCGGAAAGGGTTTAGCCTTTCCAACAACACTCACGGAGTGAGTGAGGTCTCACCCAAGATACCTAAGGGGGCTGCAGGAACCAATTTTCTGCAGGTATAAGAGGACATGCATCATTATCATTCAATTGCAGCGAAGCTCAGAGATCAACATAATTATCATTCGCATTAGAGCACCATTATCACATAATAGACATACTAATCAAATCTAGGTAGTAACAAATTATAGAAACATTTCTAACTGATCGAAGATACATATCATAACTATGACATTGCTAATTCATTCATAAAACACAATTAACCATACGGTGACAACACAAATTCAATCATACTGGAACATAGTACATAATTTTTCAAAAAAGAACATAAGAGACAAAATCATAGCCAACAAATCCCTTCGTATTATACATCAGTTTGTCTTACACATCGTGAAAACAATAGGGATACACATCTGCAAAACCAATTGTACCAAGACAAAGATCTAAGATAAGATACTCTTAGGATTACAATGAAACCTCTATTTATAGGATCACTAGCCATTACAAAGTTGGTCTACTTCACAAAGTGGCCCATTAACTAATTAACTAATTCTTCCGCTTTATCCACTTTGGCCACTTTACTTCTACTTTAACTGCTTTGTTTCACTCCGAGACTAGTCCTTTTCCCTTTTCGCTATCCTTTTTGTTGTTGTTTGTACCAAAAATTATGTGAGATAGGCCGGTGCCAACAGGACCCCAATACAAACTTGTGGCTTGTCCTGAGCCACTTTATTCGGACGTTGCTGATTCATTCACTTGTTTCTTGAATTCTTCGTATGCCACTTTGATTTTTTCGACATTTTCCCTCACTTCTGTTTTGATAATTGTGCAGTCCTCAACCTCCTGCTCTGTCGGATGTTCGCTTCTTGTCTGTTGCACCTTCACCAAGTTTTCCTTTATCTGAGTCAATACTGGCATAGCTTAACCTGCTAGTTGCTCTGCTTTCGACTACAAATCATCCACCTGCATTGTTCTTCTCTGTTGCCTCACCCGTGCCTTGTTGAATCGATGCTACAATTTACTAAGCTTTGTCGCTCTGTTGATCTGCACCATTAGGGGAATTTACTTTAGCAATCCACTCAATGCTTCTAACCGTGCCCCTGCCTCTCCAAGTTGCACATTGAGTTGTTGCAACTCCTTGTCTTGAACGACACTTCCCCAAAACTATGAGACTTATTTAACAATGTTCTGTGCTACCTTCTCCAATTCTGTGATCTCCATCGCAACATCCTCAATAGTTTTCTTGCACACTTCCACTTGTTCTGGTGGTGTGCTTGACAACATCCTTGTTTGCAATTACTTGTTTGATTTTCTAAGATCGGCAATAACTGTGCCCAACCTCAACGCGTTAGCTTCTATGATCATTTCTTTGGCTATTTCCGGTGCATCCTCGCATGCCATGGAGATGGCATGTTCCAATATCCTCCTATCCTCCATCGCTTTTTATCTTTCATTCATTACTGCCTCCTTTTCGTCACATAGTCGTTTAACCTCCGCTTCAATACTTCTTACCTGTCATTTATAGTTGATCATTGGATCATGTGTTACGCTTCTTGGTCATTTATTTCTTCTCTCACCCCAGTCATGCTGATAGTGTCTTGTCCTTGAAATGCGACGTCCAATTCTTCATTTCTTGTAGTGATCGCACCTGGTAGCACCTGTAATATACGTCGCTGAGTTCTAATATCAACATCAACCCATCGTACTTCTGATGGACTTGACTCTGCATGCCCTAGCTGCACCCTTGTTTCCATAATCACAGTGCTCAGTGTCTACAATACCTGTGAAACTTGATGAAAGTACTTCGTTGTATGTTGCGTTAGCTTTGTGTAATTACCCTCTACCACGATCATCATTTTATCAAGAATCATGTTCATCTCTTCATCGGGGAGACCAATAGTACTACTTCCCTCGCCTTTCTCAATTCTGTGCTTTGTTATGGATTCTTGTCGTTGGGATTCTAGCTCTGAAACTGTCGGAGTGTTTGTTGATGCATAGTGACTTGTGGTGCATGATTGGTCATCCACACCTTCATCCTCATCATCTGAGTCCTTTTTTTCCATTTGTGTCTTTGGTACATCTGTCGGCTTCCCATCCTCTAGATCCGACAGTTGGTCGTCGATGACTGGAACCTTCCATTAATTTGGCCATTTATCTAGTATGGTGTCTATTTCTTATTCGATTAACTTATACTATGAAGTAAGCCATTGGTTTTCTGTATCTGCATGTGCTTGGATAAATATTGCTTGAGGCCCCACAATGAGCCTCGCAATCTGTTGATACTTTGTTGCCGCAACCTTTGTTAATCGCGAAACATTAACTGCCTACATTCAAAGCTCTTCTAAATAGATGTAAAATTGAATATTGTTGCATTTCCTCCTTTCTTTGTCATTCAACGCCCATAGGTTTTGGTACCGTGCCCCTCGACACACTTTAATAGATTTCATCTCCATGCCTTGATATTGTGGTGGCTCCATCCATGCTACCAATGCAATTAGTAGTAGGATCCATGAGTAAGTGAAGGGATTACCGTTCTCTTGTTCTGCGACTGCGTCCTCCATCAATTCATTCAGTAAAAAAAATGACCAGTTCATCTGAAATCTAGCTGTGCATTGCTTTGCTAATGCGATTACCCTTGATGTGCACTGGTTGGGACGGTTCTTCCTCACAAACTTGATAACCAATCATTTTTCCACGATCCCAATAACTCGGTCATTGATTGTGATGACTAGATACCCCCGAGTGTTTTTCTCCACCCCATACTTAGCTTTCATCTTTGCAGCTAGCTTTTTGTCATTGTCTTTTCCTTGGAAGTATTGCGATAGATCTACCCTTGCCTTGGGTAACCTGATAATCTATGAAATCAGATCCACAATGATTGGGATCTTTTTATTGAGCCATAAATAACCATCGTGGAAGCATACAAGAAATTGCTTAATGCATGCATTCACCTCCGCCATTCGCCCACAGTGTGGCATGTGGATAATTGAAAACAATCCCGATTGCTGTAACCCCAATACCCATTGCATTGGCTCCCTAGTTATTGGGCCTCCATCTTCATGGAATTTGTCGATAAACATCCGTTGGGTGGAATCCAGATAAGTGAGGATATCATGATCATTGTATTGCAGTTTCTTCAGTTGCTACAACACTTCTCCAATGGTGTGGACACCCTTTGATGTTGTTGGCTCCACTATTGTGTACTTGGGATTCTTCCCAAGTCTTACCAACGGATCCCCTTCTTTCCTTGATTGTACATGACTAGGAATGTCTGCTATGGTCGGACCTTGTTGTATTCCTCTTGGTGTTGTCATATCTTCTTCTGTGGCACCTGAAGTGCCCACTTATCCTCCTGTAGCTGCAGCCCGTGACGAGCTGCGGGTAGTTTTTGTTCTTTTTTCTATGTCCACCGATCGATTGGCACCTCTCTTCTTCCTAAATGTCCAAGCTCGTGCAGATACAATCTTTGGTTTCTCCTCAATGATGGGTTCCATTACCCTGGGTGTCTCCTGCGTGCTTGTGCTAGATATCACACGCGCCATAACAACTCTCTGAATTCAACTCTGCTTAGGTTCGATCTCTAGTTTATGCAATGCTCTTCACCTTCAATACTCACAATGCACAATGGGTCAAAATGTTTCCCTAAGCATCCTTTTATTCCCATCGAATCGATTTTTACAATGATTACCCAAATTCCTCCGTCAATTACCCAATCCTTCCTTAATTTACCCAAATCGCTCCAATGATGTGACATTAAATCCACATGTTTATATTGAAATGGTACCACTTTAGATGGTGAAAAATTCATTAGCTTTACCTTTGTTTTAGGAATTAGCATCTATAATTTTGACATAACACACTATTTCCAGAAAATCTGAATTTGGAGGCATATTTTCATCGATCGATGATATGCATCTTAAACCTAACTTCTTAACCATATCAGCCACTCCACTCTGTCTCTTCATTTATGGAATATTTTCTTTGAGACCTAAGTTACCGAAATGATCGTTAACTTAATGTTAAAGCGAGAAAGAGATCAACGATCATCCGTCAATGGAAAAGAAGATCAACATATCACAAGGATTTCGCATCACCAACTTCCGCGAACAAAGGAAGTGGTTGGTGGTTGCAAAATCTAAAACCACCCAACACATGTCGATACAATTCCATTTCGATGGTTGAAAAACCGGTAAAGGAAACCACCGTCCAAGGTTGTGAAACCTCTTTATGGGGTTATAAAAGGAAAAGTGCACGAGATAAACGACACTTGTCATTTGGCATTGAATGGTTTGGACGTGTCGCGTGCGGTTGGAACACGACAGAGAAGACCTCTTGCCCAACTCACGTATTTCCAAGTAGGATTTCAAGACTCTTACAAATATTTCAGACACTTATTTCAATGCAAGATCAGAGTGAATTAGGGGTTCAAAGTATTCTTTTGCCCAATATTCTTTTCATAATATCTCTAGACTATAAGAAGGGTCAGTTGATCCTTCTTGTGTTCACCATTCTGGACACAAGGAATTACTGGATATAGGTGTTCACAATTATCTACTAAACGAAGGGGCGACCAATCCTTCTAGTTGGAAAACATAAGTCAGGACAAATATTTTAATATGTTATAACTTAGCTGATGTCTAGATCCCTACTATTTACAGTGGAATTCGAAAGTTGGGAATTTTTGGCCTAGACTTATCAGATTATATATTTTTACATTTCTCTTGTAAATGAAAGGTCGGCTGACCCTTCTTGTGCTCAATATTCTTCCAGTGTTCACCATTTTGGATATACATGAATTGACGACCTAGCCTTTGTAGGTTGAATATTTTTACAATTCCCTCATAAATGAAGGTGCGGTCGACCCTTGTTCTTCCCAATATTATTTTCATAATAGTTCTAGACTGCAAGAAGGATTGGTCGATCCTTCTTGTGTTTGTTGATGTATATGTAACTTTGGAATGTATTTCATCTATGTATTTCATATATATTTACTGTACCCTTATTAGAGATGTGTTATTCCTCTATAAGGAAGTGTCGTCATGTGGATTGACAAGTGTTGCAAGTGTGTGTAATTGCCGATGGGCTATTAGACCACCATGTGTGGGGTCGGCCCTGAAATATATATATTATATTGTGGATGTACCTAGCTAGACAAGTCGACCCCATAAGGTCACTGGGCAAACAGGTTAGTATAAATAGAGATCAGGAGATCTCTATTTAGATTATTCAGAAAGTCATATCTCTCTCACTCAGAAAGTGGCGCACTAGTGAGGAGGAGGATCATCTGCTTCTAGGAGACTATCTCAAGTGTATTTTGGTTGTACTTTGGTTGAGCCATTTCACTCTCTATCTTTGAGGAAGTTGTGGGGTTTTTCACCTTAGGGTTTTCCCCACGGAAACTTTGTGTCTTTTGTCTCTCATGCTTTTGATTCTTGTGATGCTTGTGATGCTTATTGTGATTGTCATGCATTGATATACTATATATGTTATTCTCTCAGTGAAGATCCTAGAGTATTGTGAATTAATGATCAAAATTTAACATGGTATCAGAGCTAACCTAAGAAGAAGACATTTTGCAGTGACAGAAACTTGAGTTTCTTGTGTATTGGGTTTCTCTCCACAGTTTTTGGAAAAGCAGTATAGTAGATTGACTCTACTCATCAAGGAGAATCTATCTATCCAATCAGAATTAAATTCTGAGCATTTTCATATTTGGCCCTAAAAATTAGGGTTTCCATAAAATAGGAATTTCTGGAATCTGAAGACATAGCTGGAAGGTCCTTAAAAAAATCAAAGTTTAGAGCTTTGGATCGATATTTTTGGCTGGGTAAATCTCCGGGAAACTCAAACCCTAATTCAGGGCTCTCCCAAGTGAACCCAGGAGGACAAAAAAAGGAAAATCTAAAGGGTAAAGCTTTGCTGATCTCAAATTATGAATACACCAAGATGATTAGCTCATCAAGGCGCATCTTTCTATCCTTTCAGAAGATTGAAATTCACATTTTGAATTTTTAGGGTTTTTCCGACAAACCCTAATTCGGGACCAGATCCAGTTTTCAGCATTTCAAGTGGTAAGACCTAAATATTTTCTATTTCCATTTGAAGTACTCTTTAAGATGTCTCACCACACCAAGCTTGAGGATAAGCTTAAACGAGCTGATAACTTCCGAGCTTGGAAGTATAGGATTGGGTTAATCCTGGAAGAGAATGAGTTGGACTCATATGTAAAAGAAGACATCCCTATCCCAGAGGATGAAGAGGCTAAGGTATTGCATAAGAAAAACTTGGTCAAGGCAAAGAGAATCATTGTTGATTCTATCAAAGACCATCTCATACCCCATGTGTCTTCTCTAAAGATACCCAAGGAGATGTTTGACTCTTTGACGAAGCTATTTGAAGGGAAGAACATAAATCGGAAGATGACCCTGCGAAACCAATTGAAAGGAGTAAAGTTTCAGAATGGAGAAACCCTTCAATCTTATTTTTCAAGGGTCTCCCAGATCAAGGAACAACTAGAAGCAGTGGATGAAATGGTGGAGAATGGTGAAGTGGTGATGACCACTCTAAATGGCCTACCCAGGTCATGGGATTCCTTTATTTAAGGAATTTTTGCAAGGAAGAAGTTGATCTCCTTTAACAGATTACGGGAAGAATGCTCTCAAGAAGAAGCTAGGCTTGTGGCCCGAGAAGAAAAGATGGGAAATGAAGATCAAGCTCTCACAGCACATGCCGGGAAAGGCAAGTCCAAGAAGGAATCATCTCATAATAGGATATTCTCACACCACCATTATCATAAAGATAAGAAAGATCTCAAATGTTTCAATTGCAATGAGAAGGGACACTTTGCTTCAGATTGTCCCAAGAAGAAGAAAGACAACAACAACAACTTCAATAAGAAGAAGATGAATAACAAAAGAAGATATCATGCTCATGTTGCCGAAGATGATGAACCCCCAAAGCAGAAGGCTAGGGAAGAAAGTGATAGTGATGATGACTCATCAAGTGAAGAAGAATATGTTCTAATTTCTGCTCTCACAGGTACTATCTCCCATGGTTGTAATGATTGGTTGATTGATAGTGGGGATTCCAAACACATGACCGGGTTTAAGGAATCTTTTGTAAATCTATCTGAACATGAATCACCCCATAAGGTGAAACTTGGGGATGATTATCAATACCCAATCAAAGGAAGTGGTGAAGCCTCCTACAACCTAGATTCTGGAAAATATTTGAAGATGAAAGAAGTCCTCTATGTACCCGGGCTCAAGAATAACTTACTCTCCATCTCTGCATTGGATGCAAAAGGTATGAGGGTTGCATTTGTGGATAGCCAAGTCCTAATGTTTCCAAAGGGAAAGAACATAGATGATGCAGCAGTGATTGAAGAGCAAGAGGGAGGTTTGTATAAATTGAAGGGACAACCTGAAGACGCCATGGTACATGAATCCATGGAGCCAAGTGAACTTTGGCATAAAATACTTTCTCATATGCACTATAGGGCACTTCCAATTGCAAGCAAGGATGTAGATGGTCTTCCTGAAATCAAGACCAAACATGAAGGTGTTTGCAAAGGATGTGCAAAAGGTAAGAACATTAAGAAGGCTTTCCCAAGCAGTGAAAGCAAGGCAAAAGACATCCTGGAAATCATCCACTCAGATGTATGTGGTCCTATGTCATCTAGTTCTCTGAGTGGATATGTTTACTATGTCTCATTTATTGATGACTTCTCCAGGAAGTCTTGGGTATACTTCTTGAAGAACAAAGATGAGGTGTTTGATAAATTCAAGGAATTCAAAACCTTGATGGAGAATCAAACTGATAATAAGATCAAAACATTCAGATCCGATAATGGTGGAGCATTCACCTCAGGTGACTTCAAGAAGCTTTGTAGTGAATCAGAGATTAAGAGGGAGTTGACTGCTCCTTATAATCCTCAACAGAATGGAGTTGCAGAAAGGAAGAACAGAACAATCATGGAAGCAGCAAGGGCAATGCTGCATGAACAGGATCTACCTATGCATCTATGGGTAGAAGTAGCTAGAACAACTGTATATGTGCAGAACAGAACACCCCACAAGATATTGGACAACAAGACACTAGAAGAGGTCTTTTCTGGTAAGAAACCTAAAGTCAACCATCTCAGAATATTTGGTTGTCCAATATACACTCATGTCCCAAAGAAAAAGAGGACTAAACTAGATCCTTCAGGAAAGAAGGGTATCTTTGTGGGTTACAATGAAAGCTCGAAGGCTTACAGAATATACTTTCTAGGGTTCAAGAAGATTGATGTCAGTAGGGATGTAACATTTGATAAAAACTTAGCATTCATCAAATCAAGGAAGGCACCTATCGAAGTTTATGAAGAACCTAAGGAAACTAGATTTCAAGACACTACCATGACTGAAGCAGTTCAAGAAGTTGTTCATGAGTTTGAAGATCCGCAAGAACCTGTAGATCCACCTCATGAGGATAACTCTCACAAGAAGAAACCTGCATGGGCTAGAGAGCTCATTCAAGATACAGAAAGATTTGGCATTCCAGAAGAAGAACACAGAGCAAAGAAGAGAACCAGATCACATACCAGCTATGTTGCTTCACTCTGTGACATTATGAACAAAGAGCCTTCCAGTTAAGAAGAAGCAGTGGAAAAGAAAGAATGGAAGGATGCCATGGTTGAGGAATACCAATCAATAATAAATAATGATGTTTGGGATGTTGTACCAAGACCTAAAGAGAAGTTTGTTGTGACTTCTAAATGGATCTACAAAATCAAGCATGTTGTAGATGGCAGTGTAGACAAATACAAAGCAAGATTCGTAGCTCATGGCTTCTCTCAGAAAGAGGGAATAGATTATGAAGAAAATTTTGCACCTGTAGCCAAGTATACTTCCATCAGAACAGTACTTGCCCTGGTTGCAGCGGTGAAATGGAAAATACACCAGATGGATGTCAAGACTGCTTTCTTGAATGGTGTAGTTGAAGAGGAAGTATATGTGGAGCAGCCACTCGGTTTCAAAATACATGACAGGAAGTCATATCTGTGCAGATTGAAGAAATCCTTGTATGGCTTGAAACAAGCTCCCAGAACTTGGTATGGTAGGATGGATAGTTTCCTATCTAGTTTGGGCTTTACCAAGAGTAAAGCGGATTCCAACCTTTATTACAAGGTTGAGGAAGGGAATCCTGTGATTCTACTCTTGTATGTGGATGACTTATTTGTAACAGGAGATGACAGATTGATTTCAGATACTAAGAGAAAGCTTGTTTCCGAGTTCGATATGAAATATTTGGGAATGATGCATTATTTCCTAGGTATGGAGGTGTGGCAGAGTATAGGTGGGATCTTCCTTGTTCAAGGGAAGTACACAGTAGATATCCTGAAAACATTCATGATGATGGATTGCAAGGCCATGGCCACACCTATGGCATCAAATCTGAAGCTTCTATGTGATGCTTCATCTGAGCCGGTTGATGTCTCTATGTATCATCAGATGATTGTGTCCTTGATGTACCTGACGAACACGAGACCAGATATTTGCTTTACGGTGAACACATTGAGTTAGTTCCTAACCGATCGAGGAGTGTTCATCTGGTTGCTGTAAAGCATGTTCTGAGGTACCTGAAGGGTACAGTGGAGTATGGGCTCAAGTATGAGGGGAATCAAAAGTTTAACTTGCAGGGTTATGTTGATTCAGATTGGGCTGGCAGTGCTACAGATAGGAAGAGCACATATGGGTGCTGCTTTAGTATGGGATCAGATGTGATCTCTTGGTTTAGTAGGAAGGAGTCCTGTGTAGCACTGAGTACAGCTGAAGCAGAGTATGTTGCAGCCTGTTCAGCTAGTTGTGAGGCAGTATGGCTACAGAAGCTACTGTTTGAATTATTTGATCTCCCGTTGGATGCTACTGGTATCTTCTGTGATAACCAAAGTTGTGTGAAGTTGTCTGAGAACCTAGTGTTTCATGACAGGTCGAAACACATAGAGATCAAATATCACTATATTAGGGATATGGTGCAGAGAGGAGATTTGAATCTCTTGTA
This sequence comes from Larix kaempferi, assembly GCA_027924585.1. Lineage (NCBI taxonomy): Eukaryota > Viridiplantae > Streptophyta > Pinopsida > Pinales > Pinaceae > Larix > Larix kaempferi. The sequence continues at coordinate 35,820,230 of BSBM01000361.1, read as the reverse complement.
TGTTGCGACGGATGAGTAGATTGCAGATGTGCTGACGAAGCCACTAGCCAAGGTGAAGTTCGAGTACTTTAGAGAGAGGCTTGGTGTTCTTCGGATTGATGAAACTTCGAGGAAGAAGTGATGGACACATTTGCTGAAGCCATTCCAAGCATGTTGGAAGGAGGATCCTTCACATGGCTGTGGATGTAAGTGCTGGATGATGAGCATCAGGATGATGTTCTGGTTTCTGCTTTGTATGATCAATTGGATCATTTTTATATGTATGTATGTATGCATGATGTTGGATGCTGGATATGATCAGTTGGATCATTTATATGTATATGTATGTACGCATCATGTTGGATGTTGGATATGATCAGTTGGATCATTTATATGTATGTACGCATCATGTTGGATGCTGGATATGATCGGTTGGATCATGTGTATGTATTTTGTATAAGCATCATGTTGGATGCTTGGACCATGTATCTGTATATGTATCAGGTGGATACATTGTATGATCAGGTAGATCATGTATGTTGATATGTATCATGTATTTATATTTGTATCAAGTGGATACACTGTGTGATCAGGTGGATCATGTATGATGATATGTATCAGGTAGAGACTTGGTATGCATCAGGTAGATGCATTGTATGATCAGGATGATCATGGATGACGAGCTTCAGGATGTTTCTCCAGATGACATGCAGTAGGATGTTGCGGTGATGATGATTAGGATGATCATGTGTACATCAGGATGATGTATGGTGAGTATTAGGTTGATACTCTCTGGCCGTGGAATAGGTTGTGCAGATAAGCATGTAATTTGTGCCCTGGGAGATTTGCAGATAGTTTTCGAGGTTTTGCCTACGGCATGTAATTTGTACCCTGGGATATCTGGAAAATGATCTTTCAAGGTTTTGCTTGGGAGGACATATAATTTGTGCCCTGGGAGATCTGCAGATAGTCTTTCGAGGTTTTTCCTATGACATGTAATTTGTGCCCTGGGATATCTGGCAGATGCTCTTTCGAGGTTTTGTCCTATGGCATGTAATTTGTGCCCTGGGATATCCGATAGGTTGATCCGTGTGATCGTAATCAGTCCTGGGATGCTCTTTCGAGGTTTTTCCATGACCACATGTAATTTGTGCCCTAGGAGATCCGATAGGTTGAGCCTTGTGCTCGTAATTAGTCCTGGGATGCCCTTTCGAGGTTTTGTGGTGACCACATGTAATTTGTGCCCTGGGAGATCTGATAGGTTGAGCGTTGTGCTAGTAATCAGTCCTCAGATTCTCTTTCGAGGTTTTGTGGTGGGGTCACATGTAATAAGTCCTGGAGATCTGGATAGGATGAAAAAGGCCTCAGATGCTCTTTAGGGTTCTTGCTAGTCAAGAGACTCTTTTAAGGTTTTGTGACGCACGTAATAAGTCCTGAGATTTCCACAGTATGGCCAGTGATGATGAAGACCTGCAGGTGGTGGGCCTACATCCAGCATGAAAAAGGAGTGGCTCTATAGAACCTCCTATGACGAGTAGAGTCAGAGATTGGTTGAGATAGCAGCAGTAGTGATGATGATGATGACGATTCATCGATGACGATGATCCCGAGAAGAAGACTTGTCTAGCATATCTGTGTCGAGAAATACCTTCCTAGTTAAGAGGAAGTGTTGATGTATATGTAACTTCGGAATGTATTTCATCTATGTATTTCATATATATTTATTGTACCCTTATTAGAAATGTGTTATTCCTCTATAAGGAAGTGTCGTCATGTGGATTGACAAGTGTCGCAAGTGTGTGTACTTGCTGATGGGTTATTAGACAGCCATGTGTGGGGTCAACCCTGAAATACATAGATTATATTGTGGATGTACCTAGCTGGACAAGTCGGCCCCATAAGGTCACTGGGCAAACAGGTTAGTATAGATAGAGGTCAAGAGATATCTATTGGGATTATTCGGAAAGTCATATCTCTCTCACTCAGAAAGTGGCGCACTAGTGAGGAGGAGGATCATCTGCTTCTAGGAGACTATCTCAAGTGTATTTTGGTTGTACTTTTGTTGAGCCATTGCTCTCTCTATCTCTGAGGAAGTTGTGGGGTTTTGCACCTTAGGGTTTTCCCCACGGAAACTCTGTGTCTCTTGTCTCTCATGCTTTTGATTCTTGTGATGCTTGTCATGCTTATTGTGATTGTCATGCATTGATATACTGTATATGTTATTCTCTCAGTGAAGATCCTAGAGTAATGTGAATTAATGCTCAAAATTTAACAGTGTTCTCCATTCTGGATATTGGGAATCGTTGGATATAGGTGTTCATAATTATCTACTAAATGAAGGGGTGGCTGATCCTTCTTGTCAGAAAACCGAATTTAGGACAAACATTTTTTATATGTTATAACTTAGCTTATGTCCAGATCCCTACTATTTATAGCGGAAGTCGGAAGGGGGGAATTTTTTGCCTAGCCTTCGTAGATTAAATATTTATATATTTATCTCGTAAATGAAGGGTCGAACGATACTTCTTGTGGTTAGTATTATTCCAGTGTTCATTATTTTGGATATACATGAATTTACGGCCTAGCTTTCGTAGGTTGAATATTTGTACAATTCCCTCATAAATGAAGGGGTGGCCAATCCTTATTCTTCCCAGTATTCTTTTCATAATAGTTCTATACTGGAAGAAGGGTCGGTCAATCCTTTTTGTGCTCAGTATTCTTCTAGTGTTCACCATTTTGGATATACATGAATTGATGGCCTAGCCTTCATAGGTTGAATATTTTTATAATTCCCTCATAAAATAAGGGTTTTACAATTCCCTCATAAATGAAGGGGCAACCGACCCTTCTTCTACCAAGTATTCTTTTTATAATAGTTCTAGACTACAAGAATGGTCATTCGATCCTTCTTGTGTTTTCCATTCTGGATATAGGGAATTGATGGATATAGGTGTTCACAATTATCTACTAAACGAAGGGACGGCCAATCCTTCTTGTCGAAAATAGAAAGTAAGGACAAACATCTTTTTATAAGTTATAACTTAGCTCATGTCGGGATCCCTACTATTTACAATGGAAGTCGGAAGTCGGGAATTATCGGCCTAGACTTCGCAGATTAAATATTTTTACATTTCTCTCATAAGTGAAGTGTCAATCAACCGTTCTTGTGCTCATTGTTCTTCCAGTGTTCACCATTTTGGATATACATGAATTGATGGCCTAGCATTTGTAGGTTGAATATTTTTACAATTCCCTCATAAATGAAGGGGCGGTTGACCCTTCTTCTACACAGTATTATTTTCATAATATTTCTAGACTACAATAAGCGTTGGTCGATCCTTCTTGTGTTCTCCATTGTGGATATAGGGAATTTTTGGATATAGGTGTTCATAATTATCTACTAGACGAAGGGGGGACCGATCCTTCTTGTCATAAAACGGAAGTGTTGACACAAATCTATCAACAGGGGTTCAATCCACACAATTGTCAACAAAGCTTGACACAAAATACCATAGATATCGTCCCAGAAAGGGTTTAGCCTTTCCAGCAGCACTTGTAGAGCGAGTGAGGTCTCACCCGAGATACCTAAGGGGGATGCAGGAACCAAGTTTCCACAAGTATAATAGGACAAGCATCATTATCATTCAATCACAACGAAGCTCAGAAATCGACATAATCATCATTCAATTTAGAACACCATTATCTCATATTAGACATACTAATCAGATCTAGGAAGTAACAAATTATAGAAACATATCTAACTGATCGAAGATACATATCATAACTATGACATTTATAATTTATTCATAAAACACACTTAGCCATACTGTGACAACACACATTCAATCATACTGCTACATAGTACATCATATTGCGAAAAAGCAAATAAGAGAAAAAATCATAGCCAAATCATCCCTTCGTATTATACATCAGTTTGTCTTACACATCGCAGAAACAACAAGGATACACATCTGCAGAACCAATTACACCAAGACAAATATATAAGATAATATACCCTTAGGATTATAATGTAACCTCTATTTATAGTCTCATTATCCATTACAAAGTTGATCCACTTCGCAAACTAGGTCCGAAAGTCTGGAAATGTGTCCATGTAGGCGAAAGAAGCTAACAGCATGGTCTAGTACTAAAACAACATTCGACGACTGTTGCATGCCTAACATTGACGACCGCAACATCGAATTTTGTATTAGCGAAGAAGTCTTCCAATACTTCAAATATTCCTACGTCCTCTCCAGCTTGCATACCAATCGGTTATTGAAAGAATAGTGACAGAAAGAAGATTGATGTAAACGTGATTGGTGCCAAGAAACATAATGAAAAATCCATGTATTGGGACTTTGAGAGTGCTCGAAATTCCCATATATCATGCTGTGGTGAGGATTTTCCAAGGAGCCGATATCAAAATGCTCATATATCATGAGGAGAACTGAGGAGTGATCATAAGACTAAAACATTTCTGACAAAACAACAAAGGACATAGAACATAGGAAGTAAAGAAAAATGTCATGGCTTTATCGAAGATTTCAGTTTGCTGGGATATGGGGCATGGTTAGCCTATATATAGTGATTCAATAGTGAGATTATGGATTGACTAGGATGGGAATATGGGGAATGATAATTATCACAATATGGAGGTATGGTGGTCATAAATATCATTTGTAACGATTGTATATTTTGCTGGAGTAATCGTACATGTATCACTCCAATCGATTGTTTTTACAATGGCATGGTAGTGATCTTGAAAGTGCTAATGGTAAATGATGGCTTGTATCACTCGTGTGAAGAAAATAATCTCATCATGATTCAGTCGACATTATGTCTTGTCACGAAAAATTGATTATGTCTTGTCATGAACAAAATCTATAGTTACTATAGATAATATCTATGACCACCATCCTGTCATACTGTGATAATTACCATCCCCCATCCATCCCATCCCAGTCAATTCACCAGTTCACTAGCCACTCACTATATATAGGCTAAACCATACCCCATATTGCAGCAAAATGAAATCTTCAGGAAGTCACGTCACTCTTCTTTACCACCTCTGTTACCTTTCCTATGTTGTTTTATCAGAAATACTTGAGTCTTATGGTCACTCCCCAGTTCTCTTCGTGATATATGAGCATTTTGACATCAGTTCCCTAAAAAATCCTCACCACACCATGATATATGGGCATTTCGAGCACTCTCGAAGCCCCAAGATCAGGATTTCTCTCTAATGTGACTCAGTAGCTTCCAAGTGAAGCAAAAATCAAGTATGTGTATATGTATGAGAAGATAGTTCAAAAAACTAGAGAGTGTGTGAAGAGTAAGAGAGATCAAGAGAGAAAGGAGAAGAAGAAAATGTTCGTGATGTGTTTATGATCTCAATCTCATAGTTATGAAATGTATTAAAATCCCAATCTTTGTAAAAGGTGAAAGATCGAAGTAAATTCCATCTCTGTGTAATGCGACGAAGTTGCCCTATTTTAATGCGGTAATATATAAGTCTATAGTTTTATGTATTCATTCTCAAGAATGTTGAATATTGCATGTTGCACATCTTCTCCAGATTTACTTGCATGAATTTTGTCTACATTTACTATTTGTAAAATAAATCAAGATTTCCCAAATATTTCACTGTGGTAAAAGTTATGTTTTAACGAGGAGTAACTTTGACTGATTTTTATGTCTTAGTAAGAAATATTTTAATATAAATATTGTTTAAGAGTGGGCTTGTTGAAGTTGAATCTCGATAATTTTAAGAGGTCTGTGAAGTAAAAAGTTCCACCAAGTAAAGTGTTTTGCAAACTAAAGAGTCCATGAAGTAAATGCTCGTCGAAGTGAATTTTACTTGTCAAAGTAAATGCTTGTCAAAGTGAAGTTTACTCCGCGAAGTAAATGGCTGTTGAAGTGAAGTCCTTGGCGAAGTAAAAGTTTGTGACAAGACATAATGCCAACTAAATCATGATGATATTGTTTTCTTCACACATGTGATACAAGCCATCATTCATGATTAGCACCATCAGGATAACCTCCCTTAAAAACTTTCATCATATAAATCATCGCCATGTCAGCATACAATCCTTTCTCAAGGAATTGATTGGAGTGATACATATACAATTACTCCAGCAAAATCTACTGTCGCTACAAATTATATCTATGACCACCATTCCGCCATACTGTGATAATTACCATTCCCTAACCGTCACATCCTAGTCAATTCACCAATTCACTAGCCACTCACTATATATAGGCTGAAACATACCCCATATTGCAACAAATTGAAATCTTCAAGAATTTATGGAACTCTTCTTTGCCATCTTTGTTCCCTTTCCTTTGTTGTTTTATCATAAATACTTGAGTCTTATGGTCGCTCTCTTGTTCTCTTCGTGATATATGAGCGTTTCGACATCATTTCCCTGACAAATCCTCACCACACCATGATATATGGGAATTTTTAGCACTCTCGAATCCCCAAGACTAGGATTTATCATTATGTTCCTTGACACCAATCACGTTTTCCTCATTCTTCTTTCACTAACTGATTGGTGTACAAGTTAGAACGGACGTGATAAGATTAGTGGTTGATGTACCTGTTTTCTTGGACATTTCCTTCTCTAAAAAAACATGAGCTTCCATTGTTGTCAACGTTATTCTTCCAACAGTTGTCCAAGAATAGCCATGTTGTTAGATTTCGTCTACCAGCTCCTAGACTAGATGACCCATTTCCAGCCACGATAGTAGCCAATTGTCCAAAGTTGTTTGGTACCATACCATGTTGTCAGCTTTCGTCTACCAGCATGGAAATGCTCCCAGACTTGGCGACCCATTTCCATCCACGATAGTAGCCGGTACCAGCTTAGAGTCATCAACTATCTACACTTAGTTACAAGACAGGTCGTGGTGAAGTTCATATGTTTATCCAGCTCCAATTACTTTTTGATTTCTTCGGAACAAAGAAAGATCTTGTTCATGGAGGAGATGTTAGAGGATCCTAGGTCAACTGCCCGACTATATCCCATGTTCGACAACTTCGGAGAACATGTCGAACCATTGTGTCAACCACCACATGTCGAGTCAGTTAGTCATGTCGGTTAGTGAACCGATGGGTTGTTATGTAACTGTCTGTAAACTATATATATAGGCTTGAAAAGAGCAAATAAAAAACCTTAGTCTATGTCATGATTGGATAGAAAGGTTCCTTAAATAATAGAAAGAGCGCTCTTGTATCAGAAAGAATTGTTCAGTTGTATTAAAGTATTTATTAATTTAATATCCATACACTTCCAAGCTATTCTTTTAATTATTAAAGACAAGTTTGAGATAACAAGAACGTTTCGACATGCTACAAGAGCGATATAAGGTTCTGAGTATATTTATTGACAAGCAAGTAAGGAATTCTAGGACACACTAATCTAATTGATCAGGTATCATTTACTGAATGAATATTAAGGCATGTAGCTGCAAATACCAATGTTAAGAACATAACAATTAATAAGGTATTAAGGATGGGTAGCATAACTGGTCGCATCTCTCAGCCAAAGCCGACCCTTTATCATGAGCTTGTGGGTTTGATAATGCTTGGGTCCATTAGGATCAAGCTTGCACTTTTCAACAATAGATAGGCGATTCCTCCAATGTGGATGTGGGTTGGTGAACGTTGCATGGTGTACAACATGCAACAACACTTAACGCCAATAGATATTGGTATCATGTGTTGTAATGGTGGGTAATCATCCACTTCTCCTCCGTTATTTGAGAGTAGGAATGAAATTCTTGGAGTTTGTCCATCCTTAGAAATATTGTTACTGAGTGCACACTAAATTATATGGTATAATGAGTGGACTAATATATATATCAGCCACTGCCAGTAGTATTGCATGTATTATTCTCATTATCTATAGTTCGATTAAGAATAGAAATTTCCAATAGATATAACTAGTCGATACAATAACCATCTGATTGTCTTCCTGTTTTCTACTTTTGGAAAAACAAATATATTGAAGGACACATAGGATCACACCTGGTTGCATGGGTAATTTCCATCAAATTTAAAAAGATACCAGCTTTTATAATATCTCGTGTAGGTGGTTTCGGGATCACTAGAAGTGGGTTTCCATTACAATTTTTCATTCAGCGGAACGATCCTCAAATCGACATGTGGTAAGCAGTAAAAATTTCGCTACTACTTACCCTTTTCATTCTTCGCGCTAGTTGAAAGTGAGAAATCAACATAAACCATATATATTTTATTCCACTACTCACCCACCGTATATTTCTTCCCGACTTTAACACGTACCAAAGGTCATTTCACCAAAGTTTCCAACGTTATAGAACATGCACCTTTTCCTAGCGGATTCCCTATCCGCCATAGATCTCAACCCTCCTTGAATCCAAACCATTGATTTCTTATAAATTTTTACAAGATGTTTCGTTAACTATTATGATCCCATTTTTTCCTGGAGGCAATGTGTAATAAAGGTGATTTTTTTCTTAAATTACTTCGCTTGACGCATCAAGTTTTCATAAGAATTATCTGGCCGCAATCGTATTTACCTAACCTCCAAAATATTCGCAGTAGTTATGGGCAGTAGTTACGAGATAGAATTTTTTAGGGTTTGGGTTGCAGTTCCCCTGCAACAACAAGAAATTATCAGGTGCAACAATCGAAGCGGGTTGTATTTTATGCTCAGTCCCGTCTACGTTCGACGCAGCTCAAGAAGCCCTACGTAGGTTCCATGCTTGGTCCATACTCAAGTCGCACGATGCCACACTCTAGTTCCCATTCTAGGCTTGGTCTACTCCAAAGTCCATGCAGGTTCTAGGCTATTGAACTCTTATATAAACGAATCTCTCAGATGGGTTTAATTATTATTTTCGCTGCAACTTTATATATAGGACCATGACTGATTTATATATTAATTTTTTATAAACATGATGAACATATTTTGCATAACATTTAACACTAAGCTGTGTAGCTCATAAATTTAACCTTAAACATGAGATTTATCATAATATTGTCTAACATGAACAATAAACCAAAATTACACATACTGTTGAGTCCATACCAATGATCCTTACAGAACATCATATAATCTAAACTACTGGACATGACCCAAAAACTAGTACTTCTGATCTTTCCAATCATAAAACATCTAATAGACCAAAATAGTAGGGGTTATATGAATGTAGTTGTAGTTATATCAACAAGGGAGATATAGTTGTCCATAGGATTAATTTCAGTTGAACAGTTTGTTCGATGTTCCTTATTAAGCTGGGTGGCATGACATTGTTAGAAATCACTTTCTTTAAGTGTATGCATGGAAATATGTAATGTATTACTCATATCTAGTAATTTTTTATTTAGCAATTTTTTTAATGAAAAGTTGAGTTAATTTATTATTGTCAATTGAAGTGTAATTTTTTTAAATAAATCCCTTCATGCTAGAAGGGTGGTATGAATATATAACCTTCAACCTGAAATTAAGTTCATCCCTCCAAATTTGATCCTTGATACCTATTCCAAAAATTTATATAAGTTAAATCCATATGTTTGTATTGAAATGGTACCATTAATATCCTTAATATTCATTTATACAATCTTTAGACTAATTTTAAAAATCAAATATGCCACATGTCACAATATGAGTGTTCCATGTGTCACCATGGGAAACTAGATATCGACACTTTAACAAAAAAATTTATAGAAGTTTTGCTTCAAAGAGTTTTTTGGCAAGTCGAAATTTTTTCAAAGAAAGAGAGGTCGCTCTTTCCTCAGGTTGTTCTATTTTCGGGTGTTGGAAGTAGATGCTGAGGAGAAAGAGCATTTCGTCTCCTTCCTCAAGAGATTTTTTTTAGGTGTGGGGAAAGTAGATATGAACACTCTAACCACAAATTTCATAGGAACATTGCTTCGCACGGTTTGCTAGAAAATGGAAATATTCTCAAAGTAAGAGCGACCACTCTTTCTTTAAGCTGTTCTAATTTTGCAATTCCCTCATAAATGAAGGGGAGGCCGACCATTATTCTTCCTATTATTCTTTTCATAATAATTTTAGATTGCAAGAAGGGTCGGTCGATATTTCTTGTGTTTTTCATTCTGGATATAGGTGAATTGTTGGATATAGGTGTTCACAATTATCTACTAAACGAAGGGGCAACCGATCCTTCTTGTCGGAAAACAAAAGTTGTGACAAACATTTTTTATATGTTGTGACAAACATTTTTTATATGTTATAACTTATATGATGTCCATTTCCCTACTATTTACAACGGAATTCATAAGTCGGGAAATTGTCGGCATAGCCTTCGTAGATTAAATATTATTACATTTCTCTCGTAAATTAAGGTTCGGTCGATCCTTCTTGTGCTCAGTATTCTTCTAGTGTTTACCATTTTGGATATACATGAATTGATGGCTTAGCCTTTGTAGGTTCAATATTTTTACAGTTCCCTCATAAATGAAGGGGCAGACGACCCTTCTTCTGGCCATTATTCTTTTCATAATAGTTCTAGACTACAAGAAGGGTTGGTCGATCCTTCTTGTGTTCTCCATTCTGGATATCGGTGAATTGATGGATATAGGTGTTCATAATTATCTACTAAACAAAGGGGCGGATGATCCTTCTAGTCAGAAAATGGAAGTCGGCACAAATATTTTTTATATGTTATAACTTAGCTGATGTCTGGGTCCCTACTATTTACAGCGGAAGTCAAAAGTTGTCCTAGCCTTTGTAGATTAAAGTTTTTTACATTTCTCTCGTAAATGAAGGGATGGCCGAACCTTCTTGTGTTAAATTTTCAGAATTTACTTCAATCTGATCTAGGATCTTAACTGAGAGAACAACATGTACAGCATATCTACAGCATATCAATCATGGAAACAATAATGCAAGCACACAAGAGACACAAATATTTACTTAGGGAAAACCATAAAGGTGAAAAACCCCAATAACTTCCTCAGAGATAGATAGAGCAATGATACAACCAACCAAGAGAGATAGACATAACCTAGCAGCAGATCCTCCTCCTCCATAAGTGCACCTCTCCTCCTTGAGAGCATGTGTGAGAAGTGAGTGAGCAAATAGAGTGCCTCCCGCACTCTATTTATACTTGACTTGACTTGCCTTTTTACCTAACTCATGTCGGCTCGAACTTAACCACATAACATAATGCTGAGTGGGCCGACCCCCAATAGGGTGGTCTAATAACCCTTTGACCCACATGGCCGACCCCCAATAGGGTGGTCTAATAACCCTTTGACCCACATGACTTATACAGGGCCGACCCCAAACAAGGTGGTCTAATAACCCATCAAGTATAAGTTACGACACTTACAATATAAATGACGACACTTCCGTATAGAGGAATAATAACATCTCTATAGGAATACAATATACATATATGTGAAATACATTCCGAAGTTACATATACATCAACACTCCCTCTTAACTAGGAAGGTATTTCTCAGCACAGTTCTTCTAGCACAAGTCATCTTCTTTGGATCATCGTCACTAGATAATCGTCATCGAGTCATCATCATCGTCACTGCTGCTGCTATCTCAATCAATCTCTGAATCTACTCGTCATAGGAAGTTCTACAGAGCCAGTCCTTTTTCATACTGGATGTAGGCCCACCACCTGCAAGTCTTCGTCATCACTGGCCATACTGTGGAATCCTCAGGACTTATTACGTGCGTCACAAAACCTCGAAAGAGCATCCCAGGATGTTACGGGTACACAACTCCGACATGTAGGATCTCCCAGGGCGCTATTACATGTGACCCCACCACAAAACCTCGAAAGAGCATCTCAGGATGTTACGGGTACACAACTCCGACCTGAAATCTCCCAGGGCACAAATTACATGTGGTCCACCACAAAACCTCGCAAGAGCATCTCAGGATGTTACGGGTACACAACTCCGACCTGAAATCTCCCAGGGCGCTATTACATGTGGTCATGGCAAAACCTCGAAAGAGCATCTCAGGATGTTACGGGTACACAACTCCGACCTGAAATCTCCCAGGGCCCAAATTACATGCCATAGGACAAAACCTCGCAAGAGCATCTCAGGATGTTACGGGTACACAACTCCGACCTGAAATCTCCCAGGGCACAAATTACATGTCCTCCCAGAGCAATGTCTCGAAAGAGCTTCCCAGGCTGTTACGGGTACACAACTCCGACCTATAGGATCTCCCAGACATGCTCATCTGCACAACCTGATCCACGGCCACTGAGTATCAACCTGATACTCACCATACATCATCCTGATGTACTCATGATCATCCTGATCATCATCACTGCAACGTCCTGCTGCATGTCATCTGGAGCAACATCCTGAAGCTCACCATCCATGATCATCCTGATCATCATCACTGCAACGTCCTGCTGCATGATCCACCTGATCATCAATGCATCCACCTGATGCATACCAAGTATCTACCTGATACATATCATCATACATGATCCTCCTGATCATACAATGTATCCACCTGATACATGATACATATCACCATACATGATCCACCTGATACATATACAGATACATGGTCCAAGCATCCAACATGATGCATATACAAATTACATACACATGATCCAACTGATCATATCCAGCATTCAACATGATGCATCCATTCATAAATGATCCACCTGATCATATCCAGCATCGAACATGATGCGTACATACATACATAAAAATGATCCAACTGATCATATCCAGCATCCAACATGATGCGTACATACATACATAAAAATGATTCAACTGATCATATCCAGCATCCAACATGATGCGTACATACATACATAAAAATGATCCAACTGATCATATCAAGCAGAAACCAGAACATCATCCTGATGCTCATCATCCAGCGCTTACATCCACAGCCATGTGAAGGATCCTCCTTCCAACATGCTTGGAATGGCTTCAGCAAATGTGTCCATCACTTCTTCCTCGAAGTGTCCTCGATCTGAAGAATGCCAAGCCTCTCTCTGAAGTACTCGAACTTCACCTTGGCTAGTGGCTTCGTCAGCACATCTGCAATATGCTCGTCCGTCGCAACATACAGGAGCTTCACGGCTCCTCTCTGCACCATATCCCTGATATAGTGATATTTGATCTCTATGTGTTTCGACCTGTCATGAAACACAGGGTTCTCAGAGAGCTTCACACAACTCTGGTTATCACAGAAGATGCCAGTAGCCTCCAACGGGAGATCAAATAACTCAAACAGTAGCTTCCGTAGTCATACTGCCTCACAACTAGCTGAATAGGCTGCAACATACTTTGCCTCAGCTGTACTCAGTGCTACGCAGGACTGCTTCCTGCTAAACCAAGAGATCACACCTGATCCCATACTGAAGCAACACCCAGATGTGCTCTTCCTGTCTGCAGCACTGCCAGCCCAATCTGAATCAACATAACCCTGCAGGTTAAACTTTTGATTCGCCTCATACCTGAGCCCATAAACCACTGTACCCTTCAGGTACCTCAGAACATGCTTTACAGCAACCAGGTGAACACTCCTCGGATCCATCAGGAACTGTCTCAATGTGTTCACAGCAAAGCAAATGTCTGGTCTCGTGTTCGTCAGGTACATCAATGACCCAATCATCTGACGATACATAGAGACATCAACCAGCGCAGATGAAGCATCACATAGAAGCTTCAGATTCGATGCCATAGGTGTGGCCATGGCCTTGCAATCCATCATCCCAAATCTATTCAGGATATCAACTGTGTACTTCCCTTGACCAAGGAAGATCCCACCTGCACTCTGCCACACCTCCATACCAAAAACAAATAGTGCATCATTCCCAAATCTTTCATCTCGAACTCGGCAGTAAGCTTCCGCTGCGTGTCGACAATCAATCTATCTTCACCTGTAACAAACAGGTTATCCGCATACAAACGTAGTATCACTGGATTGCCTTCCTCAACCTTGTAGTAAAGGTTGGAATCCGCTTTACTCTTGGTAAAGCCCAAACTGGATAGAAAGCTGTCTATCCTACCATACCAAGTTCTGCACACATATAAGACTGCACCATGCTGTCTTGAAATCCATCTGGTTCATCTTCTATTTCATCACTTTTATATTTCTTAATGCTGCCATCTGCAACATGCTTGATCTGATAGTTCCATTTGGAAGTCATAACAAACTTCCCTTCACATCTTGGGACCGCATCCCAAACATCGTTCTTCATGATCGACGGATCATGGCATTCTTCCCGTATCCTGGGAACTTCAATATCTTCAATAGATAATTTGTTGCTGAACAAATGTTGTAGTTCTTCTTTTGTAGGAGATGGCATACGATCTTTCCTACACAACAAGTTAAATTGCATGATTAGAAAACATCTCATAGTTTTCAGAAGAAATTCTTACACATAAAGAAATATGCCATACAGTCATGCAATTAACTTAGCAAATGATTCAATACAACATTTATCCATATCCCGTAACTTTCTAGATGCCTTCCAATCTCTACCAGAACATTGTTAAGAGTGTGCACAACTCCCAACATGTCAGCAAAGAGGTTTCATTCTAGATAAGTAGCAATGGAATGTTGTACAGTGCCATAGGCCACTTACCCATGTGTATTAGTAGTATACTGTTCATTAATGCAACTATTCTAATATGCACAAGACATATCCTAAGTCTAGGAACATGAGCATATACATCATTGAACAATTTTACTTAAACAAACAAATATACAAGAAATGATAATTAAAATACTTATCTTTGTTTGTTCGTTGGGTGGACTCCCTCTGAGTCTTCGTTTCCTTGTAGGAGATGCTGGAGTCCTAATCTGAAGTAGCTTCTTCTACACCTTTATGTTGTGGAATGTAGAAACATGGTCAACTCCCTTTGAATATCTGCATCCTTGCAGAAACTACTGAAGTGTGCTCCTTTTCTTTATTGCAGGAACAACTGGAGTGTGCTCCCTCTTGATCTTTGCTTCCTAAATTACCTGTTCTTGAACTCATATTCATCCTTGGTCCCTATGCATGCTTATTAGTATCATGATTCATATAAAATCATACATTCATTAGTATACTATTAAAACACAATAATCTCAAGCATGTATACTCATGATCATTTCAATCAGAAATAATAAGCATTAGCATTCAAGGTTTATGTAGGATTCTTATGGTTAGTCAAATCATAAGAAGCATAACATGTCTAAACCTATAATTAATCAAACCTATGACTCTTCACGTTAGTTGAATCATCAATTAAGATAAGAGATATAATGTGCATAAAACCTGTTATTATTCAAACCTATACCATCATGATTCTTCTGGTTAGTCATATCATCAATTATGGTAAGAAACATAATATGCATACAATCATGATTATTCAAACCTATGACTTCATGAATAATCATGATCAACAACAGTATAAGATCCTAACACAAGGTAGGATTCTGTCTTGATATAGGAAAAACATACCTGGATTAGCATGCTAGCTATTTATGTCTAACATACTCATGATGTCTTCTTGTTCTTCTTCAATGACTTGTGCTAGTAACCTGTATATCTCATATGTTAACTATTACAAAACCAAGTTATACATACCTCGTAAATGGATCTTCTATGAGATCCATGACAATGGATGAATCTTTGTCCTCATGTTATCATGATCATATGTTCTTGGACCAGAACATGATCTGTCTTTCTTGGTGTACCTTTCATGTTAGTAGACAACATAAACCTCATACAACACCATAATGCATTAGTACAATCATAAGTGTCAACACCCTAACCAATGAATATCTTCTATCATGCATTCATAATTTTGTTAAGGTGATACAACAAATCTAAAATCAAAATTGTACTAACCGTAATAACATGAAGACAAACATACCATAAACTTAATCATGGAAAAATATCGAAACATACCTCGATGAGTCATACCTGTCGAGATCGCTTGTAATCTTCTTATGTAAGGCCTTATCCTCATCTCCCTCTGAGACAGGAACTTCTTCACTTATGCAGGTGATCAATCCATCTTCTTCTAGGATTAACCCAATCCACTTGATTTGCAAGAACTGGACCTTGAGCTGGATATGGGTTTGTCAGAGAAACCCCAAAAAATTCAAACTTTGAATTTCAAACTTCTGACAGGATAGAAATATGTGCCTTGATGTGCTGATCAAGTTGGTATATTCAAAAATTGAAAACTGCAAAGTTTCACTCCTCAATTTTGCTTTTGAAACTTCTGGATTCACTGGACGTGACCCTGAACGGGGGTTTGATGAAGCCCACTCTTCTGCCCAATCAAAATGTTTGATCCAAAAATAGAAGCTTCTATTTTTCTGAGGAGCTTCCAGCCGTGTTCATAGATTTCAAAAATTCCCATTTTTACAGAAGCCCTAATTTTCCACTTTTTTGATCAAAGTCCCGAACTAGGGTCTAATCAAGCCCGGCCTTCTGCCCAACCAAAAATTATGATCTTGGTCTCTAAATTTCTATTTTGATGAGTAGCATCCAGCCGTGGTCTCCGATTACAAAAATTCCAACTTTCTCCAAAGCCCAAAATTCCGGAAGCCATGAATGAAGGTACCAAAAAATAATTCTGTTTTGACAGAAATATGTACCTGATTGTTTCTGGTGTAACTCCAAAATTTTTGATCCACAGGGTCTGAAAAAGTTTCCTAAGATAGCCTAACCTGTTATCTTTCCATCCTGACAGGTCTGACCTCAATTGGATTCTCTGAGAGAGAGTTATGACAAATGTCGCAACGTGACCTGTTTTGGGATAAAACAGGAGAGCGAACTTGTACGGCGTTCCACGTGTCACTGTTTTAACTTCGGACTATGAAAACGTTTTCTGAGATAGCTAGGCCTGTTACCTTTCCATCCTAACAGGTCTGACCTCAATTGGACTCTCTGAGAGAGATTTATGCCAAATGTCGCAACGTGACCTGTTTATGGGATAATACAGGAGAGCGAACTTGTACGGCGTGCCACATGTCACTGGTTCAACTTCGGCCTCTGAAAACGTTTTCTGATATAGTACAGACTGTGTAATACTTGTCACTTTTTACGAAATTTCATTTGGAGCTTCCTAGCCCAAGATATGACCTTTTTCCCAAGGTCACCTGATTTTGACTCAGATCTGGAAGAGGCAGAAACCCTATATTGTACAGATCATAAATCACAAAGTACAACGAATTAGAGGTTGTCCTTTGGACACAAGATACCTGGAGATCTTAGCTTCGTCCTGTAACAATTTCAGATCTGAAAACTTCGCCAAAACGGATTTATAGCGAAAGTGCTACGATGACTGGTTTTTGTTATATCAAGCCCTAACATCGTAAGTGCAACAAGTGTCATACATGCCATATCATGCCTTCTTTCAGGCTAGCTCTGATACCATGTTAAATTTTCAGAATTTACTTCAATCTGATCTAGGATCTTAACTGAGAGAACAACATGTATAGCATATCTACAGCATATCAATCATGGAGACAATAATGCAAGCACACAAGAGACACAAAGATTTACTTGGGGAAAACCATAAAGGTGAAAAACCCCAATAACTTCCTCAGAGATAGATAGAGCAATGATACAACCAACCAAGAGAGATAGACATAACCTAGCAGCAGATCCTCCTCCTCCATAAGTGCACCTCTCCTCCTTGAGAGCATGTGTGAGAAGTGAGTGAGCAAATAGAGTGCCTCCCGCACTCTATTTATACTTGACTTGACTTGCCTTTTTACCTAACTCATGTCGGCTCGAACTTAACCACATAACATAATGCTGAGTGGGCCGACCCCCAATAGGGTGGTCTAATAACCCTTTGACCCACATGGCCGACCCCCAATAGGGTGGTCTAATAACCCTTTGACCCACATGACTTATACAGGGCCGACCCCAAACAAGGTGGTCTAATAACCCATCAAGTATAAGTTACGACACTTACAATATAAATGACGACACTTCCGTATAGAGGAATAATAACATCTCTATAGGAATACAATATACATATATGTGAAATACATTCCGAAGTTACATATACATCAACATCTTGTGCTCAATATTATTATAGTGTTCACCATTTTGGATATACATGAATTGACGACCTAGCCTTCGTAGGTTGAATATTTTTACAATTCCCTCATAAATGAAGGGGCGACCGACCCTTCTTCTGCCCTGTATTCTTTTCATAATAGTTCTAGACTGCAAGAAGGGTCGGTCGATCCTTGTGTTCTCCATTATGGATATAGGGAATTGCTGGATATAGGTGTTCACAATTATCCACTAAATGAAGGGGTGGCCGATCCTTCTTGTCGAAAAATGGAATTCGAGACAAACATTTTATATATATTATAACATAGCTTATGTCCAAATCCCTACTATTTACAGTAGAAGTCGGAAGGCGGGAATTGTTGTCCTAGCCTTCGTATATTAAATATTTTTACATTTTTCTCATAAATGAGGGGTCAAATGACCCTTCTTGTGCTCAGTATTCTTAGAGTGTTCACCATTTTGGACATACATGAATTGATACCCTAGCCTTCGTAGGTTGAATATTTTTTCAATTCCCTCATAAATGAAGGGGCGGTCGACCCTTCTTCTCCCCAGTATTCTTTTCATAATAGTTCTAGATTGCAATAAGGGTCGATCGATCCTTCTTATGCTCATTTGTCATGTCCCTTCCATAGGGACCTTGATCAAGAATTGGATCCTCCCCATCCCTAGGGGGTCTAAGAAAGTTCATTAAGAGAATTATTGGTCAGGGGTGAATTTTGGACACAAATTACATTTAATTATTGTTGCACTTAATTAATTCTGAGTTTGTTTATTATTGAATAAGCATTTTATTATTAATAAATAATGTGTTGGCAAGTGGATAAGTTTAGGAGGGCGCATTGGGTCAAGGAGGACCCTGTAAAATTAGTCACAGCAGATCTAATGAACAAGTAAATCAATCACAACAGATGAACATAGAAAATATGGTGCAAAACTGTGCAAAACATGCAGCAGTGCTATCTATCCCAGAAAGGGTGAATGAATTACAATACAAACTGTCACAATGATAGAGCAATTCGAATTGCCTAAGGAGGTCATTCGAATCACTGAATGGAGTAGCTTGAATCTGTCTAGGAGTCCTCATAAATCATCGGTGGTGCTCATCAATCACAACAACCAGTCATCCAGGTGTCAATCTGAGTCTAACTGAGTATAATAAATGTAACTGAAGTGTGTAGCACTGATATAGGATCTGGAGGCTCAGTGGGGGCGCATGGGAGGCTAACTGAAGTCAGAACAAGTCACCTAATCAAACTGGAGGTCAAACGGAAGTGATACAGTCAGTCGGGAGTGAAACTAGCCTCAAATCAGGGAGAATCGGAGCTAACTGAATGTAACTGAAGTGAATCTGCAGTGGTAGGTGAGCAAGTGCGCCCTTCTCTGGAAGTAGGTGAGAAGTGGGCGCCTTTCAGCTTAGGAGGGCTAAAACTCTGTGGTAAGTGGCTCCCGGGTGCTAGAAGAAGGTGGATAAGGTGCTGGAGGCATCAAACTGGTAACTGGGATGCATGCCTGTGCATGCAGAATCCTGAAATAGATCATATCCTGAAATAGATCATGCAAGATCCTGAAATAGATGATGTATCCCGAAATAGATGATGTGGATATCCGAACACCCCCCCTCAAGCTAGACTATGATGTGCCAACTAAAATAATGTGGGGCCCTGGTAACTAAGACCAAAGGTCACCCCAATACAATAATCCAAAAAATGCTGAAAATAAACTAAGTGAGGAAAGAGGGAAAACCCAGTGGGAAGAAAGCCCCCCCTCAAGCTAAAGCATAATAATGAATCAATCTGTCTCCACCATGATGGAACTCACCCCCAACAGTGAACGGAGGTAAGAGAACTTCTTCTCAGTGAAGCTCTTGGTGAAGATGTCTGCAATTTGCTCATCAGTAGGGCAATATTGCAGAATGATGGTGCGGTCATGCACCAACTGTCGAATGTAATGCATATGAATCTCAATGTGTTTGGTCCTCTGCCGCTGAACTGGATCTGTGGAGATCTTGATAGCACTTTGATTGTCACAAAATAGGACAGTCGAAGTAGTGCCACCAAAACCAAACTCGGAAAGAATACCCTGCAACTAAACTGCCTGAATGCAGGCATTGACTGCCCCTCGATACTCTGCCTCTGCTGAAGAAAGTGAAATGGCTGCTTGCTTTTTGCTGGACCAGCAAATAGCACCATGACCAATCATGAAAACATAACCGGAAGTGGACTTCCGATCAATGCTATCACCTGCCCAATCTGAATCAGTAAAACCAATGAAATCTAGCTTAGAATCTGCAGCATAATGTATGCCAAACTGTCTCGTACCTTGCACATACTGCAAGATCCGCTTGGTTGCTTTCCAATGAAGCTCATGTGGCTGCTGCATATATCTTGACACGGCACTCACGGCATATGAGATATTAGGCCGTGAATGTGTCAAATAAAGTAGTGAACCAATCAACTATCGATACATACTGCAATCTGCAAGCGGTGTGGAATCTCCCTCCTCAAGACTGATTCCTGAGAGGAATGGGAACGGGGCTGCCTTACATTCAGCCATATTAAACTTCAATAACAGGTCGGAAGCATATTTTTGCTGAGATATAGTGATCCCATCGAAATTTTGAGCTATCTCCAAGCCCAAAAAGTGACTCAGCAAGCCCAAATCGCTCATGTCAAAAGCTAGATTTAAGGCAGATTTTAGCTTGTTTATTGAAGTAAGTGTGCTACCAGTAATAAGCAGATCATCAAAATAAAGTACAATAACCAACAAATTACCTTTAACTCACTGAATATAGACATTCGGATCAGATTTGCATCTTTGGAAATTCTGAGAAAGAAGGAAGGAGTCCATCTTTGCGTACCAAGCTCTTGGGGCCTGTTTTAACCCGTACAAAGATTTCTTCAATCTACAAACCAATGATGGATCTGATGTATAACCCTCTGGCTGCTGCATATAGACCTCTTCAGCAAGGTCTCCATGTAAAAATGCACTCTTCACATCCATGTGATGCACCTCCCAGTGCTTGGATGCGGCAATAGCTAAAACAAGGCGGATGGAATCCATCTTTGCAACCGGTGCAAAGGTCTCTGTGTAGTCCACTCCTTGGACTTGGGAAAAACCTTTTGCCACCAACCTTGCTTTATATTTGCTGATAGTGCCATCAGCAGCAACTTTAGTACGGTAGACCCATTTACACTTCACTAATTTTCTTCCAGGTGGAAGAGAAACTAGCTCCCATGTATTGTTCTTTTGAAGAGAACTGTACTCTTCATCCATGGCACTTTTCCATCTCGGATCTCGATGGGCTGAATAGTATGATTGGGGATCTGAACCAGCCATCAAATAACAAATCTCAGGAATAAATGGATCAGCAATAGAAAGAGCCATACCTGCACTTTGAAAGTCTCCTCTTGTTCGTCTCGGATCAGCAGGATTTCCAAGACTAGAACCAGCAGATTGTAGAGTGTTTTGGGCCCACTTTGGTAACTGAGGGGGATCTGAATGGTCGAATTCTGAACCTGATATGTCATGATCATCATATGCTGCTACAATATCAGAAATATCATAACTCATACCTTCATTATCGCTGCTCGAATCTTCTTCTGGTGAAGGCGGTGAATCGGCAGTTTTCTCCTCAACTAGTTGCAAATCTTGAAGCGGTTCTTCAAACTGCACACTGCGCTCTATGAATATCTTTTTAGATCTGATATCCATGAGTTTATATGCTTTTGATTCTTCCCCATATCCTATCAATATGCACTCTATACTTTGTGGATCCAAAGCTCGTCTCTTCTCAGAAGGAATTCTAGCCCATGCAGTAGAGCCAAAAACTCTCAAATTTGACACATCCGGTTTGTGACCAAAGAATGCTTCGAAAGGAGTCATACCTTTCACGGATGAATGTGGAACACGGTTCTGTATATATGCAGCAACATTGATTGCTTCAGCCCAAATATTTGCAGCCAAACCTTTCGATTCAATCATGCATGTAGCCATCTCTTTCAGTGACCGGTTTTTCCTTTCCGCTACACCGTTCTGCTGGGGTGTGTAGGGAACTGTATGTTGGATCTTGATTCCGCTTTGGGAACAAAGTTGCAGCAACTAGGACTTGATATATTCCCCACCATTATCATATCTAAGAGCTTTGATCTTGCTCTCAGTGGTGGTCTCGACAGAATCCTTAAAATCCTGGAATTTTCCAAGCACTTCTGACTTGTTTTTGAGAAAGAATACCCATGTAAAGCGGGAAAAATCGTCAATAAATGTCAAAACATACCTTGAACCATTTAATGACATATGGGGCAGCGGACCACTGATATCAGAATGGATCAATCCCAAAATAGTAGAGGCTCTGCTAGCCTTGCCGCGGTCGAATCTGTGCTCGGGGTGCTTCCCAATAATGCAACCAGTGCATATTCCCTTCGAGGAACGGAGTTGTGGAAGCCCATCTACCATGGATTTATTTGATAGCAGAAGCAAATACTTATAATTTAGATGTCCAAATCTTTCATGCCAAAGCCTACTAACCTCATTACCATGTGTGCGAAGAGCAGTGGGCTTTGCAAGCGGAATAAAGTGCGAAAACTCATAACATTTAGCAGTGTGGTTTGCCTTTCCAACCACAACTAGTCTTCCACTTTTGATATCAGAAATTTCAACTGTATTAGGGCTGAATGTGACTTTCTTTGGATCACCAGTATGTGTCATTTGATACACAGAAAGGAGATTCGAAGCTAAGGAAGGCACATAGAGAACATTCTGAAAGCATCCATGTTCTACATGAATCGTACCTTTGCCCTTTGAAGAAATTTTTGAGTCATCTCCCAAATGGATGGGGATGGAGATGTTTGGATCGAATGAGGAAAAAGAATCAATGTTTGCAGCCATATGATTTGATGCACCCGAATCTATCAAGAGAGTTGAGGGCTTCGAAACCGTTGCCATGAGTGCTTGTCCTCTTTCATGATCATCATTCCGATCCTTCTTCCTTGCACCGTCAGGAAGGGTTATGTTGTTCTTTTCCAAAAGGAGGGCCATTTGATCTATACTCTTCTTCATACATGAACTTTTGGGATGAAAGCCACGGTTACAATAAGTACATTTAGATTTTTGGTTACCTTCTTTGCCCTTTTGCTTGGATTTCGAACTGGATGGTGCATCCGTTTGCTTGCCTTTGTCTTTTTGCTTGTGAGGCTCGAATTTGGGCTTCTCCTTCTTTAGCTTTCCTTTACCATTCGAGATCTTGGGTCCTTGAACAAATAGGGCTGAATCTTTGGAGCTTATGGACCCCATTTGAATCAACTTGTCATGCTCTTTCGTAACGGACTCAATGAAGGCATTCAAGGTAGGCATCTTCCAATTCGGGGTAGTTAGCCGACCGGAATTGAAAGTAGAGACAAATACCGAATAATCTTTCCCAAGCTTGCTTAGAATGGAGAGGATCAACTATTTATCCTCTTTGATAACACCACTGTTCTTCAATTGCAAGTTCAAGTTCTTGAATTTTGTGAAGAATTCATTGATGGTCTCGAAATTCTCAGGATTAAGGCCAATCAATTCATTCTCTAATTGAAAAGCCCTAAGCTCATCCTGCTTGCCGAATAGTGTCTCAAGTTGCTCCCATATGGCTTTTGGAGTCTTCAATCCGCTGAGATGGAAGTGAAGATCCTTGGAGATGGAGAGACAAAGAAGACCGTAAGCTTCATCAAGCTTGTTGTAGTGTTTAGTTCTTTCTGCTACATTGTTTGGCTCCAATTCAAGACCAAGAGTGACTCGGTAGTAACCTTTTGAACGTAATATGATCTCCATATCATCTTTCCAATCAAAATAATTGAATGGGGTGAGGATAGGCTTTGAAGAAGAGTATTCCATTGCAAGGATTGAGTCAACTGATGAAGAGGAAGCTTGCATGCAGACTATAGCAAATGCAATTGCTGTAGAAAGGCTTGCATGCAGAAGGTAGCGAGTGCAATTGGAGGAGACAATAAACCTGCAAATCACATCAAAACAACCACAATAAGGTCGAACAATCCACCCTTTGAGAGTTGCATCACACCTGGGATTGGATTTCAAGCAATGTTGAATGGGTCCAATGTATCAGATCCAGGAATTATGTGGTAACTCAAGCTTCTGGAGTGGTATTGGAATATTTTTCAAGCTTTGCATGCACAGGAGCGAATGCCCTTGAGATATCTCATGCCAAACTTTTTGCAATTTTTAGCAATTCAGTCAAATCTTCTTGTATAAACACCTGTAGAAAAGAGATCTTGTCCCTGCAATGGCTCTGATACCATGTAAAATTAGTCACAGCAGATCTAATGAACAAGTAAATCAATCACAACAGATGAACATAGAAAATATGGTGCAAAACTGTGCAAAACATGCAGCAGTGCTATCTATCCCAGAAAGGGTGAATGAATTACAATACAAACTGTCACAATGACAGAGCAATTCGAATTGCCTAAGGAGGTCATTCGAATCACTGAATGGAGTAGCTTGACTCTGTCTAGGAGTCCTCATAAATCATCGGTGGTGCTCATCAATCACAACAACCAGTCATCCAGGTGTCAATCTGAGTCTAACTGAGTATAATAAATGTAACTGAAGTGTGTAGCATTGATATAGGATCTGGAGGCTCAGTGGGGGCGCATGGGAGGCTAACTGAAGTCAGAACAAGTCACCTAATCAAACTGGAGGTCAAACGAAAGTGATACAGTCAGTCGGGAGTGAAACTAGCCTCAAATCAGGGAGAATCGGAGCTAACTGAATGTAACTGAAGTGAATCTGCAGTGGTAGGTGAGCAAGTGCACCCTTCTCTGGCAGTAGGTGAGAAGTGGGCGCCTTTCAGCTTAGGAGGGCTAAAACTCTATGGTAAGTGGCTCCCGGGTGCTAGAAGAAGGTGGATAAGGTGCTGGAGGCATCAAACTGGTGACTGGGATGCATGCCTGTGCATGCAGAATCCTGAAATAGATCATATCCTGAAATAGATCATGCAAGATCCTGAAATGGATGATGTATCCCGAAATAGATGATGTGGATATCCGAACAGACCCCACCTACTCTGTTGGATATTGTAACTTCTAAGAATATTATATTTGTACATTATTTATTCCGGAGATGTTCCATACCTCCGATGTGATTATACTATGAATCCGGAGATGTTTATTCCTCCGAATTGGTTGTGGTAACTAGGGTTATTAGACCCACCATGTGGTGGTCGGCCCAATCAGTTATAATGGGTTATTTAACCTAATGGTTAAATACGAGCCTACATGTACTTGTGTAAAATACATGTCAGTGTAGTGTATAAATAGAGGAGGTATGTTCCTCATTTGACACACACACACACTTGAGAAAGGCGCACTTATGGAGGAGAGGTATGCTATGGTGGAGGGGGAGATCATGTCTTTGGTTTTCATCTTTGTATATTGCTGGTCATCTATATTGAGGAAGCTTTGCTGGGTTTTCTACCCCATGAGGGTTTCCCAGGATAAATTTGTGTCTCTTGTGTTTATGCTATGCTTGTTGTTTCTTCAGTGATCCTGTATATGCTATTATTGTGAAATGGAATGTAATGCTGCTATTTTCTGTATTAGCATATTAAATTTTAACATGGTATCAGAGCTAAACTGAAGGAAGGCAAGGTATGGCACTTACGACACTTGCTTTACTTACGACAATTTGAAGGTTAGGGTTTTATATAGCAAAAACCAGTCATCGTGGAACTTTCGCTATAAATCCATTTTGGCGAAGGTTCAAGATCTAAAACCTTTACAGGTCGTAGATAACATCTCCAGGTATCTTGTGTCCAAAGGGAACCCTCAGATTCGTTGTACTTTGTAGGTTATGATCAGTACAAGTTAGGGTTTCTTCCTCTTCCAGATCTCAGTCAAAATCAGGTGACCTTGGAAAAAAGGTCATAACTTGGGCTAGGAAGCTCCAAATGAAATTTCGTAAAAAGTGACAGCTAGTACATAGACTGTACTATGTCAAGAAACTTTTTCAGAGGCCGAAGGTAAACCAGTGACATGTGGCACACCGTACACGTTTGCTCTCCTATTTTATCCCATAAACAGGTCACGTTGCGACACTTGGCATAACTCTCTTTCAGAGAGTCCAATTGAGGTTAGACCTGTCAGGATGGAAAGATAACAGGGCGAGCTATCTCAGGAAAAGTTTTCAGAGTCCGAAGTTCAAACAGTGACACGTGGCACGCCGTACAAGTTCGCTCTCCTGTTCTATCCCATAAACAGGTCACGTTGCGACACTTGGCATAACTCTCTCTCAGAAAATCCAATTGAGGTCAGACCTGTCAGGATGGAAAGATGACAGGTTAGGCTACCGTATAAAAGGTTTTCAGACCCTGTGGAGTAGAAATTTCAGAGTTATAGCGGAAACAATAAGGTGCATATTTATGTCAAAACAGAATTATTTTTGGAGCACCTTTATTCATGGCTTCCGGAATTTAGGGTTTCGGAGAAAGTTAGAATTTTTGGAATCAGAGTCCATGGCTGGTCCTCAGAAAAATAAGATTTTAGAGCCTTGGATCGAACCTTTTGATTGGACAGAAGGGTGGGCTTCATCAAACCCTAGTTCGGGTTCCTGTCCAGAAGATCCAGAAGTTTCGAAGGCAATTTTGAGGGGTCAAATTTTGGAGATTTCAAGATTGAAGAATGCTAGGTTGATCAGCTCAGCAAGACACATTCTTCCATCCATTCAGAAGTGTGAAAGTCAAAGAACGAATTTTTAGGGTTTCTCTAGCAAACCCTAATCAAGCTCCAGATCAAGTTTCAAGGGGAGTTGAGGCTAAGGCTTTACATAAGAAGACTACAAAAAAAGTCTCGACAGGTATGACTTAAGGAGGTTCAGGTATGCCTTGAAATCTGATTCTTGATTAAAGTTCATAATGTGTTTGTCTTCATGTTATTTATTAGTACAATCTTGATTAATGTTATTAATTATCTTATCACCCTAGTAACAATATGAATGCATGTGAATGATCGAAGACATTCATTGATTAGGGCTATATGATTGTACTTATGCATTATGGTGTTGTGTGAGGTTGATGTTGTCTGCTAACAAGACACAGGTACATCACAAAAGACAAATCAAGTTCCATGACCATGACAACATGAAGACAAAGACTCACGAGGTATGTATGACTTTGTTATATCATGTTTAACCTACGAGATATGCAGGTTCTAGCTCAGGATCTCTAAATCATTGAAGAGATTGTTTAGGTGAGTTGTACATAACTAAGCAGGTATACTAATCCAAGTATGTTTTCCTGTGTCATGTTAGAATCTTACCTTGTGTAAGTATACTTGGTATGATTGGTTAGTAATCAAGGGTTTATGCATATTATGTCTCTTATCTTGGTTGATGATTTAACTAACTAGATCAAACAAGAATATGCATGAGTAAAAGAAGACTTCCTTGAAACCCTGAATACTAATGATCATGACTGTACATATTCAAGATTATTTAGAATTAGAATGTTTTGATAATATTGAGAATATACTAATGAATGTATGTTTGTGTATGAGATCATGAGGATGACACTAGTGTACACTTGAGCATGCACAGTGGTACAGAATGAATAGAAGTTCAGAAGACATACAGAAGATCAAGCGGGAGGCAACCACACAAACATAAAAGATAAGTATTTGGGCTGTTATTAGAAATAGTAAATGATATTGCTTGTATGCATATTTGTATTCCTAGAATATATCATGCTGAGTATAAACATTCATAAAGCACTAAACAGTATACTACTAATATGCATATGATTGGTAAATTGGACAAACATTCCATTGTTGCTTGTCTAGAATGAAACCTCTTTGCTGACATGCTGAGAGCTGTGCACACTCTCAATAGTATGTTCTGGTAGAGATGGAAGGCATCTAGATAGCCACTGTATGCATACAGGATATGGGAAAGTGTTGTGCCAAAGTATTGGTCAAAATAGTTGCATAACTATGTAAATGATATATGTATGCATAATAGGTTATCATGTCAATATGATTTATGATTATGAAGTATTACTAATCATGTACTTAATTTTGATTTGTAGGAAATATCATGATGAATGACGAACTCTGAACAAGCGATGGATGTTCAACAAAAGATTTACAAATCAAACACACTATAAAAAGCTTGTGGTTAAGAGATTCTCTTAGAAAGAGGAAGAGAATCATGATGAGATGTTTTGCTCCAAGGGACTAGATAAGATCATTCTCTTAATAATGTAATCAGGTTCTGTATGGGTTCCTAGGATCGGTAGTCAATTGATGAGCTTAATGATCATCATGGGTGATGTGGAATGCAAGAAGGAACTCACCACAGAGTTCGAATGATTTTGAGGCTCATATTAGTAGACCCATCTGACAAGAGATGGCACAAATAGATATGCAGAAGATCACTCAATGCTGAGTGTGAATAATGGACAATTGACAGCTTCATGACAAAGCTTGGGCTTTACCAGAAGTAAAGCTGTTCCTAACCTTTACCTTAAGGTTGTGGATGATGAACCTATCATACCATTATTGCATGACGATGATCTCTTTCTGACAAGGAATGAGAAACAGGTCATGAAAATGGCTGCAGAAATGAAAATGAAAGATCTCGGATTAATGCACTACTTCTTAGGTCTAGAAGTATGGCAATATCCAAAAGGAATCTTTTAAATCAAGGTAAGTATGCTGTGAAGTTTCTAAAAAAAAAAAAAGATTTGATATGTTGGAGTATAAAGCCATGGCCACTCCCATGGACTCCAACTTGAAGTTGTTAGTTAATGACTCATCGTATTTAGTGGACCTAACCCTATATAGACAAATCATTGGGACATTGATGTATTTAACAAATACTAGGCCAGATATATGCTTTGTTGTAAATACCCTAAGTCAGTATCTAGTAGAACCTAATAGCTACAAAGCATGTAGCGAGGTACCTAAAAGGTACATTAGATTTTTGGTCTATATTATCTTGGAGGTCATGAACTCCGTTTACATGGTTACTCAGATTCTGATTGGGCAGGAAGTGTCTCAGACAGAAAGAGTACATCAGGTGGATGTTATAGTCTTGAATCTGCCATGATCTCATGGTTCAGCAAGAAACAATCTAGTGTGGCTCTCAGTATTGCTGAAGCAGAATATATGGCTGTCTGCTCTGCCAGCTGTGAAGCAGTGTGGCTTCAGAAGCTATTATATGGAGTGTTTGACTTAGAAATGGATCCCACTGTGATTATGTGTGACAATCAAAGCTGCATTAAGATGACTAAAAATCCTATGTTCCACGATAAGTCAAAACACATAGAGATCCGATACTTCTATATACGAGATATGGTGCAGAGAGGAGCTATCAAGCTCGAGTATATAAGCACCAAGGATAAGATTGTTGATATCTTGACTAAACCTCTGTCTTGAGTAAAGTTTGAATACTTCCGAGACAAGCTTGGTATAGTCCAGAAGGACCCTCCTCGAAAGGGGGAGTAGCATAGTATCTGATAACAAGTCTGTCTCATCAATGATGAGGTTACCTTTTTACTGCACCTAGTTACTTAGAATTATTTAGATTTAGGAATCTTATATTTTTTCTTTTGATGATAGATGTATACATGCTTTTGATGATAGATGTATACATGCTTTTGATGTTAGATATACATGCTTTTGATGATAGATGTATACATGCTTTTGATGATAGATGTTATGCATGTTTTGATGATGAGGATACATGTTTTGTTATACATGTTTTGATGATGAGGATACATGTTTTGTTATACATGTTTTGATGATGAGGTTACATGATGCCTTGATGTATTGATACATGTTTGTACTTGTATGGATGAAGATACTTGTACCCATAGTGATGTGGGGATTGGATCATCCCTGGACTTCAGTCCTAAAGAGATCCGTAGACGTATGTCTTCGAGAATGAAGTCCTTGGTGGACTTGAGGGGATTGGATCATCCCTGGACTTCAGTCCTAAAGAGAGCCGTAGACGTATGTCTTCAAGAATGAAGTCCTTGGTGGACTTGAGGGGATTGGATCATTCCTGGACTTCAGTCCTAAAGAGAGCCGTAGACGTATGTCTTCGAGAATGAAGTCCTTGGTGGACTTGAGGGGATTGGATCATCCCTGGACTTCAGTCCTAAAGAGAGCCGTAGACGTATGTATTCGAGAATGAAGTCCTTGGTTAACTTGAGGGGATTGGATCATCCCTGGACTTCAGTCCTAAAGAGAGCCATAGATGTATGTCTTCAAGAATGAAGTCCTTGGTGGACTTGAGGGGATTGGATCATCCCTGGACTTCAGTCCTAAAGAGAGCCGTAGACGTATGTCTCCGAGAACAAAATCCTGAATGAATAGGTAAGGGGATTGGATCGTCCTTGGAATATTAGTCCTTTGAATTGAGCCGTAGATATGATGTCTCCGAGAACAAAATCATGAATGAACAGGTAAGGGGATTGGATCGTCCTCGGACTATGGTCCTTTGAATTGAGCCGTAGACATGAGGTCTCCGAGAATTGAACGATAGGACTGGATCGTCCCTGAACTTCGGTTCAAAAGGTACATGATAGGACTAGATCGTCCCTGGACTTCGGTTCAAAAGGTACATGATAGGACTGGATCGTCCCTGGACTTCGGTTCAAAAGGTACATGATAAGACTGGATCGTCCCTGGACTTCGGTTCAAAAGGTACATGATAGGACTGGATCGTCCCTGGACCTCGGTTCAAAATGTACGTGACAAATCCTAGAATTGTTCTAGGTTACATCCAGCATGAAACAGGGTTGGCTCTGTAGATGTGATACATCCAGCATGAAACAGGGCTGGCTCTATAGATGTGATACATCCAGCATGAAACAGGGCTGGCTCTATAGATGTGATACATCCAGCATGAAACAGGGCTGGCTCTGTAGATGTGATACATCCAGCATGAAACAGGGCTGGCTCTGTAGATGTGATACATCCAACATGAAACAGGGCTGGCTCTGTAGATGTGATACATCCAGCATGAAATAGGGCTGGCTCTGTAGATGTGATACATCCAGCATGAAACAGGGCTGGCTCTGTAGATGTGATACATCCAGCATGAAACAGGGTTGGCTCTGTAGATGTGATACATCCAGCATGAAACAGGGCTGGCTCTGTAGATGTGATACATCCAACATGAAACAGGGCTGGCTCTGTAGACGTGACACATCCAGCATGAAAGAGGACTGGCTCTGTGGCGGTAAATCCTAGATCTGATCTAGGTCACATCCAGTATGAAAAAGGACTGGCACTGTGGTTGGGATTAGATCGTCCCTAGACATGAGACTTGTCTTAAAGAGATAAGGATTGATCATCCTGGAACTTGATCTTGATTGTATCATCCATGGACCTATGTCCTAAAGAGAGCAGGATTGATCATCATGTAATATGATCGTGTGATGACGATGCTGATGATCGTGTGATGATGATGCTGATGATCGTGTGATGACGATGCTGATGATCGTGTGATGATGATGCTGATGATCGTGTGATGACGATGCTGATGACGATGTTGTTGATCGTATGATGACGATGTTGATATTCGTATGATGACGAAGCTGATGATCATGTGATTACGATGCTGATGATTGTGTGATGATGATGCTGATGATCGTGTGATGACGATGTTGATCGTGTGATGACGATGCTGATGATCGCATGATGACGATGCTGTTGATCGTATGATGACGATGCTGTTGATCGTATGATGACGATGTTGATATTCATATGATGACGATGCTGATGATCGTGTGATGACGATGCTAATGATCGTGTGATGACGATGCTAATGATCGTGTGATGACGATGCTGATGATCGTGAGGATTCAGATATTGATGTTGCTATAGCTGTTTGAGTACTGCAGAAGATAAAGACTCAGTACTGAAAATGTTGATGTTCCAGTAACTGGTTGAGTTACTGATGATGTTGAGAAAGCTTCCAATGATTTATAGATGTATCATGTATGATGTATGACTCGTTGCTCCTGCGGATGTTGTTATAATATCCTTCTCGTTAAGGGGGAGTGTTGGATATTGTAACTTCTAAGAATATTATATTTGTACATTATTTATTCCAGAGATGTTCCATACCTCCGATGTGATTATACTATGAATCCGGAGATGTTTATTCCTCCGAATTGGTTGTGGTAACTAGGGTTATTAGACCCACCATGTGGTGGTCGGCCCAATCAGTTATAATGGGGTATTTAACCTAATGGTTAAATACGAGCCTACATGTACTTGTGTAAAATACATGTCAGTGTAGTGTATAAATAGAGGAGGTATGTTCCTCATTTGACACACACACACACTTGAGAAAGGCGCACTTATGGAGGAGAGGTATGCTATGGTGGTGGAGGAGATCATGTCTTTGGTTTGCATCTTTGTATATTGCTGGTCATCTATATTGAGGAAGCTTTGCTGGGTTTTCTACCCCATGAGGGTTTCCCAGGATAAATTTGTGTCTCTTGTGTTTATGCTATGCTTGTTGTTTCTTCAGTGATCCTGTATATGCTATTATTGTGAAATGGAATGTAATGCTGCTATTTTCTGTATTAGCATATTAAATTTTAACATGCTCAAGCTAAGGAGATAGAAACATCCACAAGTTAGACAAAAGCAGGAAAGAAGCAAAAAAAAAGACAAAAGATGGAAAAAAATGGCAAAAGAACAAAGCTAGAAATTTCTAGAGAATGGAAAGAGAAACAAAATCCATCAGTTGGAAAAAGGAGGAAACATCCCAGGACAAGGAGGGCACACTTTCCAATCTGAGTGAAAAGACAAAAGCACGAGGTGGGAAATGTAAGGAAACTTCTATCTTTCTCAATGGATGTGCCCTTCTTCCTCCCACGTGTGAGTTAGCTTGATGGATAAGCTAAATATTTTATAAAAGGAGGGCTCCAACTCCCATTAAAAACTTTTGATCATTTGAGAATTTTGCTTGAGAGCTCTAAGATTCTCTAGTGTTGACAGATGTGCCTTAACAACCTTGGGAGATGTGCCCCAAGTTCTTGATAGGTTTCTAGTCTACTTCCAGAGGTTCATGTTTCTTCTTATAAGATGTTCATCAGCCATACTTGAAGACTATGCAACCATCAGAAGAGATGCCATCATCCAAAAGAGATTGAAGTGAAGACAATTGTAGATCTAGTGGGGAGAAAGCTCCCATTCTTAAGGGAGGATTCCAGATCATCTGAGAGAGGAAGTGTGCATCCCATGAGATATTTTCTGCACCTGTAGCAGCTCATCATTCATATATATAAGATATTTGATCCTTCTACCCTTCCTCCAACCCTTTCTCCTTCCATGTGGGGGAAAACTAGTTGTTGGAGGCCTCCTAAGGCATTGTTGATGAAATTGTCTGTAATAATTATTCCATTATTGTGATTTCTGATTAAAAAGAATTTTTATATATTATCAGAGTTATTTACATGATTACAATTGATATCTGAGGTTTGAGGGTGATTTTGGCACTTCCGGTGATTGAAACTAGTTTTTCTAGCTTTGTGGGAGTTGTAGTTAATAGAGGAGACTTAATATTTGAGAGATATTTATGTAAAAATATGATTCGAATCTCTGTGTTAAATTAATTTATAACAGATCCATTAAATTCTGGAAAAAAGAGTATTACATTTGTTTAATGAGTTATTACCCTTCATATCTCAAGACTAGCTCATTAAGCCTAATTTATTGACTAGTTTTAGAAAATATTCTTGCATGTTGCATCCTTGATGTATTTATCTAATATAATTCTTGTATGTGTTCATAATAACTCCCTTGAATACCCCTATACTTTTTTTCTGAGGTTTTCGGTGCATTACAACCTGTTTGGAAAATCCTAGAAATCTTTTACCAGTGCAATGCTCAATAATGCCCTTGGCCCAAATTATTACAAATACATGGAGAACTTCCCAAATCATCAAGGGAATTGTTCCATCCTTTGTTTGAGATCCCCATGACTGATATTCACCCTTTTATTTATTTCATTAGTCCAATTCCTTTCTAGTAAGCATATGTTGGTGTGCCTAGGAAGCATTGGAGTAGACTTGAGCCTGGTTGATGCTCGAAACATAAATGGCCCCAATACTATGTGCTTAGGACTTGGAGGAGGATCTTATTTCTGACACATTGGATGCTGGACACATCCATGCAAATTATAGAACCTAAACCTTTCCAAATCTCATTCTCAGAACCCTCTCAGTTAGCCCTTGACTATCTTTCCCAAGACTAGTTCTACAACTAGTTTCCTGTTTACTAGTCAGTTCCTTAAAGTTTTAATTTTGGGTATAAATTTCTAAGTGATATCTGATTAGGGATATTACATTAGTATTATTCCAGTGTTCACCATCTTGGATATACATGAATTGGCAGCCCATCCTTCGTAGGTTGAATAGTTTTACAATTCTCTCATAAATGAAGGGGCGACCGACCCTTCTTCTGCCCAATATTATTTTCATAATAGTTCTAGAATGCAAGAAGGGTCGGTTAATTCTTCTTGTGTTCACCATTCTAGATATAGGGAATTTCTGGATATAGGTGTTCACAATTATCTACTAAATGAAGGGGCGGTCGATCTTTCTTGTTGGAAAATGGAAGTCAGGACAATTTTTTTATTATATGTTATAACTTAGCTGATGTCCGGATCCCTATTATTTATAGTGGAAGTCTGAAGTTGGGAATTGTCGGCCTAGACTTCGTCGATTAAATATTTTTACATTTATCTCGTAAATGAAGGGTCGGCCGACCCTTCTTCTTCCCTGTATTATTTTCATAATAGTTCTAGACTACAAGAAGGGTCGGTCAATCCTTCTTTTGTTTGCCATTCTAGATATAGGGAATTTATTGATATAGGTGTTCACAATTATCTACTAAACGAAGGGGAGGTTGATCCTTCTTGTTGGAAAATGGAATTCTAGACAAACATTTTTTATATGTTGAAACATAGCTGATGTCTAGATCCCTACTATTTACAATGGAAGTCGAAAGTTGGGAATTGTCGTCCTAGACTTCATAGATTAAATCTTTTTTACATTTCTCTCATAAATGAAGGGTTGATCGACCCTTCTTATTGACTTATTTGATAATATATACTAGTGGAAAAAAATATTATTTGTTTATAATAAATATTATTTTTAATGCGCTCCTATTATTTTATATTTCATAAATCGCTTCTGAAATGGAATTTGGTTCTCAACAATGTGTCATGTTATTTTATATTTAAGAAATCGCTTCTGAAATGGATTTTGGTTCTTAACAATGTGTGGACCTCCTTTTGAATGGTTTGAAAGTTGCTGAAGAAATCTCTTTTACAGAAAGAAAAAGATTGCATAATATCAACATTCATGATGGATGTATCATTGTAAACATTACCAAACTTTAAATGCAAGTCTTCAATTTCCCTATCCATTAGAAGGTGCATAGACACTGTCAGAGGCAGTTGGTGGTTATATTCAATGGCATACATTTGAGATCGTTAACCATGTTGGATATGCTCTTCACGATAATGAGGTGGATGATATACCGGCTTATACTTCAACGAGTGTAGAAAATATCATAACAACTGAGAATAAATATTCTTTTATTAAGAGAAAAGTTAAGTTGATACATAAGTGTTCAGAATGCAAGGATTGCATTTCCATAGGTTTTCTAACAAATGTGAGTGGGATTGATTTTGTTGGGGGAACGTTATTGGGTGAATTCGCCTTTGGTATTCTGGTGGATGAAGTGTTGTTTTCTTGTATGGCATGTTGTCCAGGGTTGAGTAGTTGAGGTTTTGTTGTATGGCCGATTAAAATAATCATAGATTTTAATACAGAGACATTGCTTTCTGTTGAAAGCAATTTCAACAATAATCAATCTGAAACTACTTTGAAAGTATTGAGAGAAAATCACAATATCAAGTTTGTGAGAGAGAAAGTTAATTTGATACATCAATGTTCTTTAAAGCCACATTATGTTACTCGAGGAATAGTGTAATTATTTTTTGAGACATTATACAATTCAAACCACAAGATGTTGGTGAGTTTGGTATTTTAGTTCATAAAGTATTCCGCAATTGCAAGGATTGTGGTGTATTTAAATGCTTTCTTGTAAGATGGCCTGTAAACAATTTGCTTGACCTCAATGATTTTCCTTTGGATGCTATACTAAAAAAGAACACAGACGAAGACATGGTCAACATTTGGAATATTTTTGAAGAATGTCCTTTATAGATGGTCCTTCTAGGTACTTCCCATTGTGAATATACATATGTTAAAGGTAATGGAACAAGGCCATATAATTCCATAAAGAGGCAAGCTAGAACTAAAATTTCTGAAATAAATTCAAGCTCGGTACCTTACAGGATTGGAAATGATCAGGCTGCATTCCTTTAAAAAATTGTCACTGAACATTGTTGCTCAAATATTTGTATATAAAAAATTTCACTTTAATTGATAGTTGAATGTGTGAATAAATTTGATAGTATGAATGGAAATTCAAGAAGACAATATGTTATAAATTCTATGGGATCAAATGCTCTTGTGGCTGAAGAAGGAGATGATAGAAAAAGAAGCATGTTTACAACGAGATTAGACATAATAGACATCTATAAAAATGCATGGTATAAATTCCATGGGATAAAAAGGAGCACTTTATACAATTATAGAATCATGTTCTTGAATGGTGATGTGAAAGATGTGCATGGTAACATGGCTTGGAGAAATCTAGGGAAAACATTGTTGCACTGGTAGCTACTATTAATAAAATTGTAGAAAAGAATTTAGACAAATATCCACATCTTACACGATTAATCAGTGAATATGGAACAAGGACAACCTTGAAATTATTTCCATCTAATATGTCCCATGGTTTGTTGGAAAAAATGGAAAATGAAGAAATCGAAAGTATTGGTTTGCCTCCAGTATCACAATCCTCCTTTAGCAAGGTGATGAGAGAAGATTTGGAGACGTTAAAATTTCTAAATAAAATTCCTTTGCAAGGTGTAATGAGTGCATTGCAATACAAGATAGGCTTAAGGGAAACTGATCCAGCTAAGGTGGAAAGGTTGCGAGGACATCAAGCAACTCATAATAAATACATCGCAAGTTGTCACCAAGTATATTATTCTCACATATTAGCTTCACAAAAAAATCCAAATACTTTTTTGAGTATTGTTCACGACAAAATGGATAAGTCAAAGACTTCCATTCCAAGAATGGGTAAGAAGAAAAAATATTTTAGTAATGCTATGAATATTCCCATATCATTGACTGGAATGTTTACTCATGGGCACACGAATAGGATTTTTTCCCATTTCAACCTCTCATTTTTAGAGATGGGATCGAATTTCAATGTGAAATCCCTGGCCAAATGCTTGAAGAGTCTTGAAGAACCAGTGGTTGATAAATATGGTTCTTTTCTCTACAAATGTGGAACATCTAAGCACCAATTGCATGATGCTCTATTGCAATCAGATTCATATGAAAAGTGTGTGATATACAGACAAGATGTAATGCAGCATGACATATTGTATTATGTTGATGGTACTAATCAATGCATTCCAAATAGAAAAATACCACCCATATTGTTGTTCCAAATGGATAATTGTTTAGGCGATAACAAAAACCACTTTGTATTTGCGTTTTATCTCTTTTAACGACAAGGAGAGTGTTTGAGATAGCTGAAGTTGGATTCCTCCCTATTGGACACACCCCAGAAGACATCGATGGAAATTATAGAAGGTTATCAGTAAAGCTAATGTGCAAGGATATATTTTTCACTCTTGGAAATTATGGATACGTATAGGACATGTGAAGATCAAATTTTATATGTCCCTTATCTAATTGATGAACTTTACGATTTTAAGAGTTTTGTGAAACCACACCTTTGGGATGGATTTATGCCAAGATCATCGGTATAAAAAAATGCCATTTTTTAAAATTTCATCTCATAGATAACATTCCAGTCACGCAATGGAGGGCATCACTTCAACATGAAGCTTGGTTGTCTCATATTCATCTCTGGTGGTCATTTCCAGATGGTAGTGTAGCCTTTCCGGTGGGGCAGCCTAGGTTATTAAATCTACAATCAAAAAGACCTTCGGACATTGATGAAATAAAAAAAGGAATAGATATATTTCATTCTGGAATCGAGGGATTGAGAAGGGAGGTGAACAATTTTGGCGTCCAAAATTAAATTATTGGGAGGATATATATAAAGATTTGGACAATCCCTTCAAGAGTGTTGATCAGTTAGCAACTGAATTTTGGCCATCGACAAGCCATGATATTCATAGTAGTGAACCTACAAGATATGAACATGAAATTATGGATTCCTATTTGAAGGAAAATTTTCCTTCTTTGCAGGATTGCTATGTTGGACCAGTATGCAACAATCCTAGAGATGAATTCATTCCAAGAGTGGATGTTGTAAAGGGCCAAATGGTCATTGTGCAATCCGGTTGGGTAGGGAGATTGGTAATATTTATCAGGACTCAGATGCAGGTACTCTTGGGTCTTACAAATTAGAAGTGCAATGGTGGAATCCAACAGGAGCATCGAATTATATGAAGGTCTTGTACAAAATATGCTTAAATAGAAAGAAACAATGGGTTGTTGGTGCAGAAGAAAATATGATGATCAATGTAAATATCATCATATGGGCATGGTCACCAAGGATAAGATGGACAGGAGAAAAAATTAGAATAAATGAGAAGGCCCTTACAATAGTTAAGGCACAACAAGAACATGAGGGCATAGTGTTTACGGTGGGATGGATGTTCCTACGGATATAATTTGATGTGACCTTAGCCCAAGAAATTTATGTTTTGTTACAATCCTTCTAGTTTGTCTATCGACTTAGCTGGGTGAGCAAATGTTGAGCATCTGGAACATCCACGAGCCTCTAGAAATTTGGAGAAAATTACTACTGTGATGCAGAATACACCGTTTACTGGTTACTACTTTGTAAGTAAGTTGTGCCTATATAGATTATGCAGAGAATTCCTGTCTCATTTGGAAACTATTAAAATAATTTATTTATGTAAAAAGATAGATATTCTTGATACTATATCAAAAAAGAAACAAGAACTAATAATCTTTCTATTCAAACAAGGACCGAATATTATAGACATTGCAATTTTCACCTTAAAAGGTTTCACATTTCCAAATGAAAATTCCACTTTTCACCTTAAAAGGTTGCACATTTCCAAATGAAAAGTGCACTTTCCAAATAAAAGTTTGCATTTTTTTATTTGAAATTCACACTTTTCAAATCAAAATTTACATTTTTTGATTTGAAATTCACACTTTTAAAATCAAAATTTGCATTTTCTGATTTGAAATTCGCACTTTTTGAATTGAAATTCATAGTTTCATAACAAAAAACTGTAATTTTAAGGTTCATAAGTAGTCAAAAAACACACTATTCAAATAGAAAAACACACTTTTCAAAGCCAATATTGCCACTTTCGGAACCTAATTCTTCACTTTAGAAAGTTTGATATTGACACTTTCAAAGTCTAAATTCATACTTTCTTAGTCCAAATTTTTCTTAATATGTCCAAATTTAATGAAATTGGTGTTTCTTCCACAACTGAGTAGTTAAGAGCATCCTGTGCATTAGGGTTGTGCATTTCCCATTTATAGACACCTTTCGGTATCTTAGGCATAGGATCTATAGGTCTCTCAATATGAAGAGGAGAACACGACTTAGGGATTTCTTTGTATTTCTGTGGAAATTTTGGGGTATAATTCTTGGCTCTCGTTTGCAGTAAAGCATGCGAGTTAACCATATTTATATAGGATTGATCATCCTTTATGGAACGAGGAGTTCCCCTAGTATTAGAGCTTCCAGAAGCTGGGTTTTGTCCTTTGGGAAAAGCATCCTTCAGGACAACTGGTTTCTTTTGGTTTAACAGATTCTGGGCTTCATCAATCATAGGACAATGATGAGTCAGGTGATATTATTTACAAAGTTTGCAAGGACACTTCACCTTATTCTTTTCTCTTTTGTTGTCTTCATCATTCTCTATGGTTTTAGGATTGTGCTAGTTCCCCCCCCCTTCTTTCCCTTTTTATTACCATTGGGTTTTCAAGGACCCTTTTTATTTGACTACACATTATGTACAATTTCCATTTGACAGGTGGAGGACGCAACCGTAGTTGCTTCCACAATAGAATAATTTATTGAAAGTGCATGGAATTTTTTAGTCAAATCTTCTAATGAGGATGAATCAGCTAAACCTACAATACCATCGGCATGTCGTCCAGGTTTAGGTTTACAAGGAATGTTTGACCTTGGCACATCTGAAATAATTTCATAAAGGATCCCAGACTGAGCATAAATAAAGTCTAGTTGATGGGTCCTTAAATGGCGTCCTCTTCAAAGGTAATCTCGAATGTCGAGACATCTTTGGAGATGTAGGGTAAAAATGATTTCAAAAACCATTCCAGTAGAAAATCTCGGGGTATCTTAGCGTTAATGAACCGCTTTCGTCTTCTCCACTCCCGAATGTGATCAAATATATGAGTGGCTTTATTCTATCTAAATGTAGATAGAAGATCAGTGTTGGCATCATACTGGATGGGAAGTTGGAAATGCTTTAGAACAACTATCGTTAAATCATAAAATTTGTGATAAGTCACGACCGGTAATTCGATATACCATTTGGATGCAACACTAGTATGGGTTATCTGAAAGAGCCTCAACCAAATTGAGTAATCATTCAACAAGTTAGAGAAACACCATAGATGAAATGTTGTGACATGGTCCCATGGGTATTCACCAGTTTTTCCTTCAAACTTAGGAATGTCTAAAGGAATTTTGGTTGGGACCGAATTCTAGGTAGGGTTATGATGCACTGGGTCATTCATTAACTTTGAAATATCGGGAAAATTCAATGTTTCCAAAAAGGGTAAGTGAGGCCTTTCTAATGGCGTGCGAGTTTGAGGAATTTGGTGAGGAGAAGCACCTGAGCCATGACCCCCATAAGGTTGATTGGGGTTTTCCCTAGCCATTGGTTGTGATGAAAATGAGGTTTGGAAATTACTCCATCCGTAAGCAAATGGATTTATCCCTTGTGGCCCAATCCATTGCGGCTAAGTATAAGTACTTCCAAACAGAGTATGAGTATAAGTGTTACTTCCTCCTCCACCAAAAAGTGAGAAAGGAGTACTCCCTATAGGCATGTTATAAGTTTGAACATTTGAGGATTGTAAATTAAAGCCTATAAAGGGATTATAACTTGGAAACTATGTAATAGAAGGGATAGACATCGAGCCTATAAATGGTGCTGAAGGACCAGTGTGCCCTCCAAGCCAAGGGAATCCTTGAGTAAAAGGAGCTAAACTAGGGTTAACCTGGAACTGTTGAAGGAATGGGGAAGAAGTAAATGCTATCGTAGGTATCCCAGTAAAATGGACATTATATGAACCAATAGCTGATCCAAAGGGTATAGAATTTGATGCAATCTGAGTGCTAGACGGCCCCAAGGATCCTGTATTGAAGCTCAATGAGGTGCTTGGAGTAGAAGGGATCTACAACGAACTAGGTATCAAAGTGTTTATATGTGGGGGAGAAAAACATCTTGACCTGATAGCCGATGTGGGAATGTGTGGAACTCTTAATTCCTCCCCTATATTGTCCATGCTAAGTCCAGAATTAAACCTATATACACTTAACTGGGGTAATCCTAAAGAAACAACTCTTTCTAACAAAGGATCGTCAGGTTCAGTTAAAGGAGGGTTGAAGTTTCTTGCAAAGTATTTTGTTGGAAACTCTTCAACTTCGATGGTCTGTGGGACCGATGAAGAACCACTTGAATTTTTTCTACACTGTTGAGGTTGTGGTGGGAGATCCACCGTGAGTGGAGGAAGGTTTCTCAACCTTCTTGGCCTAGAAGGAGGTTGGTACTCCACAACTACAACAAAAATATTCTATGTAAATAACCTAGGGCCAACTAGAACAAAAGTAAACACACAACACACCACTAAAACATCCTATAGTAATCCAAACCAGGCAA
This sequence comes from Larix kaempferi, assembly GCA_027924585.1. NCBI lineage: Eukaryota > Viridiplantae > Streptophyta > Pinopsida > Pinales > Pinaceae > Larix > Larix kaempferi. Next base: position 35,778,173 of record BSBM01000361.1, on the reverse strand, counting down.
TGAGATGGTCTTCCAAAGGAAAGTATGGGATGATGAGGTCCCATAACAGACCAGTGAAGTGATGAATAACAGTTATCTGGGTTCCATGGTATAGACATGATGGGGCCAAGTGTTGGAATCACCCAACCACCTTCCCAAAGAGTTGCAGAGAATTACTGCTCGAATGTATCCTAGCTCAAGTGAACATATCCTTTCACTATCACCTATGTAGAGCCCTAACAGTCCGAATACTAAGGATACCAACAATGTAGAAATATTCTGGGGGGAAAGTCACAGGTCAAACCAACATGCATGGGCAGGGTAACTAAGCACGAAATCCAAAATCACTAGAAGGTACTAGTGGATCCCCGTATGCGTATCGATTCTGGTATATGCTCGATTAAAAAGTGGAGGGGTATTTCCAACTAATCAATACCACACGACTTTGTGCTTAACTCCGGTGTGAGTGGAGCTTCCTGACACACCTTCCACAGAGGTGGATTTACCTAGTGATAGTCCACTATGATTTTGAGTTTAAATGGATTTGGATAGTTAAACAACCTAGTCCAAAACCCTATCCTAAGCTATTTGGTGTATGTTCCCTAGAAAAAAAGGTTACTATTCAATTTTAATTGTAATTTTCTTTTTAGGGATGTTGTTTTCCTCAAAAGGAGTGAGTATGTGTGTAAGGTGGTTATCACTGAAAAGCAAAGTGTATAATAAAAAATGCAAATTCTTTTCACTTATTTTCTTTTTCGCTTATATCTTTCAAAATAAAAAAAGTTTGCAAAGTAAACCTAAAATCAACTTGAAAACTTCTTTTTTAAAAAAAATAAAAAAAATAGTGTATGCAACTAATATCTATTTTGAAACAAAATGCTCTTGCTAAAGGAAAAGTACTTTTTCTTTTTAAATTTTCTTTTAAATAAGAGAAATAACAACTAACTATGAACAAGAAAATCACACTCTAAGATGAAAGTGTAGACTAGATGTACCTAAACCTATAAGAGACAGAACACTACCCTCAATGAAGTCTAGAAATAACAAGTTCAATAAGTTTCTTCGATAAATGTAAAGAAGTAACTAACTTTGGCAAAAAGACACTATTGGAACCAACCAACTCAAAGAAGAAAACAAAGATATTTTTCAAGACATCAAATTGTTCTCTATCAGGTCAGTAATCATAAGGAAACATTCCAAGTGCCAACCAAAACAACTTTGAACTAGAAAGGCCTGGGCACACCGTCAACAAGCAAATGAAAACCAAACAAGATCTAAAAAAAGAGAAAAAAAGACTCAATGATAGCCTAGCGACAGGTCAAAATGATCCAAATACAAGCAGAGAAACTCTTCAAAAATTAAAGCAGAGACCAAAAATTTAAACTCTAGGAGGAATTCAAATCCTACAGAAATACCCGTGACTGTAAGTACAGTAGCTTTTGGATGAATCATGGGTGCAACATAGGAAATTCGCAGGTATGAGGGAAACTCACGACTGTATCTATTGACAACTCGTGGAAATGAAAAAGGATGAAAATCTATGATAAGGACCATGTCCAAGTCTTAAGAAAGGGTTAAAACACCTTGTAAAATCTTCCAGATAACTAAAGGATTGATCTAACTGAAGAAAAAGACTACCCTAGGATGCGTAGAGCAATAGAAAGAAGTCCCTAGTGGATTCGCTGGTTTTGTTGTTCAGTAATTTAACCTATGATTGGGAAGTTCAAAGAGATCATCAACATACTGGTAACAAGGTACATATTCTAATAGATAAACAAGTATATCATAAACTATTTCTTGAATTAAGAAAAGAGAGGGTTATAAGCCAAAAGAACATAGCTTGGATATCTGGAGTTTGATCCAAGCTCTAGGCTTTTTGCCTCAGATCCATAATCCTAGATGAGAAACCTGCCGAAAAAAATACACCTTCCTCAAATATTTTGACTATATTAACATGAATAACTTAGTTTTAAAATCATATATAAAGAAGATATGAATTGATTCAAAGGACTAGATTCACAAAATAGACAAATTATCTTATGGGAAAGAAAATCTTTTGCATTATAATCATCAATGGTAACAAGCTATACCTAGTCTGTAACCCACACTTTTGAAACTTGATCTTGGGATCCTTTCTCCTCTTCCTTCAATGGATATTTCTCTAGAATTTACTTATACAAATGGTTCTCCCATTTCCCAAAAGTATTCTCCTTGTATTTATAGCAATATTTGAGAAGATAGGTCGAAACGTAAATGGTTAGAGAAGTTATGGTGGTTAGGGTAACTACCTTAACTAACTCTAATTCAATTTTAAATATATTTTTTTGTGATTTTAAGAGATACCTGTGGGTATATCACTTGACAACAAGCGAGTAAATCGTAAGTCTTGTGTCAAACAACTAACTGGTTCAATTTTTTTACGAAAAACCGTGGGTGGTCAATGGAGCTCCAGTGGGTGACCTGCGAGTTGAAAGATGTGAGAGTCACGGTTAAGTCTTAAAAACAATTCACGAAAATAAATAAACTGGAGATGATATTGTGAGGTTCAGATCAAATTCATCTATAGTCAATGAGGCTCTTCCATCCATAATGTCCTTTTGTGTGACCTACAATACAATGTCGTCACAGACGGAGAAGTGCCAATCTTACTAATAACACCCAACGTTACACTAGACTTGAAACACACTAATAATATTTTCCCATAAAATATTACATGCATAATGGTTATATAATTTCCTATAATAAATGGATTAAAAAAATAAAAATTTTAGCAGAAGCATAATTGATCAACATACATTACACCCGACCAAACCAAAGTTCACAACACAATTTGATTTAGTATAGATTTAAACATAATAAAGTACTTCTTAAGTATGACACAAGCATTGTGACACAAGAGCTGTGACAAAAGAGATGTGACACAAGCACCATGACACAAGAGCTGTGACACAAATCAGTTGTGACATGAGAGCTAATACATAAGAACCATGACAAAAGCAGTTTTTATTGCACCGAGAGGAGCGAGGTGCTCTACAACCCAATATGGGGGAGATGTTGTCACACATGTAACATAACACTACATTACCAAAAATAAAAAGTAATTAAAAAATTTATGTCAGTTCATAAAATAAAAAATAGAAAAGTAATTAAACAAATCCAGGTCATCCTACAAAATAAAAAAACTTAAACTTAAA